>JAZKJV010001919.1:600000-1012733 GCA_037367405.1 Ottelia alismoides | reverse complement strand
ATAATAAAATATTTACATGACTAAATATTGAATACAAAAGGTGGAGGAGGACTCAGGTAATTTACCTCTACTGGCACACCATCCAGAGATGATGCGCGTCCCACTTATCCAGGTGAATGCAGTGGATGGTTAATGCCACTTCGGATGTGTAAGGCAGATATTAGATCTTGGCTCTCGATCTGACGGTTCTGCTGCCCTTGATCTGATGGTTGCGAAGGGTGGTTGATGATCAGGGAAGAACGACATGGTTGAGCTCCTTTGATCAATGGTATCTCGCAACTCTAAAGATCTTCGTCATTGCTTATATGCTCTACAGGTTCAGGGAAGCGGTCCAGAGCTGCTGGTGCCCTCAAATGGGTCCACGCCCCATCGATGGGGGCTTGGAGCTCGAAGGAGAGGCACACCTGAAGCTCCTGTTTAGGATTAAGTACACACCAAAAGGGGGTCTTTAAGGCGTGTACCTGCACATGAAGTGAGGGGGATGAGGGAGAATGTTCCAACCCTCTTATTGGGTGAAATAAGGCGAAGATGGAGAGGAGCATAGAGGTTCTGGTGAAGGTCTAAGAGGAGACCTCGATCGCTCAATCCAAGAAGAATCGAGGTGTATTGGGTGGTGCAGGATGTGGAGAAATGGAAAGGGAAGGAGATGAGGTTGCTACGACACTAGGAACAAAGTGTAAACAAGTGTGAACAATGGCAGATCTCTAAGATCCGACGTACTCTAATAATATGATGAAATCTAAGCTACAACAACAATCAATGACTAGAATAAAATCTAAATCAAAATGCCAGGATTAAAACTACACTAGAAAGTGAAGAAATAAGCTCATACTGACCGGAAAGTCGAGAAGTAGAGAACCACACATAGTAGCTCTTTAGCGATGGGTTACTTCTGATGAAGCCGTACCCTTGCCTTGGATCTGACGAAGGCCCTCCTATCACTAAGTTCTACACGTCTGAGGTGATTTAGGGGGGTCACAACTCATAAAGAATGATCAATACTTCAAAATGATGAAGAAGGAGCTATATACATTCGAGGTTTGACTTGGATTTGCATGCATATCAAGAAGTGTACAAGGAGGAGTGGTCGACGTGATGAAGTGATGTATTGAGATAAATTTCATGAAGACAGCGAGTCAAATCGAGGCCTTGTGCTAGGCGTGAGAAATTGGAGAAGGATGTGCTTGATGCTTCTCACATGCTAGAGATGGGAAGGACAATAGACAAAGGTCAACTTTTGGAGAGCCGTCATTGAGCCACAAAAGCTAGATTAGGATAAAAATATAATTTAAATTGTTTACTAATTCAATAATAATTAGTAAAACACAAACATGAAAAATATTTCTTATTTTCAAACTAATTTTTGGATATTTTATTTATTTTATGACTTTATTTATCAGGTGTTAATTTTTACAAATATAATTATAGGTATATTTTTCTATATTTAGGTATTTTATTTTTATTTTATCTTTAAATTTTTATTATCATATGTACATATTTTATATATTTATACTATAATTAACTACTTATTTACATGTTTTAATTTTTTTGATTTTATTTATTTATGCAAATAATTACATAAATACATCATATATGTATAACATACCTATATATTTTAATGTATTATTTTTTCAAGGTATTTTAATTGTCTTATTTTATGGTTATATTTTTAGTATATTTAAATATATATTTACAAGTATTTAAAAATATAAGAAGAGTAAAAATGTAAAGAATAAAAATATAAGAATAAGATATATATATATATATAGTACAATGAGACCCTAGAAAGATAGCTTTTGCATCTTAACTCTATTTTTAATAAAAACACCTTCATTAGATAGATAATTTGATTTAAAATACAATGGAGGTAAGTCTGGTGAATGTTGAGTCATATGGAGAATATATTGATCTGTGAAGTTGATTTGCAGTTTTCTATGTGTGCCATAGTTGCATTGTGTATTATTTTTATGTGCAATTAACTTTATTACTTTCTATAGATTAATATGTACAAGTTTCATGTTGAACAAATATTTATTTGAGCTATGTAAAACAATAAATAAAAAAGTGCATGAATGGCTATATCTATAGTGTATAGAATTATGTTTTCATTACAATGTCTGGCCTTAACCCTCCCTACTTATTCATTATTGATCAAGTCAATATTGACTGATCTCAGGGTTTAGGGTAGGTTAGTATTTACAATACTTCCTTTATTTTTCCTTTTCGTTTTCCTATTCGTTATTTTGGATTTAAATACAAGTATTTATGCAACATTTACAAAGAAGCTAAGACTGCTAATTTCTACAAGTTAGTTGTATTTATATGTGTTTGATAAGGATTTAAATGTAAAATGGAAGATAAAGGTATATATGTTTTGATAAGGATTTAAATGTAAAATGTTAAAGCCTGCCTTGCGGCTAAAGATTATCATCAATTGGAGGACTAGATTTTTCTGATATTTCAGTCCTGTTATAAGAAAAACTATCATTTGACTTCCTCTCTTTACATGTGATATCCAGGTGGTCTATTTAGTAGTTGGATATTGTAAATGATTTTCTTCATGATCATCTGGAAGAATAAGTGTACATGCTCAAACTTAAGGCTTTAATCACTTGGACCGTCGAGACTTTATACGCAATTTACCTAAATCCTTTTATTTGCTTAATAGGCACCCAGACCTTGGTCAGGAGCTAGAATTTTTCTTTTTTTTCATGGTTTTTGAGGCTCTCACACAGATGCCTCATAGATCGTATATCACCATGGAAATTTCTACGTGTACTTGCAAATAGATGGTTTTGACCTTCTTCTGTTTAGCAATAATTAGAAGATGTTAGTTCACTCTGTTACAACCCTGTCTAAAACTTTTCCTCTTAAAAAATGTGTTTTCAACCTTTCTTCCTTGGCAATGAAGTTACCAATTCTAGTGATGGCATTTTCCTATCTCAGCAATGTTGTATAACTGACCTACTTCTTAGATGCAATATGGATGATGATGCTAGCTTGTGAATACACAATGGCCCCTGGAGAAGCTGGTCAAGTATGACTCCTATCAACTTGAAGATTCATCGTTATTCCCTCAATTGTTGGGCAGTATACAACATCTTTCTTTACTCAACTGGATATAATTTTTGTTAGAAATCATCTTTCTCCATATATGCATCAGTCATCTACAAAGCATTTTGACGAAATACAGTGTGTTCGGTGTTATTTGAAAAGTTCGCTTACCTGATCAGTATTCTATGCAAATAAGAATGGCCCTATTCTTTCTGCCTTCCCTGGTGCGAATTGGGCAGGTGATGTTGATGACCAAAGATGCACCCACGGTTATGCCATTTGGCTAGGTTCTCATCTCATCAGTTGGGCAAGCAAGAAATAGGCAACTGATGCATGCTCTGGCATTGAAGCAAAATATCGTGCTCTGGATAATACTACTGTTGAAATTACTTGGTTACAATTCCTATTATCTAAGCTTTCCGTTGGTATATCATATTCTTCATCCTTATGGTGTCATATTGTTGGTGCCACATATATGAAGCCAAACATGTTTTCATGCTAGAAACAAACATATTGAAGTGACTTCCACTCTACACGAAGACAATGTTGCCGAGCAAAATCTTATTGTGCACTTTATTTAAAGTAAATATCAAATAGTTGATCTTCTACTAAAGCTCTTATTGCGCAACCATTTCTCGCATTCGTTTTAAACTAAACCTTGTTCAAATTCTTGCTTTGAGGGAGGTGTTAGTCTGTATGATATAATATGATGTAATAATAGGTTCTTCCATGTAATTCGTACAAAGGTACCTAAGATACTTTCTCTCATTCTCTCTCTCTCTCTATATATATAGGGATTTTTACCCAGACAGACCCTGTAATCTTTTGCAATTACCGCTACGACCTCTGAAACATCCTAATCCTCCCTCGACCTCATAAACTTGCTCCGTCTTACCCAACAAACCCTGCCGTCAATTTTAACTATATTTGAGTCAGTTACTTGGATTAATCTTGAGTTAACCCAACCATTTACCATTGAACGGTTAGGATTACCCAAAATTTAAAAAATAGGAAAAAATAATCCTGCAATAGGGGAAGCCGGGGGCTCATGCGACCGGGGACCGGGGGGAGCAGGGGGGCTCCAGCAACCGGGGACCGGGGGGGGGAACCGGGGTGGCCCCAGGTAGCAGCATCATCTGCGGGGCTTGTCAGGGGGAGGCGGCGGGTACTTGCAGGGGGGAGGCGACGGGCGGGATGAGGACCAGGGGGAGGGGGGGCTTGTGCGACGGGAGGGACGGGGTTGGAGGGAGGGGGGCTATTCCGATCTTGGGAAGTCGGCGTGGACGGGGACTCGGAGGGGGGGGGGGGAGAGGGGAGGCTGCAGCGGAAGCTTGCGATAGAAGGAGTCGGCTAGGCGGGGACCCGGGAGGGGATGGGGGACCTTGCAACGGAGACGGTGGGCGGGGGGGGGGGGGTTCGCAGGACGGTGATGGGGGTTGGCGCTGGGCTGGAGGCGGTCGAAGGGGACTCGACCTGGGGGGATCGAGGATGGGGGAGCCAGGGGGCTTCTAGGAGGGGGAGCCGGGGGGGGGGGGGAGTTGAGCGACGTGGGAGAGGGAGCACCGCCAGGGGGCTTCGAGAAGGGGGAGCCGGGGGCAGGGGAGGTGACAGGCGGCGTCACGGGGGGGACGCACATGGGAGGTGAATCGGGCCTGCGAGCAGGTGGGGGGGGGGGGGCTTTCACCGGCATCGGGGCGGCGAGGGAGGGTCTCGAGCAGTTGCAGGGGGTTGGGGGGAGCTGCGGGGGGGGGGGGGGCTCTATTAGCAGGCGGGAGGGCTGCTGTGCGGGGAGGCTTCCGGCAGCATCCGGGGCAGAGGCCGGGGCTCGGCCAGTGGGAGTGCTTCGAGCAGGGGAGCGAGGCCGGGGCTGGAGCGGCCTGGGCACGGGTTGCGAGTAGAAGGGGGTTAGGTGCAAAAATCTCTAATATAAAATAAGAATATAACGGTATCCGGTCACTTTTAACGGGGCAAATGGATGGGAGTTAACCACATGGTTTGTGGGATAAGGATTAGCAAGATTACGGGGTCGAGGAGGAATTAGGATGTTTCAGAGGTCAGTAGCGGTAATTACAAAAGATTACAGGGTCTGCCGAGTAAAAATCCCAATATACATATACAACACTCACATACTACTTTCAGTTTCTTGACATTTAACATGGTATCAGAAGACGCTTCTCTGTTGTGATCGAAGCTTCTCGTGTTGTGATGATTTCAGTTTATTATGTCAGATCACCCATCCTCAGCTCCAGACCTTGGTGATTCTTCACGATATTCTGTGACTTCTTCGATGCGTTGTTCTTCGTCTGATAGATCTCATATATGTTATTCTTTACGGAAGTCCTCTTGCTTCCGATCATATTCTAATTAAGGTTTGTTCTTGTTTATTCTTCTTCCTTTTAAATCTATACCTAATCTATGGATTCTTCTCCATTCAATGCCAACCAGTGCATCATAGTATTCCTTGCAAGTTTTTCCATGAACTATGTTCTTTGGAGAATTGTTTAGAACTCAAATACTCATATCTGTAAGTGTGGGGACCTACTTGATATCAAAATGGAAAGTTGGAGGATGACCTTGAAATTACGTGAGATTCTTTAAACGATTACCCTCTTTCTCTTCTAGTGTTTTTTTCATTGTTCTCCTTTGAGATTTTGAAACTATAGTTATGCCCTTACCTTTTTTACTATAACATCTGTATCCCTACCTTCATGGGACATTAACAGTTATACCACTTGAGTTAGTTGTCATCTATTCCTCTACTAGAGGGACAATAATATGGTCACAAGGGTATTGGAAACCCAATAAGATCACAAGTGTATTTGTTTAATCCCCTTCTTCATCTTCCTCCTCGTCCGTACACCTCCACCACCTTCTCCCACTAGTGGAATGTACACTTCAATCGACACTTGGTAACTATCAAATAAATAGACATCCGTCGAGAATTATGCGTCAAGAAAGGTTGCATTACAAATACCATTTGCGTCAATCGAACCTTAACTATTGATAAAGTTGACCACCTAAAATAGAATAACTGCCAAGAATAAGTGTCTTCCAGGGTGCATAAACCACATTCAAAAATACTTTATTGATGGATAAGGCAACCATCGATATGGGCAACACCTTTTCTACTTGGTGGTTACTCAATCGTCGAGAATATCCCTTATAAAAATACAGCAGTAGCTGCTGCTAGGAGCAGCGCTTCTCCTCCTCCTCATAATCTCTAAAACACATGTTTATACACATTATATCATTCAATCAATAAAATGTTCATACATAGTATAACATGCATTCATTGGATAAAATATTCATAGATATATAAAAGGCTACACTCACCAAAAAAGTAGTTGTTCTTGCACTTCAGACTTTACAATTTCCTTGATCATAGACAAAAATTATAAAGCTAACTAAGAGGTGCATCATCAATGATAGGTAGATCATTTTCGTTACGCTTACAGTGCAGACGAGTAGAACCTTGTCCAGACAATTACTCGATAAACCTATGAAATTGATCCATCGTCTACGTGTTCTGGAGGATTGTATCCCACAATTGGTCCTCCCACTCATGTGACCTCTCCACCAACTATTCAATTATATAGAAGACAGACCACCATCGCTTTTCCTGTAGAAACTTGTCTTGGTGGAATATGCACCACCAAGCAGAACCTATCTAGAGTGTTGTGTAATGGATGGATAAACATGTATAAATGTGTCATCATTAATTATTCTGAAGTTCTTGAGTTGGACCTATTTGAGTCCAGTGGAAGTCGCCATGTCCCTACATTTTGGATGTTTTTATTAGATAATCACAGCTTAATTTGTCAAAAAAAGGTTATTATCTAACTTATGTGTGCCTTGTTGGAAATGTGAGCCCACGGCGAGCCATTATGCGATAAATGTTATTGCAATTCACTCCTTAATCTGAAATGAAGAATACATAATTTGCATAATAGGTCCCTTAGTACAATTAGGGTTATGTACCATGGCCATCTTAATGATCATACAGCTGTTGATTCAATTATTGAATCATAGAGGCTGGTGCTTAGATGAATATCTAATGAGTTAGATTGAGGACTCATAAAGCATCGTCAAATGATTGTTAAGAGATGATCTCTAGCCTGAGTAGGAGATGGCAATCCTATCTCAGTTAGGCTGATATCTGACCGACCTCTTGATGCAGGTCCTCTGCATAGGATAGAGATTCAGAGGTGTCAGATGAGTTAGGTCAAAAAGTTGGCTTAACGAGATCGAGATAACCAAAGTCCTATATCATATGCTGTCATGATATAGGCACACATCCTCTGACCGGAGACAGATGTGTTACTATATGTCTGAGTATGTACATTTGGCAGACAAATAGGTTTGATGACCTAATCAAGGTCTATACCGGCGCGCTGGTGTGCATGTAAGGGCATATGAGTAGTACGATCTCTCAAAGGGATCATACAGGTTCAGTTACTGAACCGGAAGACATGAGCTCACTCATGAGATATTGGGAAGAATCAAATTCCGTGCGCACGGTCGTCTTGCTTTGGAAGCTGACTGAATTTGTTGGTTTGATATATACTTTTGGAAAGTATATGGTCAAGACCTAGGTATGATATATGCTTTTGGAAAGTATATGATCGATACCGACTCCCAATGATTGAATGAGAAACTTACTGATAAAACCATGAAGTAGACAGTGTAAAGATGATCTAATACTTCGGGTTTACTCTGAGTCTTCCAGTATGCAGGATGTACAGGTATTGGGAATACCTGAGGGTGATGTGATCATAAACGATTGTATAACCATGACGCTTCCATTCCTAGGGAGTGATGAAACGGGTCTGGATTTTAGTGACTCCTCTCAGTAGAGAAGTAACCTAATCTTAGTCCAAATATTGGACATTGATCTGATTGTATTCAGATCCAATGATAAGATTAGAATTTACGGTCTTGATTTAATCAAGCATCTAAGGGAGGCCCGAGATCTGGATTTGAGATGTGATCTCAATATCCAAGTCACTATACGTGGAACAATACATCGCCTTGTCCTTATCTCCAAGTATCTGCGGAGAAAGCGCAATTATCCTTGAAAGAGTTCATGGATAATTCTATTGTTGATATATATATATATATATATCCGAGCATTGAGAAAATGGATAATTAATGTGATTTAATTATATGAGTAATATGAATTTGATTCATATTATATAAAGAGTTGTCTTAGATAACTAAATATGATTTGATTATCAAAGATGTAAATAATGTGAATATGATTCATGTTATTTTGAGAACAAGAGAATAAAGATCCAAGATGATTAAATGTGATTTAATTATCATGGATATGAATAATGTGGATAGCAATATCCGTATTAGTCATATATATTATAAATGTGATTTATAATATATAAGAGAGAGCTATTTGTAATTTACATTTGTTAATTAAATGTTAATGTGAATTGGATTCACATTGGACATTGAATTGAAAATGTAATTTACATTTTGTTTTGGGTTGTGAATGTGATTCACAAATTTCCAATGGTATGATTGCAATATTCACAAAATAAATTGATTTATTTTTGTGAAATAATTTGCAACAAAAGTTGTTGCAAATATTGGAGAGAATCATGAGATAATGTATCTCATGTAATAGGAAAAAGGAAGCTCCCTTCCTAATGAGGAGAGGGACGGCCACAATTCCATAAGGAATGTGGTGGCCGTCCACCCTCCTTATGGAAGGAGGCTTGCCTCCTTTCCTATTTCTCTAATGGATATTGATTTAATATAAAATCAAATTATATTTATTATATATTTGATTTTTTTATTAAATTAATTGTTGTTGTGTTTTTAGCAACAAATCATGACCATTGAAAGAAACACAAATGAATGTAGACCATTGGATTTGTGTTGACACATGGATTTAGATCCATGGATCCCAAAAACCTATAAAAGGAGAGGCACCCCATTGCTCTTCTTGACACATAAGCGAGACAACAAGTCTCTCTCTTTCTTTCTCTTTCTCTCCCTCTCATGGCCGTCCACCATGGATGTTATGGAGAGGTTCTCCATCGTCGCAGCATCGTCCTTATGCTGCCCGATCGTCTGCTCGTGGATCTCCGTCTCCTTCGATGCGCTTCGCTCGTGAATAAGACGACGGATCTCGTGTGTCGAGATCAGGAGATCCGCCGCTTGGATCATCAACATGGATTGCGAGAAGCACGCGGTTCATCCCCGCGCTCGCAAGCGTCTCCTCCGTCTGATCGGACTTGAGACAGGAGGTCTCTTCGTTTAGAGACTCGATCGCAACCACGCTTCAAGAGGTAACCCTAATACTTATTTGTGGTTTAAACGAAACGATCCGAGAAGTGTTCTTGGATCATGTGGTTTCGTCACATAAAAAAATTTTAAATTCCGCTACATCGAGCAACTAGTCCGACTAGTCGCTCCTTGTCGTATTCGATATGACGCACACGCTTCCGTGATGCGCTTGAGGATCTAACCATATCCTTCAAGTGGTATCAGAGCCAGGTTGACGGTTCGAATATGATTCAAAAAACCGAGGACGACTTGGGTTCGTTAAGGTCGCGAAAGTTTTTATCGCATTTGATTTCGCAGATCTGTTTAGTAAATAACTTCGACACTGTTAAATTGTTTAAACATGAATTTAATACTTGGATTTTGTTCCCCATTAAATAAGGAAACCATAGGATCTGAGTTTGCGTAAATCGGATTTCGTATGCTCAAGATATGGTTGTTTTATTGAACATGTATGCACTGTTGCGGGAACTGTAGATCTGAACGTGATTAAAATGTTAATTACTGTTTAGACTTGCTTTGAAATGCGTGAAATATCACTTGACTTCTGTCCTAAATCAAGTTAGCAATCTATTAAAATGAGTTTGTCTAATTTGGATTTAAATTTATTGAGATATGTTAATTTTAGTAAGTAGGGGTCACTGCTGAAATTACATTCCTAATCAAGAACCATGTGATTGTCAATTAGTGAAATTAATTGTTAATTTCGTGAAATAATCTTGAAAAATATTTGTAAAATATTGGAACATGATTATTTGCCTAATTGACTTGGCCCCAACCAATAATTGATTAAGATGTGATCTAAATCATAATTGGAAACCACAATCTTTCAAACTTGATGCTTGAATAGGATTTGGGAATTTGTCTAGCAAATTTCCTTATAATCAAAATTTTTTTGATTATTACTATATGGTACAATTTCGGTTGAAGAACCGATGATCATCTCAAGTACAAATTAATCAATTTGGCATTATCCTTTCCCGAGGTGGATATGGTGCTAGTCGGAGAGCATTGGGGTTGCGGGTTGCAACGTATGTGGTCCGTCCCACTCTCGTCGGTACTGGCCATGACAGCGGGTAGGGCCGGGACAATGTCCGAGGGATTAAGATGTATTTTCTAATTATTAAAATTCGAATTAATACGTATTTTGAGATATTACCATATATATTCAAGTAAATAATCAAGTTTGATTGATTGAATTGGATTAATAATTAATTTAATATGATTAAATTGATTATGTCCAATTGAAATACTCTAATATGATTAGAGCTAATAATTCCCTTGGAAGATTTAATTATGTGAATGTGATGCACGATAATTAATTAAAATTTGAATATGAGGTGGAGGATCACATAAGTGACATCCATGGTCTCCCGTCAAGGCAAAGAGTTTCGTCACCAGGATTGCATGTGGGAGACGCCTGTCCGAAGTGACAGCTCTTGTGTGCAAGCGCATCTGGATCAGACTCTTTGCTTCTCGAAAGAGTAAGGACGTATGCGTAGTGACCCCAATATCGGGTCCTCATATTATTGGGACGATTATTGGATTGCGCATAGCGAGTTGTATTCCTGTTGACGGTTGGTTCAATTAATGACGGATCAACATCGCCTTAGGGGTGGTGGGCCCGGGTGTTAAAGACCGAATTGGGAGATGTAAGTTGGACTTGCCAAGACGGAATGTGTTCCCGCTTCTTTTTATCCAAGTTGTAGATTCTCATATTATTTGGGATACACAAAGATAAGGAAGGAGATCCCAGATCTTGCTTGAGATATAATGGTAAGTATATATCTTACATTGAAAGTGATTAAGGGAATGAACTTTCAGTGTTGACAAGGCAAGAAAACTTTGATATAAAAATTCCTAAATCAAAGTAAAATATGTATATATAAATACATACATCTATGCAAATTTCTTATTTCAGATAATCCTTCATTAAAACCCACTAAATGATATACTCAATAGTAATCAGTGAAATATCTTGGATTGGACTCATGATCCAGATATTGTACTTGCAATTGAACACTAATGTACGTGGTTGCAATATGCAAGTCTCCTCATACTAAAGAGGAATGACAATTAAATAGATAATAGGACTACAACCCTAGGGTTTGTATGTCTCTATAGTCTTGATCTCATCAGATGTACTTTGGAAGTAACATGTCGATGATGATCGCAATTGTCAAATAATCCTTATAAAATCAATGAAGACATTCTGGCATGCAGAAGTGCTCTTGACATTTAATCATGAGTGACGTGGTTCTCTGCATCATGCAGAATGGTAGCTTTATAGGAGATGATGTATTCAAAATGTTTGGATACCTACCTGAACCAATGGTTTTAAGAGTTTAAATGGATGTAGATGATGAGTGTCATCATTCTACTGTTTATACTCTAGTTATTCATGAAGCTTCATAATATTCATATTGTATGAATTAATGAAGCATGTATAAATGTTGAAAAACTCTTACTTTGAATTCTTTTGAATTTAAAATAAGAGATCCTCTGTCTTGAGCAATGGTTGCTTATAGATAAAGGGAGTGCAATGGAAACATGGGTTGGACCCAAGAAAGAAGGAAAGTCAAAGAGTTGACTGGACTTCTGTGACTTCCATATGACATCCGAAGAGTTGGATGAATGCCAATACTGCATAAGTTGATGTGTTGATAGTATCTAAATAATCTACATATAATCATTGAAATTGACTTACTTATTTGATAAGACAAAGTCTAATAATTGTATCTCAATTTCTAATGACACCTGCAATTGGTTGCATGTGCATTGGAATATTAGAAATCTGATCTTAAGGTTTAATGGTCATCTAAGTTGGAATTGATGCAATTGTTGCAACAATTTCCACCTGATGAATATGCTTCATATTTTCAGTGGGAGTCCTTAATCTTAGAGAATGTCTCTATGACCTAGATATTAGATTACACTCATTATTTATTTCCAAATGTTGGAATTAAACATGAATTCTGTGATAAATCTATCATAAAGAGTTATGATGGAGATATTTCAGATAAGTGATCTAAAATCTTATGCTCTACTAAATTAGAAAATTAATGAATGGTTCATTAAGATTTCTAATGCTGAAAAATAAACCATTAAAGATCAATAAGAGGATGAAAGTCATTTGATAATGATCTAGCATCATGTTTTGGACATATGTCTGTTGATGTGATCAATAGACTAATAAGAGATGAAACTTTAGATTGTCTAAAGGTTCAAATCTTACATACTTGTGAATATTGTATTCAAAAGTAGATATGTTCAATACACCCTCCCTTGGGAATGGTGTAAAATGTCAAGGTATTCGTGATCTCATACATATTGATGTATGTGAATCATCTATATCATAGTAAACATTATGGATATGTGATATCTATTGATGATTATGTGTGATATGAAATTTCTTCTCTTCAACTAAGAAACCTTTGAAATGTTCAAAGATTTCACAATTTTCGTTTAGAACCAAGATTTGAAGGAAGATGAAATGAATTTGATCTAACCAAGGTAGCTTGTACCTATTAGATGAATTCAAGAAATACCTTATGGAGATATGAATATCATTCCTATCTCAATCCTCCTAATGGACCTTAACTCAATAGAGTTGTAGGGAGATACAATTGATCATGTGTGACATGATTTGATCAATGATTAATCTTAGCATAATTATCTCTTAGTTTCCAAGCATATATATATGTGGTAGAGACTACATTATATATATCCTTAATAAAGGTTCCATGTGATTAAGTTGGAATCTAGCACCGGAGAGTGCTACTTCATTGGGAAATTAAAGGATGGTATTAGATACCTATTTTATGACCTTGAGATTCTTAAAAGATCTCATCTTTGAGAATATGATTCTTAGAGGATGACTCTCTTAAGAATCAAGATGAAAATGAAGTAAAGGAACTCATTTAATCCTGAGATGATAATGAGGCTCCTAGAATCGGAAACTAAAAGACAATTAAAGATGAAACACTAATACCCCTTCAAATAAGTTTGATGATGGGTTCCATGTGTCAGTTGAATCTGATAAAGATCTGACTTCATGTGATGAAGCTCCTGAGGAACATGACATGGAAAGATGGATGTTAGCAATAAAAGTCTAATGTAGACTTCATATACAAGTGTTGTATATGGACCCTCGAGGATCCACCTATATGGGTAAGACCCATTAAGGTGTAGATGGCTCTTCAAGAGAAAGAGGGAACCTGATGAGACGGTAGAGACCTTCAAAGCATGGTTCGTAGCCATAAGCTACACACCGAAGATAAAACATCGCTTGCGATGGGACTTGCTCTCCGGTGACCTTGCTTTAACCCATCAGAATATTGCTAACTATAGCTACACAACTTGGCTATGACATCTTCAGGATGTGAGTCAAGATTGCATTCCTCTATGAATTCCTCTCTGAGGATATTCATATGAAGTAGCCCTAGGGCTTTATGGTTGAGGAAAGCAAGGTGTGCAAGCCAAAGAACTCCATCTTTGGACTCAAATAAGCTTCTTATAGTTGGAACATAAGATTTAATGAATATATAAATGTTATGATTTCAGATAGAATCTTGATGAGCCATGTGAAGCTTAGTGGGAGTGCCTTTGTGTTCATCGTGCTAAACGTAGATAAAATCCTAATCATTTGGAATGATATAAGGATAATAATAAGTGTTTTATAATTTGGTTGTTCCACACCTTGAGATATGATCTCAAGGATACCTCTTAGATCTTAATTCTGAAATTGTTCAGGAGCAAAGAGAAGAGAGTATTGGGACTATCATATTAGTAGTACACCTTGGTCATCTTCCATTTTATGGAAAATTCCAAAAAAGGCTTCCATCTCTTAAGATATGGTACTGACCTATCTAAAGGGATAGCACCTCAAAGAGTTGAGGAAGTGAATGCTAGAACTGCTTGCACTTGTGCATCAGTTACGAGAAGCTGAGTGTATGCTAGATGTGCAAAAGAGCCAGATGTCTGCCATGCAGTGGGAGTAGTAATCTGTTACTAGTCCTACTCTGGAAATAAAACACTTAGTTGCAGTAATAACAATATCTTCAAAGATGATGAAACTTAGAGATAGTGATCTCAAAGTCTTATGTTCAAAAGTTTAAGACCTTGTAGATAGTGATCTATAAGGGTCTTAACTTTAGATTCCTTAGGAGATAGAGATCTCTGGGAATGAAGGTATTCTAATAAGGATTATGGGAATACTGGTTATAATAATTAATCGAGCTAAAGTGTCAAGGACACTATTGAGTATTGGTTGCATAAGATGCAACATTCGCATTGGATGCGAGCACTGTTACTGGGGATATGAAAGTGCCGTAAAAGGACTTGGCGTAGTCTCTTAGAACAGAGTGACTGATCAGCTTACCTAGCTATTTTCTAAATAGCCTATGATTGTCACATGAGTGTGGGTTTAAATGATTAGCCCATTAATGGCTCTTTGGGCTAGTGGGAGATTGTTGGAAATGCGAGCCCACGGCGAGCCATTATGCGATAAATGTTATTGCAATTCACTCCTTAATCTGAAATGAAGAATACATAATTTGCATAATAGGTCCCTTAGTACAATTAGGGTTATGTACCATGACCATCTTAATGATCATACAGCTGTTGATTCAATTATTTAATCATAGAGGCTGGTGCTTAGATGAATATCTAATGAGTTAGATTGAGGACTCATCAAGCACCTCAAATGATTGTTAAGAGATGATCTCTAGCTGAGTAGGAGATGGCAATCCTATCTCAGTTAGGCTGATATCTGACCGACCTCTTGATGCAGGTCCTCTGCATAGGAATAGAGATTCGGAGGTGTCAGATGAGTTAGGTCAAAGAGTTGGCTTAACGAGATCGAGATAACCAAAGTTCTATATCATATGTTGTCATGATATAGGCACACATCCTCTGACCAGAGACATATGTGTTACTATATGTCTGAGTATGTACATTTGGCAGACCAATAGGTTGATGACCTAATCAAGGTCTATACACCGGCACGCTGGGGTGCATGTTAGGTCATATGAGTAATACAATCTCTCAAAGGGATCATACAGGTTCAGTTACTGAACCGGAAGACATGAGCTCACTCATGAGATATTGGGAAGAATCAAATTCCGTGCGCACGGTCGTCTTGCTTTGGAAGCTTGACTGAATTTGTTGGTTTGATATATACTTTTGGAAAGTATATGATCAAGACCTAGGTATGATATATGCTTTTGGAAAGTATATGATCGATACCGACTCCCAATGATCGAATGAGAAACTTACTGATAAAACCATGAAGTAGACAGTGTAAAGATGATCTAATACTTCGGGTTTACTCTGAGTCTTCTAGTATGCAGGATGTACAGGTATTGGGAATACCTGAGGGTGATGTGACCATAAACGATTGTATAACCATGACGCTTCCATTCCTAGGGAGTGATGAAACGGGTCTAGATTTTAGTGACTCCTCTCAGTAGAGAAGTAACCTAATCTTAGTCCAAATATTGGACATTGATCTGAATGTGATTCAGATCCAATGAGAAGATTAGATTTATGGTCTTGATTTAATCAAACATCTATGGGAGGCCTGAGATCTGGATTTGAGATGTGATCTCAATATCCAAGTCACTATACGTGGAACAATACAATCACCCTGTCCTTATCTCCAAGTATCTGCGGAGAAAGCGCATTATCCTTGAAAGAGTTCATGGATAATTCTATTGTTGATATATATATATCCGAGCATTGAGAAAATGGATAATTAAATGTGATTTAATTATCATGAGTAATATGAATTTGATTCATATTATATAAAGAGTTGTCTTAGATAATTAAATATGATTTGATTATCAAAGATGTAAATAATGTGAATATGATTCATGTTATTTGAGAAAAAGAGAATAGAGATCGAAGATGATTAAATGTGATTTAATTATCATAGATATGAATAATGTGGATAGCAATATCCGTATTAGTCATATATATTATAAATGTGATTTATAATATATAAGAGAGAGCTATTTGTAATTTACATTTGTTAATTAAATGTTAATGTGAATTGGATTCACATTGGACATTGAATTGAAAATGTAAGTTAAATTTTGTTTTGGGTTGTGAATGTGATTCGTAAATTTCCAATGGCATGATTGCAATGTTTACAAAATAAATTGGATTTATTTTTGTGAAATAATTTGCAACAAAAGTTGTTGCAAATATTGGAGAGAATCATGAGATAATGTAATCTCATGTAATAGGAAAAACGAAGCTCCCTTCCTAATGAGGAGAGGGGACGACCACAATTCCATAAGGAATGTGGTGGCCGTCCACCCTCCTTATGGAAGGAGGCTTGCCTCCTTTCCTATTTCTCTAATGGATATTGATTTAATATAAAATCAAATTATATTTATTATATATTTGATTTTTTTATTAAATTAATTGTTGTTGTGTTTTTAGCAACAAATCATGACCATTGAAAGAAACACAAATTAATGTAGATCATTGGATTTGTGTTGACACATGGATTGAGATCCATGGATCCCAAAACCCTATAAAAAGAGAGGCACCCCATTGCTCTTCTTGACACATAAGTGAGACAACAAGTCTCTCTCTTTCTTTCTCTTTCTCTCCCTCTCATGGCCGTCCACCATGGATGCTATGGAGAGGTTCTCCATCGTCGCAGCATCGTCGTTATGCTGCCCGATCGTCTGCTCGTGGATCTCCGTCTCCTTCAATGCGCTTCGCTCGTGAAGAAGACGACGGATCTCGTATGTCGAGATCAGGAGATCCGCCGCTTGGATCATCAACATGGATTGCGAGAAGCACGCGGTTCATCCCCACGCTCGCAAGCGTCTCCTCCGTCGGATCGAACTTGAGACAGGAGGTCTCTTCGTTTAGAGACTCGATTGTAACCACGCTTCAAGAGGTAACCCTAATACTTGTTTATGGTTTAGACGAAATGATCCGAGAAGTGTTCTTGGATCATGTGGTTTCGTCATATAAAAAAATTTTAAATTCCGCTGCATTGAGCAACTAGTCCGACTAGTCGCTCCTTGTCGTATTCGATATGACGCACACGCTTCCATGATGCGCTTGAGGATCTAACCATATCCTTCATGCCTCTACATAGCTTTCATGAATGATTGTCTTGTTAACCTCTTTGTTAAAAATATCACCCGATCCATGCTCTCTCCGGTCTCAACCTATAAATATATAGTAATTCAGTATATATTACAAGGAATATATTTCAAAAAAGGGATGAACTGACATGTGTGTGTTACAACAGATCCAAACTTGTCCTACCCAAGGTGTGAGTAGGACCAGGAGCTTTAGTCCTATTGACCTTGTTCTTCTTGGATATGTTCTGAATTCACATGGTTAAAATTAAAATAGTTAATTGAGTTATTAAGATACCGATATTTATATATTACATATCATTACCTTGAACTCCATGTGGCCCTACTAGGTAACCGACACATCCCATTCAACAGGATGCCAATCTTCAGGTGGATTGGCGCTCCTTCAGCCGCAGATGCGAACCGATTAAAATGCTTCAATATGTTCATATATATAGGGGCTGGGGAAGCTGCACGAGGCCATTTTTTTCATTGATTTTTTATGCTTTTTAAATGAAACCTAGGGGGTATTTAAATCACCATATATCCCCATGATATCATAACAATTTCAAATAAATTCGACACTTCTATCATCTCCATCAAGACTATCACATTTTAATAGTCTCAGAGTTATTGAAATTGACCCTATCTAGATGGGCATGTTAGGAATGTTAGTTTTGCATGAAATTTGAAACATATATTCTACATGATAAACTAAGTAAATCCCATGAGTTTTCTTCATAAAAATAAAAAAAATAAGAAAACATCCTGATGCCTGATGTAGTTAGTTGGTTGCACCCTCCGGTGTAGCTTTCCTTTTCCAATATACACACACATACACACACACACATATATATAAAAACAAATGTATACATATAGTAAGCATATACTTGTACAAAAAACAACATTAAAGACATAAATACGAGCACCTAACCTTCTTCCCCTTAGTCCATACATCACGATGGATTTTGAGCGCTCAATGTAAAATCCCCTCATCTATCGCAAAGTCTGAAGGATATTGAGAATCCTTAAGTGCATCACGGAAGCGTGTTGATCGCATCATATGCAATCAGAGAAACTACTTGCACTAGTCGCTAGATGCGACGGAAATTAAAATTTTTTAAACTAAAGATGAAACCACATAATCACGAGAACACTTCTCGGATCGTTTCATCTAACTACAAAGTATAAGGAATACCTCTTGGAGCATGGTTGTAGTCGTGAGATCCCAAACAAGAGATCCTCCTGTCTTAAGTCCGATCCACGAAGAACGCACTTGCGGGCACGATGATGAGTCGCGTTCCTCCCGCAATCCTCGATGAAGATCCAAGCGATGAACCCCCGATTTTATCAAAAGAATCCATCGTCTTCCTCTAGAGCAAGTCGCCCCAAAGAAAAAGGAGATCCCCGAGTCATCGAAGGCGAAGGCGAGAGTCTCTCCTTCTCAATGCACAAAGTGGACGGCCACTTTGAATAGAGAGAGAGGCTAGGCGAGAATGAGAGAGAGAGAGAGTGTAGTAGGCTTCTACAACCCTTGATAATGTATCTAGAAAGGCTAGGCTAGCCCTCCTTTTATATTAGTTTAGGATTCAATGGATCTCAATCCATGTGACACATAGATCCAACGACCATGCTTGGTCTATGTAATAATCAATGGCTATGATTGTTGTTGGCTAAAACCAACAACATTAATTTATATTTAAATTAAGTATATGTTGCAACATTATCAACATAATTTAATTTAACATAAATTAATTTATCAATAGAAAATGTGATAACAAAAAGGGAGGCAGCAAACCACCCTAAATTATAGGGGGCGTCACCAATGAATAAGTCATAGGTGACACCACCTTTTATTTAGGTGGTAATTTTGTCTCCTTTTATTTTGTCTTGTTTTCTCTATTATTGCAATAATATCCACCAAATTAATTCCAAATTAATTTGTGAATATTTCAATCATGCCATCGAAAAATATGTAAATCAAATTCACAACCCAAACTAATTTGTAAATTACATTTCCAATTAATTAATAAATGTGAATCCAATATGCATTTAATAATTAACAAATGCTATTTACGAAATTTCTCTCTCTTGAATATATGTATATTATAAATCATATTTACAATACACAAATATTATGGATAATATTATCCACATTCTCTAATCCTTGATAATTAAATCCTATTTAATTATCTTAGATAATTATTCTCACAATATGAATCCCATTCATATTATGCTTGATTATTAAATCTCATTTAATTATCAAGTCCTTCTTGCTTGGATATGCTTTTCATTAGATGAATTATTCTTGAACCCTTTCAAGAATAATGTGCTTTCTCCGCAGATACTTGGAGATAAGGACAGGGCGATTGTATTGTTCCACGTATAGTGACATGGATATTGAGATCTTGTCTCAACTACAGATCTTACGAACCTCCCATAGATGCTTGATTAAATAAAGACCTCAAATCTAATCTTCTCATTGAATCTGAATCTCATTCAGACCAATGTCCAACACTTTGGACTAAGATCAGATTGCTTCTCTACTGGAAGGAGTCACTAAAATCCAGACCTGTTTCATCACTCCCTCGGAATGGAAGCGTCATGGATATACAATCGTTCATGATCACATCACCCCTCAGGCATTCCTAATACCTGTACATCCTGCATATTGGAAGATCCATGGTCAATCCGAAGATTAAGATCAATTTTACATTGTCTTCTTCAGGGTTTGATCACTATGTTTCTCAATCTTGGTCATTGGGAGTTGGTATCGATCATATGCTTTCCCAAAGCATATATCATACCATCAAATTCATGTCATGCTTCCAAAGCACGACGACCATGCATGAAATTTGATCGGTCCCAATACCTCATGAGTGAGCTCATGTCTTCCGGCTCATAAGTGAACCTGTATGATCCCTTTGAGAGATCGTATTGCTCATATGCCCTTATATACACACACCAGCTCACCGGTGTATAGACCTTGGTTAGGCCATGAACCTATTGGTCTGCCAAATGTACATACTCAGATATATAGCAATACATCTGTCTCCGGTCAGAGGATGTGTGCCTATGATGTGACAGCATTCAACATAGGACTTAGGTTATCTCGATCTCGTTAAGTAAACCCATTGACCTAACTAATCTGACACCTCCGAGTCACTATTCCCATGCAGAGGACCTGCATCGAGAGGTCAGTCAGATACCAACCTATGTGAGAAAGGATTGCCATCTCCTACTCAAGCTGGAGATCTTCTCTTAATGATCATTTGACGGTGCTTGATGAGTCCTCTATCTTACTCCTTAGATATTCATCCAAACACCAGCCTTTATAATTCATTTAATGAATCAACAACTATATGATCATCAAGATGGCCATGGTACATAACCCTAATTGTACAGAGGGACCTTATAGTGTATTCATTCATATAATTTCAGAAAGGGAGTGAAACATCAATAACTTTTAGTGATAAACATAAATATTACAATAACATTTATTGTAAGAATGGTTCGCCCAGGGCTCACATGTCTAACAATCTCCCACTAACCCTCAGAACCATTCAGGTACAATCCGTAAACCCATAATCATTACATGCTGGTCAAAAACATTCTGTGTCAGAGGTTTGGTAAGAGGATCAGCAATGTTGTCGGCAGAGGCCACCTTAGTGATGATGATATCACCACGCTTTTGAATCTCCCGAATGATGTGGTATTTATTTTCCACGTGCTTGCTCTTCTGATGGCATCTGGGTTCCTTTGCCTGGGAAATGGTTCCCGTGTTATCGCAGAGTAACGGGATAGGAGTATCAGAGGAAACTACGCCAAGCTCCAAGATGAACTTGCGCAACCACACCGCCTCCTTTGCAGCATCCAATGCGGCAATGTATTCGGCTTCTGTTGTTGAATCCGCCGTAGTGTCCTGCTTCTTGCTTCTCCAGCTCAACAGGAATACAAACCCTGATGTCGAGTTTCGATCATTAATATCCGACTGGAAGTATGAATCTGTATATCCCAAGACTTGGAGATCACCATCCCCATAGACCAAGATGTAATTTTGCGTCCGTCTTAGATATTTGAATATGTTCTTTACTGCATTCCAGTGTTTCTCTCCATAAGAGGATTGGTAACAACTTACCACTCCCACTGCATGGCAGATGTCTGGCCTAGTACACATCATGGCATACATCAAGCTTCCTACAGCTGATGCGTAGGGGCATCCAGCCATGGCTTTCTTTTCATCAACACTTTGAGGAGCCATCACTTTGGACATATGGATACCATGTCTTAAGGGGAGGAATCCTTTCTTTGAACTATCCATACGGAATCGTTCAAGAATCTTCTTGATGTATCCATGTTGTGATAATCCCAATATTCTCTTTTCTCAGTTTCTGAACAACTTCAGTCCTAAGATGTAAGAGGCTTCTCCAAGATCTTTCATCTTGAAGGTATGGGATAGCCAAATCATCACACTGGTCATCATTCCTGTATCATTCCCAATGATAAGGATATCATCTACATAAAGCACGATAAACACGATGGCGCTCTGATAAACTCGAATTGTAGATCGGTCTTGTGATCCACACAAGGCGGGAACACAGTCGAAGTGTCGACCAATCAAAATCTGAGTTTAATCAACAATTAACCCACACTAAAGATCAATACATCAATGAAGTTCAAAAAGAAATGTGAAATAATCTTTATTTACTCTACCACAAAAATGTATAGGGAACAAGCATGTAGAGGTCGAACCACAGAGAGCAATACGAAAATGCATGCGCCTATATGTGCATATCAGTCATCCTTGTGAGGCGGTGGGTTTTTTTATTTTTTTTTTCTTTTTAGATTTTTAGGGATTTTTGGACTGACACTAACATAGTTCAAAATACACCATAGGGAATTTTTTTTGGAATTTTTCAATGCATTTTGCTATTTTTTTGGGATTTTCTCTGTTAGACAGTGAATAAAGGACATGTTTTTGATTTTTAATAAATGCAAAAATTAGACAAAATGAAAAATTAAAAATATGGCGTGCAGGCTCACCCTATCAGTAGCTTAAGTCTATTTTTGCAATTTTTTTTGAAGTGATATGGTGCACAAAATAAATAGTCAAAGCATGCAAAAATTAAATGGCCTGGCAGGGGTATTTGTGCGAATAAAATAGTTTGCAGGGGCATACAGGCAAAATTTCCAATAAAGATGAACGTTAAGTTTTATTTTCAAGGCCATTTTACAATTACTGAGACCCGGCAGGGTTTGACTGCAATTTTGACGCGCCTCACGTGGGACCACACGTGAGGCTCAGAGGGACTACAACGCAAATATAATAACGACAGGGGGTCTTCTGCAAATTATATAGTTTATTTACAAAGTAACTTTTTATTTTTGGGACTAAACTATAAATACAAAAAGCGGGGGGCTAGATATGAAGTTTACCCCCTAAAGGCGCGCGATCCAACGGCTTCCAGTGCGCCACTTATCCACGTGTCGAGCCCTCGGCACTCGATACCCCTTCGACGATCTGCGGCTGTGATTGCATCTGAGATCTGATCGCACGACCACGGCTGGTGCTAGATGGACGGCCCCGATTAGAACTGGGGCTGTCTCTTCGATCCAACGGCCGCTGCTGCTCACGAAGAACAGGGAAGAACAACTGACTTCCCTGGCTTCGATCGGTGATTCCTCCGCCTCCAGGCGCTCGATGTTGCTGCTTGTGGCCTCCAGGCGTCCGGCGAAGCGGTGCGCACCGTTCGAGATACTCCAGAAGGTCCAGGACCTCCTAGATCGGCTGAACGAGCTCGGAGAAGACAAGGGGGTCCTGGAACCTCGAATGGACTTGAATCACGCCCCAGAGGGCTCCTTTCAACTTGAGTCCTGCACCAAATGAAAGAGGGGTTCGAGGGGGTCTTCCTCGACCAGGGGTTTAGGGTAAAAGAGTAGGGGAGGGTGGAGGGCGGCGAGGTCCGGCGAAGCGGAGGAGGAAGAACCTCGATTCGCAGAGCTTGGCGAGCTCTGGTTGATCTGAAACGTGGGTACGTGGAGAATACGTAGGGGAAGCAGATGAGGTGGAGCGAGGGTCGGATAACGTGCTGATCAGGGTAGAGATGCTCGCCGGAGCTAAACTCCGGCGAACTTCGATCTTGGGCTAATCGAGCACCTGAGGCTCTACTGATTACTCTAAAAGCTAAACTACAAAGTAAAGACTAAAACTAAGCTAAGAACGAGAAGAAATCAGCTCTTATACCTGGTTTGCGACCAGGGAGCAGGACCTCCGGCGACGCGGCGGCCGTGGGCGCTCCTTCGACTCCTCCGACCGTCTGAAGCTTCCAGGAGGACCCTCCTGTCACAAGGAACCTCGAAGGACTGGAATAGATGGTGGAAAACGACTGAAAGGGAGGCCAAACTGGCGGAGGAGGTCGGGAGGTTTATTTATAAGCAGGGTTTGCGCCCTTATTGGCCGGCGAATCTTGGTGAATCTGGGCTTTGTACAAGGAAGCATGGGGTGTGGCGTGATTCGTGGATGTACAAGGAACAATTTCCATGAAGGGTCTTATCACCCTCGAGCTACACAATTGGCGTGAAAAATCGGGGAAAAGGGGCCTCTCGTGACTTGTCAGAGGGGCGGTCCTTGGGTCTGAAGAGTTGACCCGAGGTCAACTCTGGGCGGCCTGCGATTGGTCCACGGAGGCCGCTAGAAGACAAAACAGGCTGGAGGAATAAAGAATGAATTATTTAAGTTAATAAATGATTTTATTATTTTTCGAGTATAAAATAAAAAATCTTTATTATTATATGTAGTATTTTAATATGATTTTTATTTATTTTTATGAATTATTTTATTACGGTTTTATTACAATAATGTGTATATGTATGTATTTACATGTATTTTTGTGTATTTTATTTTTAATTTGTTTATTTTATTGTTTTATTTTCTTATTTTATAAATTTACAACTTATTTTTGTGAGTATAAATATTTTATTTTTTTTATTTTATGTTTAAGAGTTTATTTACATTTTTAAATAAATGTGTATATGTATAGGTAAGTATACTTATAGGTATTTTACCTATAAAATATATTTAATGTATTTTATTTATTTATTTATTTATTTGTTTTAGATTTGTATTTTTAATAACTAATATATAATATGTACGTTTATAAAAATATAAAAGAATAAAAATACTTAAAGAATGTTCCCCCTTTTTATTTATGTACATGCTTCACATAGGTATTTTGCCTATATCTTATATAGGCTTATTTTATTTCTCAAATTATTTTGGGTTTTCTTTTGATTTTAATAAGTACAAGTATTATATGCATTATTTTCAAGATTCTAAAAATATAAATTTATAAATATAATAGATATTGAATAAAATGAATATTTTAATCGGGTTCTATATACAAGGTGGTCCAAAAAAACCTAACTTCCACAGATGGACTCCAAAAATTATGAAACCAATTTTATAAGATAGTTCATGGAATGCTATATACAATTAAAGGTGAGTTTGGGTGATTTGGAGTTATTATTTGCAAGATATGAGTCTATGAAGTTGAGATTTTTGCTTTTTATTTTGTGTATAAAAAATGCACTGTGTATTATTTTTGCACAAACTCAATTTTGTATTTTTATTTACATTATTATCTACAACTTTTATGATCAAAGTTTCTTTATTTGATGAATAAATAATTATATACAAAATAGGTGTCAAAAATGCAGTAATGGAAAAATAAATGAAGTATTTATTGTATTTTGGCCCTTATCTCCCCCTACTTTATTCCTTGTCGACCAATTCCATGCTGGCCTTGGTCTCGGGGTTATGGTCTTAAAATATTTGCAATATTTTATTCCTTTTTCTTTTCTTCCCTTTATTCTACAATTTTGGCATAAAAAACCTTATTTTATGTATAGTAAATACAATAAATAATGAATGCTATTTTATACAAATTAATGCTATTTCTCTGCATTTGCTGGGGTTTTTGAGGCCAAAATGATAGAATAAAGGTGATGAAATGGAGATTCATCACCCCCCTATACTTGCCTTTGCTAGTCCCTAGCAAACACTTATGCAATAAGTACAAAAAGAATAAAGAAAAGAAAAAGGAAAATGAAAGGAAGATAGAGTGAATAGGGGTGCTTTCAGTGCAATGCATGTCTTTACAAAATCTGAGATTGGAGCTCCTGTCAGACCCTGGGTGTGGATGTGTGTGGAACCTGATCGGGAACCAGCTCTAAAATACAACAGCCTTTGATAGTCACGGAACTTTGTTCAACCCACCTCAATAGCCTGGTCAGAACTAGCCTACACCATACACAAACCCTTATGACTATGAAACTGACTTGTACAGTGTAAGTGATAGTGGCTCTCCTCAACTGAAATGACAAAGAGACTAGCTTCTCCAGCATGACAACCCAATGATTCCCTAATCCAGCCCTCTACCGTCAAGGAGCAGGGTATTCCCTTCTAAGTTCAAGTGGCAACCAGCTCAAGAAGAGGGGAATAAGAGGTATAGAATTTTTGGGAGCTCAACCAGTGTAGCTAAGTCTCCCGCTGCAAGCTTCTCGAGATGTAACAGTGATACCATAAGCTTTTGCTTTATTGGACTATATACACTCCGGTGGGGTTATTAAATTTTCAATCCGACCCACCACTTTTTTTTTAAACATCTGTACAACATATCTACATGGTGCAACATTTATACAAGAAATTGTCCTCTTGAGCTAGTAGACTATCCCTCTTTTGAAGCTTTATTGCAACCCACACTCTCCCGTCATTCGGCTTCATTGAAACAGGACCAGGTTGGGGCGCACTTCCCTCCCTAGACGAGGACGAATGTTTCCACCCGTGTGCGTCTCAGACTGGCAAATCCAACCTCCTCACCACTCCAACTGAGTTGAGCCAAGTGAAAGGTGCAGGTGTCCAAGTTAGGTCACGGCCGACAAGAGTCATGTGTGTGTTTCGAAAAGTTCTAGTTAGTCCACTAAGGTGACTTGAACCCAGCCCTGCTTCCTCAAAGAATTAAGTCTGACTAGACCTGAAGTACCTTAAACCTAGTTCCCATAAGGTTCCAGTGCAGTTAGGTGCAGTAGGGTCCAACCAAGCTCCAATTCGAGACTTTATTAGACTGATTCAGTCATCAAGCTCACTCAAAAAGAATATGCATGGTATGCTTATGCTATGCACAATGAATGATGCAAATTTTCACAGAGGATTTAAAAAGAATCAAAGAATATTTTTACACAAAGAATTTTTGCAAATAAAATAAGAGCTTGACACATACAAAAAGTATATACCATTATTTACACGGGCGTACTGCTTTATTTACAAAATGTATGAATTTATACAGACTTTACATGGAATAGTTTATTTAGGTTGTTGAGAAAGAATTTTATGTACTTTATTTCTTATTTACAGGTATTTGTAATAGTGATCTTATCCTTCAGTTCTAGTTTTGAAAATAGTTTTGCAAACTATAGTACACGATAATTTTTGCAATCATTTACACACATTTGAAAACTATTTTTGCAAAGAATTTTCACACTATATGTACATTTTTCACAATAATTCTGACAAACATTTTTCAAAACATTTGCACACAGGTCTTTCAAATTCTTTCTTTGACACAAAGAAAAATTTTTGCCATAAAAACAATTTTCACACAGTTTGAAATCATTTCACATCAAATCTTTCAAAACTGGTCACACTATTTTTCAAATCATACTGTATAGGTATCTGATTTATTAGTCAGTATATACAAAAGAAGAGAAACTGTATTTTATGTACAATATGGTTTTGGTTCTTATAGGCTTTATTTGAACTTATTCCTTATTTACAAATGAGAGATTTTTGTGCAGACTCCTCAGACTTATTCGAGGATCAGTTTCACAAGAATTTTGAGAACTATAGTCCAAAATAATTTTGCAATATTTACACGCATTTGAAATTGATTTTTGCAAAGGTTTTACACAACATAGATAGATTTTTCAAAACAATTTGACAATCAATTTTCACAATCATTTGCACACTAGTTTGCACACATTTTAATTTCACTCAAAGAAAATAAATTTTTCACACCAAACTGATTTTTCAAAGGTTGAATACTTGTACACACTAATTTCAAACTATTTTCACAAGATTTTTCAAAAAGAACTTTTTGCACAAAACATTTTTCTGACTTAATAATCAGTACAATTACAAAGAGTCTGAGGAACTCACAATCATCTTTCATTATTATAAAGCTACTTTTTATGTTCTATTTCATATCAAGGTGATATTTTATTTTTCAGTATGAGTTATGGCGTATAGTATATACATGGTATATACGACCCCCCTATACTTAGCTTGAGCTATGTCCTCATAGATCGAAAGGAAAACCAAAGACATAACTCGTACTGAGTATAGACAGATCTAAAGAATGTAAATAAATGGAATTAAGGAATGAGAAGTTGACCGTCCCCCCATACTTAGGATCAAGTAATCCTAAGTATAGCAGACTGTACAAAAAGCAGGGAGGGTCAAGGTGGGAATGAACAGATCGTACTCAGATTGTCTCCCCCTATACTTAGGGTAAGATATCCCTAAGTATAGACAAGAAGAGGAGACAATGGAGAGGATCAAAGAATGGAAATACTCGGGGTGCACGCCCCCCTATACTTAGGACAAAGTACGTCCTAAGTACAGAAAACTGTCCACAAGGTCGGCACCTTTTAGATACAAAAAGAGGCTAGAAAAGGAAAAGAAGAAAAGAAGAAAATCAGATAAATAGTTGTTGGATTGCACAGTCTGAATCTTTCGATGCCGCAGGCGCTGTCGAGATATCATCATGGTGCATGAGCTGAACGGAGTCAACAACGGCCAAGAATGTGTCTGGTTCGAGGTAAGGCTTCAGTAGTTGGCCGTTGACGACGAATGGCTGTGCGTCAGAGGACAATTCTGATATAGCAATGCTTCCATTGTCACGTACTTCACAAACTCGAAATGGCCCTGTCCACTTACTCTTTAATTTACCTGGGAATATCCGCAACTTTGCATCAAATAACCACACTCTCTGTCCAACGTCAAAGGTCTTTCGTCTGATATGCCTGTCGTGCCAGCGTTTCACCTTCTCCTTGTACATCAAGGTATTATCGTATGCATAGTCTCGGAATTCCAAGAGTCTGTTCAGATCATCTTTTCTCTTCTGACCACTTTTGTGTGAGTCCAAATTACAGCTGTTGATTGCCCATAAAGACTTGTGAATTAATTCCACGGGCAGATGGCACGGCTTTCCATATACAAGACGATAGGGCGACATGCCCAAGGGAGACTTGTAGGCGGTTCGGTATGCCCATAGAACCGAGTCCAAGAGTTGAGACCAGTCCTTTCTGTTTGGCCTAACAAGTTTCTGCAGGATAGTCTTGATTTCTCTGTTTGATAACTCTGCCATGCCATTGGTCTGAGGATGATAAGGAGTGGCAACCCGATGGTCGATGTCGTACTCCTTCGTTAACTTCTTGACCTCTTTGTTAATGAAGTGACTACCCCGTCTGAGATAAGGATTTTCGGTACCCCGAACCGCGAAATAATGTTCTTCTTCAGGAACTGGCAAACTGTTTTGCTGTCGGCAGCTCGAGCAGGGATAGCTTCAACCCAACGACTCACGTAATCGACGGCGAGAAGGATGTGCTCAAATCCTTGACTGTTAGGGAAAGGTCCCATGAAATCAATGCCCCATGCATCAAAGACATCTGCTATCTGAATGATTTTCAGGGGCATTGAATCTTTGGCAGTGAGTGTACCTTTCATTCTCTGACAGTTAGTGCATCGTTTAACAAATTCAGTTGCATCCCTGAATAAAGTAGGCCACCAGAAGCCACACTGAAGTACTTTGGCTGCCGTCCGATCTCCAGAGTGGTGTCCACCAGATTCGAGCGAGTGACAATGCTCGAGGACACTTGATTGTTCCGTCTGAGGGATACACCTGCGCCAAATACAATCTGCTCCTTCTCTGAATAAAAGAGGATCTTCCCAATGATAGAAACGGATGGTCGACATGAATTTGTTCTTTTGGTTCTTCGTCCATTCCGAAGGTATTACCCCAGAGACGAGGTAATTGACTATCTCAGCATACCAAGGAAGAGAATCCACAGCTAAGATGGATTCGTCAGGGAAGGTTTCTATGATAGGTGCATTGCTCAGGGGAGGTTCATGCTGCTCTATTCTGGAGAGATGATCCGCTACCACATTCTGGGTTCCAGGCTTGTCCTTGATTTCCAAATCGAATTCCTGGAGGAGAAGGATCCAACGAATCAGTCTTGGCTTGGCATCCTTCTTCTGTTGTAAGTAGCGGATAGCAGAGTGGTCTGTAAAGATGGTGACTTTTGATCCCAACAAATAGGATCTGAACTTCTCTAAGGCGAACACCACAGCCAGCAGTTCCTTCTCTGTCACAGTGTAATTTCTCTGTGCTTCGTCTAATGTTCTGCTGGCATAGTGAATGGCGTAGGGCACTTTGTCTTTTCTTTGCCCAAGAACAGCTCCAACTGCAAAATCTGACGCATCGGTCATTATTTCAAAAGGAAGAGTCCAGTCAGGCGGCTGTAAGATTGGAGCCTGAGTGATAAGCTCCTTCAAGTGATTGAAAGCAACGAGAACCGGCTGATCAACAATGAACTCAGTCTCCTTGCACAAGAGTTCTGTCAGAGGTCGGGCAATGCGGCTGAAATCCTTGATGAATCGCCTGTAGAATCCCACATGCCCCAGGAATGACCTCACATTCTTAATTGACTGAGGTGGCTGAAGATTTGAAATGATGTCCACCTTAGCCGGGTCGACTTCCATGCCACGTTTGGAAACGACGTGACCCAGCACAATACCTTCGGTGACCATAAAGTGGCTCTTTTCCCATGAGAGCACTAAATTGACTTCTCGGCATTTCTGAAGCACTCTGTCTAGATGCTCAAGACAAGAATCGAAACTATCACCATAGACAGAGAAATCGTCCATGAACACCTCGAGAAAACTGCCTACCATCTCGGCAAAGACTGCTAACATGCATCTTTGGAAGGTTGCAGGTGCATTGCACAAACCAAAGGGCATTCTCTTGAAGGCGTAGGTGCCGAACGGGCAAGTGAAGGTGGTCTTTTCTTGGTCTTCCGGGGCGATCGCCACTTGGTTGTACCCGGAGTACCCATCCAGAAAGCAGAAGAACTCCTTGCCTGCTAATCTTTCCAGCACTTGATCAATGAATGGCAAGGGAAAGTGATCCTTCTTAGTTGCTGCATTGAGACGGCGGTAGTCAACACAAACCCGCCAGGATGTTGGTACCCGAGTAGAAATTTCCTCCCCTTTGTCATTTGTAACCATGGTAAGCCCTGACTTCTTGGAAACTACATGCAATGGGCTTACCCATTTTGAATCGGAGATGGGATAAATGAAGCCTGCATCACACCACTTCGTGATTTCTTTCATGACGACGTCCCGAAGGTTAGGGTTCAGCCTTCTCTGAAATTCGCGGGACGGCTTGGCGTCTTCTTCTAAATAGATGTGGTGCGAACACAAGGCTGGATTTATCCCTCGGAGATCTGATACGTTCCATCCAAGTGCCTTGCGGTTCTTCTCTAGAACCTCGAGAAGTCGAGATTCCTGATCTGGTCTCAGCCTGCTGCTGATGATGACCGGATACATTTGTTCTTCACCCGTAAGGAAAGCATACTTCAGGTCTGCCGGAAGTGGCTTGAGTTCTGGTTTTGATCTGTCCACTTTATCTGTCACCTCTGACACCATCCTGATGGTGGGCAGTACTTCTGTGAAGATGCTGCCATCCTCAATATTCTGTTGAGATCCTGGTGATGCACCGAACGGTTCTGTGCTAAGCTGATCATGTTCGGTTCGGAGTGATTGCTCAAGAAGATGCGCCTGCATCTGAGAATCTGTCTCCCAAGAATCATCGGAGCATATGCTGACTGCGCTTTCCAAGTCTTCCTCGAGAGTGAGGATTTCTCGGGTCCATGAATCATCTAATGATAACACTGAGTCTCTGATCTCTGCAATAAATTCACAGTCCGCATCTGACGCTGCCTGGCACTCATCTGTTGTGGCATTCTGCTCTTTGTTCATGTTTATCGTGATTTGCTGGGAATTCGAGCTGAAAGTGATCTTCCCAGACCCGTAATCAACCACGGCGCCTGAAGTACGAAGGAATGGTCTGCCAAGGATGATAGGGGTCTGGAGCAAGGGTGCAGGCGAGTCCATATCAAGGACTACAAAGTCAGCTGGGAATTTCATTTCCTGCACTTTAACTATCACGTCTTCTAAGAGACCTTGGGGCCGCTTGACGGATCGGTCAGCAAACTGAAGGATCATGCGTGTCTGCTTGAGCGGTCCCAACCCAAATTCCTGCATTATGGTCGAGGGCAGAAGGTTGATGGAAGAACCACTATCCAAGAGAGTGCGCTCGAAGACTTGGTCAAAAATCACACAACTGATCAGAGGTGCTCCGGTGTCTTGTTTCTTCTGGGGGAGATTGCTGATAGCTGCGACCATGGCTAATGAGAGGACATGTTTCTCAACTTGCTGGCGTCTGTTCTTTCTTGATGGGCGACGCTTAGTAGTACATACTTCCTTCAGTCCTTTCTTCACGGCTGGCATGTATTCCACGGCCTTTAGCAAGGGAATCTCAACAGTCAATTTGTCCAAGATGTCCACAACACCTGGGTCGGACAATGCATTTTTTTGTTTTGCAATTTTTTTGGATTTTTGTATTGCATGAGGAAAAGGAATATGTACTCTACTGGCAGAAAAATCAGAGTTCTTATTTACATCAAAATCATCGCCCACAGAATGTTGTACACCCGAATTACGAAAAAGGGTACAAGCTGGGTCTTGGCATGCTGGTGTTGTTGGGCGATCAAAAAGGGTAGCATCTGCTCCATCGGCTGGCGAGGGATCGGCGGTTGCTGTCGGCTCCTCCAATGCTGGCACGGCTTCGCTTCTGCTACGAGCTTCTTTTTATTGTTTTTGTTTTTGTTGATTTTTTTGTATTTTCGGCTGAGGTTGTTGCTGGCATGGCACGACTGCTGGACTGGCTTCTCCTTCTTCTTCCTCCTCACCCGCCCCTGTGGCTGGCACGGCTGATACGGAAGATGACGATCCACCTGTTTCTTTCTCCCCACTTTTAGTAGCAGGCGGATGCAAGGCCCTACCGCTCCTAAGAGTCACAGCATTAGAATAAACAGTAGTATCATTACCAGATACGGATAGGACATCACATTCTACCTGCTCTTTTTTCTTGAAATTATTGGGATTTGCTTCGACCTGAGCCGGGATGGTGGTTTGAGTGGCAGTTAGGTCATCAAGCCGCTTGGTCATCTCTGCTAGCCCTTTGACAAGCTGGGCTAGACACTCCATGGAGGGGTTCACTGGAGGTGCCTCGGTGGTGTCAGCGTGCAGACCAAGCTGTTGTTGCATCTGCTGGTGCTGAGACTGTTGCTGGTGATGCTGAGGCGGGGCAGGAAGTTGAAGTTGCTGATAAGACGGAGGTGGATACTGCTGGTATTGCTGAGGCGGAGCAACCGCGTACTGGTGATACGGTTGTGGGTGCCGGTATTGCGGCTGCTGCTGGTATGGATGGTTCTGCCTCCACTGATGTCCAAACTGGGGAGGCTGCTGGTATTGGTGCTGCTGGGAGGATTGCCCAAAGCGACCACCCTGAGGTTGGTGGTATTGCCGGTTGGCAAATGGCTGACCCTGTGGTTGTCCCATAGGACGGGTCGGCTGTGCGTCATGAGTCCAAACCCCATTAACTTCCTGGACCAGGGGTGGTGGTGGGAACACTGAATCGGTTTCTGAGATAAACTCTGGTTGATACACAACCATCTGCTGTTGCGGCTGGCTCTGATCAGGTGCCTGCACGTAGTACACGTGCTGAACTACCGGTGGTTGCTGGCTCGGCTGAGGCTGGTGTAGCGGTGGTTGCTCGTCTTTTCTCTCAGCTGGAGCTTCGAGCGGTGCTGCCGACTGAACAGAATTGATGGTACCTACCAGCAGTTCCAGCTGCTTGGTGATGTGATCCAGCTTGTCCAAACTTTGGGTCCTCTTCTCGATCACGGCGAGTTTTTTGAGATCCTGTGATCGCTTCTCGATGATGTCAACTTTAGAGAGATGGCCCCCGATGATGCTGAGGTTGGAGCTCTCATCTCTCTCTGATTCCTTAGACGCTGCCATGTGCACTTGTTTTTGAAGGATCTGGGGTTGCTTCTGATAAGCCTTGGATGAAGAGAGGGCGGCCTCTCCTTCGGCCATTTCTTCAAAGATCTGCCAGACGACGTCTTCATCCTTATTGAAGTGTGAGCCCCCACATGCTGCGTCTACGAGCCTTTGACTTTCAATGTTCAGTCCCCCGAAGAAATGCTGAACCAAGCTGGTCTTCGGAATATCATGATGGGGACATTTCTCCTGCAGGTCAGTGAATCTCTCCCATGCTTCATGTATCGACTCATGGGGTCCTTGGGAGAAATTACTGATACGGGCTCGCATCTGGTTGAGCCGACCCAGAGGGTAATACTTGTGCAAGAAGGCGGACTTTAGCTCCTCCCAAGTCGTCACAACTTTCCCCATATGATTGACCCAATAAAGGGCCTTATCCTGTAGGCTGAAGGGGAAAGCCGTCATCTTGACAATGTCCAGAGGGACATTGGGATAGTGAGTAGTACGGCAAATGCGGGAGAATTGCTGCAGGTGGATGTACGACTCCTCGCTGGTGCTTCCATGGAATGCAGGAAGAAGAGCAATGAATTGGGGCTTCAGCTCAAAGTGAGCGTGTACCGGTGGAATGAGGATCCATTCGGTCATCTGGCTGTCTCCCGGGTTGTATGTTTCTTTAAGGGTAGGTTTCGGTGGTGGTAATTCAAGATCATCATTGTGGTCATCACCATCTCCTCCACCTTCACCTTCTCCTCTCCTGCCTCCTCTGCCTCTGCCTCCTCCTCCATCATCTCGGTTCAACATATCATTCAACATGTCCTGGAAAGCTGTCTGAGTGAGGGCCTGTTCGGTCAGCTGCTGCTGGATGGCCTGGATAGATGCCAGTAATTGTGCATTGACCTGATTCTGATCTGGTGCCTGTCCCTCTGGTGTGGGTGGCTGCTGACCCTTGCCCTTTCCTCCGGGAGCCATGTCAGGGTCTGAGTCGGAAGAGATGAACTCCGGAGTAGTCTCCAGGGCTTGCACTGGCTTCTATCTGCATGAGGAGATAGCCTTGATCAGACTGCTTGTAATCAATGTTCAGCTGCCGAGATGAAGCTGGAATTCAGGTTAACCCCAACATGTTGTGAATGGAAAAGGATGTAGACTGTAATCAACTTCCATTCACAACGGCGAAAGTGGGACAAAGGTGATCCCAGTTTATTGGGTGGTCAAGAGAAAGGTAGAAAACGAGGAGTCTAGAGATTGATCCGCAAAGTCCGGATCAGGTTCTCATGAATCGCCTCGAAGTTATTGGCGGAGTTGAGTCCATGGAATCGATGTGGGTGTCGGCATGGTCCCGACGGAAACCATCCATGGATCAACTTCGCGAAGTACAAGAGAAGATAGGATGTTGGATGAAAGATACGATGGTCAACGAAGAATACAAAGGAGTGCAAAACAGTAGAAAAGGCTCACACTGAGCGGGGGTCAAAGAGGAGTGACACAACAAAATTTTGCGCAAAGGCGCGGGACTTGATTTTTGAACCTTAATCTAGATCCATACAAACACAATTCAAAATAGGGTTCACCAACTCACGCCATGTGAAGCCGTAAAGGTTCGGCTATTATCTTTTCATTTTTAGAGTTGTTATTTCAGGCATATCTTATAACAAGTCCTTAGTACGCTACCCTATAGGAGAGAGAGTACTGCCGGAAGGGTATCCCGTACTTGTCCTCCTCCTGTGTAACCTGTAGTCTGTACTTTTTGGAGTCCTCGTAACCCTTCCTGGATCCCTACTCAGCCAAAGAAATAGAGGGAGGAAGCCGATAGGCGAAACCGCTACTTCGGTCCTCGCTCGCAACGGAATCACCCGTGTGCGTACAAGAACCTACTCGGACGCAGGACAATGAGACAGACACCCCCGTGAAGGCGTGGCCTATGCTCGATACTTCGGACAGGGTCGATGCTCATCACAACAGAGAGTCATCGTTGGTGACCAAGCCCTACTTGCCTACGTACGATAGAAGCGCCATTACTTCGGAAATCCAGGCGATACACAAGGCAGTTGCAGACTGGGCTTTTGGCTCTAATCCTTAGGGGGTCGCACTCGCTCAAGGGAGTAGGGTTTTGGTCCCCCTCCAAGGTACCTGAAAACAATGAGGGCTTTATGAACCCGGTACAATGATAGTCCATTACGGATTTTAATTAAGGTCAAAGTTTATTTAGCAGTCCCCTAGTTTTAATTTTTTTGGGTTTTCACTTTTTTTGGATCTGTTTCATACCAGCGCCTAACGTTTTGGTAGATTTTCATTTAAGTCCTAGGTGCTCAAAATCAGAGGGAGATAGCGAAAAAGCCATGCAAGTGGTTCTATGATGGAAATCTCACCATTGAACCGAATGATGCATGCTGAGTTAGAAGACTTACAGTGCATCCCAGCTCTCTCCATGTGGTATGCAAAACAGAATTTTTAAACCTATCTACATGGCGGTGTGCATTCGTCAAAATCGCCCTAAACATTAGCTGCTATTAACGTGAAGAACCACAAGCTGATCATTCATCTTTAACCTAAGGGTCCGGTCTTGGCGCACCCCTCCTCTTCTCGACACACTCGAGTTCAGGAGTAGCGCTTGATGGGGCTCGCTCACGACACGTGGGTTAAGAGATAAATGACTTAGCTGTTTAAGTTTGACTAGATCCATACGAAGTAGACTATAGGAACATGCATTCTTATTAATGTTTGGACCTAGCTACCGAGTCAAGCAACCTATATCTAGGGGCTCCAAGCACACAAAACAAAGTAAAATAAAGGCGAAAAGCACAAAACAGCGGAAAACAAAGGAAAGAAGGCGGTAGAAATCGCGGAAAACAGCGATGAGGCCCCCAGGTGAACAGACACCCGGGCACTGGACCTCATTGTGAAGAGTAGAGTCCGGTTAATTATTACATGCCAAAATTCTCTCTCTCTTACCAAAAATTACAGAGATAATCCTAAGTGTTCTAAGCCTATCTAATCCATATCTCCTTGCTTCCTTGATACTCTCTCCTGATGGTCATGAGAAGGGGAGGCCATCCTCCTCCAAGCTTGGCTGCATTGGCCTCCTAAGAAACCATCCTTGCATGGCGGACCCTCGCATCAAGGTCACAAAAAGAGTGTATTAGAATAGCTCAATCAATCTATCATAGAGCACATAAAGATAATCACAAGAAATGAATCAATGAAGCACAGTGATTAATGGCAATAAAATAGCTGCTCACAAAATAGCATCAATTATGAATAAAAAATGTACACAAGAATGACAAAAATAAAGTAGGCTATGCTCATTGCTCCCCGGCAACGGCGCCATTTGATAAACTCGAATTGTAGATCGGTCTTGTGATCCACACAAGGCGGGAACACAGTCGAAGTGTCGACCAATCAAAATCTGAGTTTAATCAACAATTAACCCACACTAAAGATCAATACATCAATGAAGTTCAAAAAGAAATGTGAATTAATCTTTATTTACTCTACCACAAAAATGTATAGGGAACAAGCATGTATAGGTCGAACCACAGAGAGCAATACGAAAATGCATGCGCCTATATGTGCATATCAGTCATCCTTGTGAGGCGGTGGGTTTTTTTATTTTTTATTTTTTTCTTTTTAGATTTTTAGGGATTTTTGGACTGACACTAACATAGTTCAAAATACACCATAGGGAATTTTTTTTGGAATTTTTCAATGCATTTTGCTATTTTTTTTGGGATTTTCTCTGTTAGACAGTGAATAAAGGACATGTTTTTGATTTTTAATAAATGCAAAAATTAGACAAAATGAAAAATTAAAAATATGGCGTGCAGGCTCACCCTATCAGTAGCTTAAGTCTATTTTTGCAATTTTTTTCGAAGTGATATGGTGCACAAAATAAATAGTCAAAGCATGCAAAAATTAAATGGCCTGGCAGGGGTATTTGTGCGAATAAAATAGTTTGCAGGGGCATACAGGCAAAATTTCCAATAAAGATGAACGTTAAGTTTTATTTTCAAGGCCATTTTACAATTACTGAGACCCGGCAGGGTTTGACTGCAATTTTGACGCGCCTCACGTGGGACCACACGTGAGGCTCAGAGGGACTACAATGCAAATATAATAACGACAGGGGGTCTTCTGCAAATTATACAGTTTATTTACAAAGTAACTTTTTATTTTTGGGACTAAACTATAAATACAAAAAGCGGGGGGCTAGATATGAAGTTTACCCCCTAAAGGCGCGCGATCCAACGGCTTCCAGTGCGCCACTTATCCACGTGTCGAGCCCTCGGCACTCGATACCCCTTCGACGATCTGCGGCTGTGATTGCATCTGAGATCTGATCGCACGGCCACGGCTGGTGCTAGATGGACGGCCCCGATTAGAACTGGGGCTGTCTCTTCGATCCAACGGCCGCTGCTGCTCACGAAGAACAGGGAAGAACAGCTGACTTCCCTGGCTTCGATCGGTGATTCCTCCGCCTCCAAGCGCTCGATGTTGCTGCTTGTGGCCTCCAGGCGTCCGGCGAAGCGGTGCGCACCGTTCGAGATACTCCAGAAGGTCCAGGACCTCCTAGATCGGCTGAACGAGCTCGGAGAAGACAAGGGGGTCCTGGAACCTCGAATGGACTTGAATCACGCCCCAGAGGGCTCCTTTCAACTTGAGTCCTGCACCAAATGAAAGAGGAGTTCGAGGGGGTCTTCCTCGACCAGGGGTTTAGGGTAAAAGAGTAGGGGAGGGTGGAGGGCGGCGAGGTCCGGCGAAGCGGAGGAGGAAGAACCTCGATTCGCAGAGCTAGGCGAGCTCTGGTTGATCTGAAACGTGGGTACGTGGAGAATACGTAGGGGAAGCAGATGAGGTGGAGCGAGGGTCGGATAACGTGCTGATCAGGGTAGAGATGCTCGCCGGAGCTAAACTCCGGCGAACTTCGATCTTGGGCTAATCGAGCACCTGAGGCTCTACTGATTACTCTAAAAGCTAAACTACAAAGTAAAGACTAAAACTAAGCTAAGAACGAGAAGAAATCAGCTCTTATACCTGGTTTGCGACCAGGGAGCAGGACCTCCGGCGACGCGGCGGCCGTGGGCGCTCCTTCGACTCCTCCGACCGTCTGAAGCTTCCAGGAGGACCCTCCTGTCACAAGGAACCTCGAAGGACTGGAATAGATGGTGGAAAACGACTGAAAGGGAGGCCAAACTGGGGGAGGAGGTCGGGAGGTTTATTTATAAGCAGGGTTTGCGCCCTTATTGGCCGGCGAATCTTGGTGAATCTGGGCTTTGTACAAGGAAGCATGGGGTGTGGCGTGATTCGTGGATGTACAAGGAACAATTTCCATGAAGGGTCTTATCACCCTCGAGCTACACAATTGGCGTGAAAAATCGGGGAAAAGGGGCCTCTCGTGACTTGTCAGAGGGGCGGTCCTTGGGTCTGAAGAGTTGACCCGAGGTCAACTCTGGGCGGCCTGCGATTGGTCCACGGAGGCCGCTAGAAGACAAAACAGGCTGGAGGAATAAAGAATGAATTATTTAAGTTAATAAATGATTTTATTATTTTTCGAGTATAAAATAAAAAATCTTTATTATTGTATGTAGTATTTTAATATGATTTTTATTTATTTTTATGAATTATTTTATTACGGTTTTATTACAATAATGTGTATATGTATGTATTTACATGTATTTTTGTGTATTTTATTTTTAATTTGTTTATTTTATTGTTTTATTTTCTTATTTTATAAATTTACAACTTATTTTTGTGAGTATAAATATTTTATTTTTTTTATTTTATGTTTAAGAGTTTATTTACATTTTTAAATAAATGTGTATATGTATAGGTAAGTATACTTATAGGTATTTTACCTATAAAATATATTTAATGTATTTTATTTATTTATTTATTTATTTGTTTTAGATTTGTATTTTTAATAAGTAATATATAATATGTACGTTTATAAAAATATAAAAGAATAAAAATACTTAAAGAATGTTCCCCCTTTTTATTTATGTACATGCTTCACATAGGTATTTTGCCTATATCTTATATAGGCTTATTTTATTTCTCAAATTCTTTTGGGTTTTCTTTTGATTTTAATAAGTACAAGTATTATATGCATTATTTTCAAGATTCTAAAAATATAAATTTATAAATATAATAGGTATTGAATAAAATGAATATTTTAATCGGGTTCTATATACAAGGTGGTCCAAAAAAACCTAACTTCCACAGATGGACTCCAAAAATTATGAAACCAATTTTATAAGATAGTTCATGGAATGCTATATACAATTAAAGGTGAGTTTGGGTGATTTGGAGTTTTTATTTGCAAGATATGAGTCTATGAAGTTGAGATTTTTGCTTTTTATTTTGTGTATAAAAAAATACACTGTGTATTATTTTTGCACAAACTCAATTTTGTATTTTTATTTACATTATTATCTACAACTTTTATGATCAAAGTTTCTTTATTTGATGAATAAATAATTATATACAAAATAGGTGTCAAAAATGCAGTAATGGAAAAATAAATGAAGTATTTATTGTATTTTGGCCCTTATCTCCCCCTACTTTATTCCTTGTCGACCAATTCCATGCTGGCCTTGGTCTCGGGGTTATGGTCTTAAAATATTTGCAATATTTTATTCCTTTTTCTTTTCTTCCCTTTATTCTACAATTTTGGCATAAAAAACCTTATTTTATGTATAGTAAATACAATAAATAATGAATGCTATTTTATACAAATTAATGCTATTTCTCTGCATTTGCTGGGGTTTTTGAGGCCAAAATGATAGAATAAAGGTGATGAAATGGAGATTCATCACGCTCCCACTAAGCTTCTTGTACACACAAGGTTCATCAGGATTCTGCACAAAATCATAACACTTTATGGTTTCGTCAAATCTGATGTTCCAGCTACGAGAAGCTTGTTTGAGCCCATAGATGGATTTCTTCAGCTTGCATACTTTTCCATCCTCAACTATGAAGCCATGGGGCTGCTCCAAATAGATATCCTCCTCGAGATATCCATTGAGGAAAGTTGTCTTGACGTCCATTTGCCATATGTCGTAGTCAAGAGATGCACCTATAGCTAGTAGTGTCCTGATGGATTTAAGCATAGGCACAAGAGAGAATGTCTCATTGTAGTCGATGCCTTCTCTCTGTGTGTAGCCCTTGGCTACGAGCCGTGCCTTGAAAGTCTCTACTTTCCCATTAGGTCCCCTCTTTCTCTTGAAGATCCATTTACACCCAATGGGTTTTACCCCTTTAGGTGGATCCTCTAGGGCCCATACACCATTCTTATGCATGGAGTCAATTTCTGACTTCATTGCTAGCATCTATCTATCCATGTCATGATCCGCGAGAGCTTCATCAAATGAAGAAGGATCAATGTCAGTCTCACCTGACACATGGAATCCATACCTTTCAGGTGGTGCAACCACCCTCGAACTCCTTCGAAGAGGTATGGGTGTTTCATCTTTATTTATATCTTCAGTTTCTGGTTCAAGAATCTCAGAATCCTCATGGGATTCAATGAGTTCCTCTACTTCATTTCTATCTTGACCTTTAGGGCCTGTTCGTTTGGAGAATAGGCCCTAGAATAAGGGGCCTATTCTCCTTTCGACACGGATTTCTATGGTACGATTATTCCTCCTCATTTCATCTTATTTCACTCTTATTCCTATCTTTATTCCACCTTACCTGCCTTTATTTCATATTATTCTCCTTATTCCTATCCTCCAGCCGAACAAAGAATAGACCCTTATTCTCCGTATTCCCCATCCTTATTCATGCTTATTCCCGAACCGAATGGGCCCTTAGGGAAATCATCCTTTAGAAATTTCACATCCCTAGAGACAAAAACCTTTTGGGTCTCAGGGTCATAAAGCTGGTATCCAATACCATCTTTAACATACCCAATGAAGTAGCACTCACGAGTACGTGATTTTAGCTTACTTGTGTCCACGTTCTTTGCATGGACCAAGCACCCCCAAACCCTCAAGTGTTTAACACTAGGTTTGGTCCCATACCAGAGCTCGTGAGGAGTCCTGGGTACAGACTTGCTAGGAATCTTGTTCAGGATATAAATTGCAGTCTCTATTGCATATCCCCAGAAACTAAGAGGTAAACTGATTTGCTCATTATTGAACGGACCATGTCCATGATGGTCATGTTGCGTCTTTCAGCAACACCATTAAGTTGGGAAGTTCCAGGGGGAGTGAGATTGGAGATAATTCCATTCTCTTTAAGATATTCCTTGATTTCATTTGATAGGTACTCACCACCTCAGTCAGATTGAATCCGTTTGATCTTCCTATCGGTTTGGTTCTCAACTAAAGCCTTAAACTCTTTGAACTTTTCAAAGGTTTCAGATTTATGACGTAGTAGGAAGATAAACCCGTATCACGAATGGTCATCAATAAACGTCAAATAATATCGATATCTATTTCTAGTCGCGGTACTGAAGGGACCGCATACATCAGTATGTATTAGGTCAAGATTACCTTCGCATCTCGTAACCTTGTTACGGAAAGGCATCCTGGTCATTTTACCTCGAATGCAATGTTCACAGGTAGGAAAAGATTGAACCTGTAGAAAATCTAAAGGTCCATCCTTTATCAATCTATTGATCCTATCAACAGACAAATGACCAAGCCTTTGATACCAAATCATATTCGAATGATTTTCATTCTCCCTGGATCTCTTAGGGTTTTTATTATCAGTGGTAGTGACATTTATGACACATTCATCAATGCACAATTCATAGAGTCCACCAGAAGTCAGAACACCTTCTGCAATAAATTTATCATAATGATTAATGACTAACTTATTACAGAACAGGAAGGAGTATCCTTATCTAACAAGCTTAGATACAGATATCAAATTCCTCCTGACTTCAGGTACATAAAAATACTCTTTAAGTACTAGGACTCGACCACTGGATAACGATAGTTTGCACGTCCCGGTGACGACTACTGCAACACTTGCATTAGATCCCATGTGGATGACTATCTCCCCTTACTCCAGATTCCTAGTTTCCTGAAACAAATGCAATAAATTGCATACATGAATAGAAGCACCAGAATCTATAACTCAACTTCCTTCTCGTCCAATGAGAAAGCTAGTTTTAATGATGAAAGTAGATTTCATACCTGCTAGGGCTTTACCTTTGTCAGCAGACTTAAGGTAATCTGGGCAATTACGCTGCCAATGCCCCAACTTCTTGTAGTGGCGACAGACATCGTACTTTTTCGATGTCATCAGTGTGGAAGCACCAGAAGATGAACCAACTCCTTGATTATTCTTCTTTCTCTTCGGGGCCGGGACCTTCCGAGAACCTTGCTTCCTCCCTCACTTGTGCAACCATTGCACTAGCAGAGGGGTCGTCCTTCTTCATGACGTCTTCTACAGACTTCAATGCAGCTAACAGCTCAGCGTTAGTGAAGTCACCTTTGTTCATGTGGTAAGATACGACAAAGTTGTTGAAAGACTTAGGGAGCGACAAGAGAATGAAATCAGCTTGCATTTCAGAATCCAAGTAGGCTCCCAGGGTTTCTAGCTCAGAGAGGTACCCAAACATTTTGAGTAGGTGTTCTCTTACAGAGATCCCTTCCTTCATCTTGCAGCGAATAACCTCTTTCATCACATTGTAACGCTGTGTGCGGTTTATGTCACCGAATATTTCCTTCAGATTCAACATAATCTCTTGACAATGTTTCATCTCCACATGTTGCTTCTGAAGCACATTAGATAATGACCCAAGGATGTAACACCTTGCCAAATTATGGTCTTCATCATATTTTTCATTATATGATTTATCATCTGCAGTCTTAGGGTTTGCTATCTTGTCCTTGCTCAGCACATAAGAGATGCGCTCCGCAGATAGGACAAGATCCAAATTTCGGATCCAATCCGAATAATTTGGTCCGGTCAATTGGTTGACCTCCAGGAGCCTGCTAAGTGGGTTCATGGACTTCATTTTCTGAAATTAAGAATGCACTATATTAGAATATATAGATAAATATATATATTTATTTTAAAATATTTGATTAAGGCGTTTTAAATCAAATTTGTCTTGCCATGTCAACTTTGAAAGATTATTCCCTTATTTTTCTTTCAAAGCAAGAGATTCACTTACCGCTATATCTCAAGCAAGATCATGGATCTCCTCTCTATTCTTATCACATCCCAATATTATGAGAACCTATGACTCGAATAAGAGAAGTGAGAAAACATTCCGCCTTGCAAGTCCAACTTGCATTTCCCAATTCGGTCTTTAACACATGGGCCCACCACCCCTAAGATGATGTTGACCCGTTATTAATTGAACCAACCGTCAACAGGCTTAAAACTCGCTATACACAATCCAATATCGCCCCAATAATACGAGGACCCAATATTGGGGTCACTACGTATACGTCCTTACTCTTTCGAGAAGCAAATAACCCGATCCAATTAAATCATATACAGGATCTGTCACTTCGGACAGGCGTCTCGTATACACAACAACTGGCGACGGAATCCTTTGCCTTGACGGGAGACCATGGATGTCACTTATGTGATCCTCCATCTCATATTCAAATTGAATAATTAATTATCGTGAATCATATTCACATAATTAACTCTTCCAAGGGAAATACACATCTATTCATAATAGAGAGTTAATTGGATATAATTAATTTAACCACATTAAATGAATCATTAATCCAGTCATCAATCAAGAAACTTGATTATTACTTGAATAGTAGGTATAATCTCAAAGTATGCAAAATATTTAGAAAAATACACTTTGACTTCTCCGGCATTATCCAGTCACTACCCCCTGTCATGGCCAGTACCGACGAGAGTGGGACGGACCACATACGTTGCAACCCGCGACCCCAATGCTCTCCGACTAGGCACCATATCCACCTCAGGAAAGGATAATACCAGATAGATCATCATGTACTTTGAGATGCTCATCGGTTTTTCAACCGAAATTATACCATATAATATACATCAAAACAATTTTGATTATATTATAAGGAGATTTGCTAAACAAATCCCCAATCCTAATCAAGCAAGAGGGTTTTTCATGTAAAAGTTGTCCTACAACTATTGTAGGATAAACTACGGTTTTTCATGAAATCAATGTTTGTTGATGGATTCATATCAACCAATGATCAAGATCAATTATCTTAACATCATGGTTTAGGCAAATGTCATTCAATGAAATAATTATCTATTTAAATATTTCACAAATATTTATCACTAATTATTTCAGAAAATTAATAATTAATTGTCATCAACATATTTGAATGACTTATGACAAGGTTCATGATCAAAAGATGTCAATTTCCAGCAGTGACCCCCCATCACTAAAATTAACTTATCTTGATCAATTTAAATCCAAAAAATGCAAAATAAGTTTCCTAAGATTGTCAATTTGATTTATTAAAGAACCCAAGTGATAATTTACGCATTTTGAGGCAGATCAAAATAATAATGAACTCATTAATCACGTTCAGATCCGCAGTTCCCACAACAGTGAATATATGCATATTCAAAAGACCATATCTTGAGCAAATGAGTCAAAATTTCACAAACTCAGATCCTATAGTTTCCTTATTTAATGGGGAACAAAATCCAATTGAAAAATTTGTGTTTACATAATTTAAATAGAACCGAAAAAATCAATTAGACAAAGGTGCGAAAATTGAAATGCAACAAAATTTTCGCGACTCTTTCAAGCCCAAGTCATCCTAGGTCTATGTATCATATCCAAAACCTTATTCGACCTATGGCTTTGATACCACTTGAATGATATTGAGAATCCTTGAGCGCATCACGAAAGCGTGTCGATCACATCATATGCAATCGGAGCAACTACTCGCACTTGTCGCTAGATGCGGTGGAAATTAAATTTTCTTAAACTAAAGATGAAACCACATGATCACGAGAACCCTTCTCGGATCGTTTCATCTAACCACAAAGTATACGGAATACCTCTTGGAGCGTGGTTGTAATCGTGAGATCCCAAACAAGAGATCCTCCTATCTTAAGTCCGATCCATGAAGAACGCACTTGCGGGCACGATGATGAGTCGCGTTCCTTCCGCAATCCTCGATGAAGATCCAAGTGATGAATCCCCCGATTTTGTCAAACAAAATCCGTCGTCTTTCTCTAGAGCAAGTCACCCCAAAGAAGAAGGAGATCCCCGAGTCGTCGAAGGTGAAGGCGGGAGTCTCTCCTTCTCAATGCACAAAGTGGACGGCAACTTTGAATAGAGAGAGAGGCTAGGCGAGAATGAGAGAGAGAGAGAGTAGTAGGCTTCTACAACCCTTGATAATGTACTAGAAAGGCTAGGCTAGCCCTCCTTTTATATTAGTTTAAGATCCAATGGATCTCAATCAATGGCTATGTAATAATCAATGGCTATGATTGTTGTTGGCTAAAACCAACAACATTAATTTATATTTAAATTAAGTATATGTTGCAACATTATCAACATAATTTAATTTAACATAAATTAATTTATCAATAGAAAATGTGATAACAAAAAGGGAGGCAGCAAACTACCCTAAATTATAGGGGGCGTCACCAATGAATAAGTCATAGGTGACACCACCTTTTATTTAGGTGGTAATTTTGTCTCCTTTTATTTTGTCTTGTTTTCTCTATTATTGCAATAATATCCACCCAATTAATTCTAAATTAATTCGTAAATATTTCAATCATGCCATCGAAAAATATGTGAATCAAATTCACAACCCAAACTGATTTGTAAATTACATTTCCAATTAAGTAATAAATGTGAATCCAATCCACATTTAATAATTAACAAATGCTATTTACGAAATTTCTCTCTCTTCAATATATGTATATTATAAATCATATTTACAATACACAAATATTATGGATAGTATTATCCACATTCTCCAATCCTTGATAATTAAATCCTATTTAATTATCTTGGATAATTATTCTAACAATATGAATCCCATTCATATTATGCTTGATTATTAAATCTCATTTAATCATCAAGTCCTTCTTGCTTGGATATGCTTTTCATCAAATGAATTATTCTTGAACCCTTTCAAGAATAATGTGCTTTCTCCGCAGATACTTGGAGATAAGGACAGGACAATTGTATTGTTCCATGTATAGTGACTTGGATATTGAGATCTTGTCTCAAATCCAGATCTTACGAACCTCCCATAGATGCTTGATTAAATCAAGACCGCAAATCTTTACTTCTCATTGAATATGAATCTCATTCAGACCAATGTCCAACACTTGGACTAAGATCAGATTGCTTCTCTACTTGATGGAGTCACTAAAATCCAGACCTATTTCATCACTCCCTCGGAATGGAAGCATCATGGAGATACAATCGTTTATGATCACATCACCCTCAGGCATTCCTAATACCTGTACATGCTGGATACTGGAAGACCCATGGTCAACCCAAAGATTAAGATCAATTTTACACTGTCTTCTTTAGGGTTTGATCACTAAGTTTCTCAATCTTGGTCATTGGGAGTTGGTATCGATCATATGCTTTCCCAAAGCATATATCATACCTTCAAATTCATGTCATGCTTCCAAAGCACGACGACCATGCATGGAATTTGATCGGTCCCAATACCTCATGAGTGAGCTCATGTCTTCGGGTTCATAAGTGAACCTGTATGATCCCTTTGAGAGATCGTATTGCTCATATGCCATTATACGCACACCAGCTCGCCGGTGTATAGACCTTGGTTAGGCCATCAACCTATTGGTCTACCAAATGTACATACTCAGATATATAGCAATACATCTGTCTCCGATCAGAGGATGCGTGCCTATGCTGTGACAACATTCAACATAGGACTTATGTTATCCCGATCTCGTTAAGTAAACCCATTGATCTAACTAATCTGACACCTCCGAATCACTATTCCCATGCAGAGGACCTGCATAGAGAGGTCAGTCAGATATCAGCCTATGTGAGAAAAGATTGCCATCTCCTACTCAGGCTGGAGATCTTCTCTTAATGATCATTTGACGGTGCTTGATGAGTCCTCTATCTAACTCCTTAGATATTCATCCAAACACCAGCCTTTATGATTCATTTAATGAATCAACAGCTATATGATCATCAAGATGGCCATGGTACATAATCCTAATTGTACAGAGGGACCTTATAGTGCATTCATTCATATAATTTCAGAAAGGGAATGAAACATCAATAACTTTTATTGATAAACATAAATATTACAATAACATTTATTGTAAGAATGGTTCGCCCAGGGCTCACATGTCTAACAAAGTCATCACACCAATTAAAAATATTTTGTATATCCCAAAAGAATTAATACTCATATACACTCAAAAATCCTCTCATTTCATTCAATTTTCTTTTTATAGACATATCTTCATGTCAGATATTATATCATCCTTGAGTGATTGTGGGACTTCCCTAAAGTATGTCGTCCTTACGAGGATATGCATCGTCGCAGTGAATCGCAATATGCTCGAAACAAGATCATTGTATTCCTTCTTTGCCTGCCCACCTAGAGTCACTAAAACCCTTATTCTTCCACCTAACTTCATAATGCTTAACTTATGGCATTTTCCACGATGTGTCCCTTTTCTTTCATAACCTGGTCGATGAGAGAATTTAGAATTTATTGCAATTTCAATGGATATTATAATAAGTATTTTCTTTTTTTACCTGATGGTAATGGGACATCTATATCAAGAGGAGGTTCAGAGCCATATGTATTAGGAGAATGCTGAGAGCCCCCATCTCCTTCTACCTCATTAGGAAAATTAGGAGCAAGCTGGATGCAATCACTCCCTAAAGTCATTCTGCCAACAAAAACATGTCCAAACCAGTTGTATTTATGTAGAGCATCACTAAATAACAAAGTATGTCAAAATAAGTAAATCACTTTTGCCGTAATGTATAAAAGCAAGTAAGTAATTAAGCATCAATGCACGTAGTTTTCACTGAATTAAAAAGCTTCATTCATAGTTGCAAGTTAATTGTCAGATTCTAGATCTCCACATGTTCTTGATATTCCTCCACCTCATCATCATCGCCATCTTCTTCTTTACTGACTCTATGATATTCTCGTGGAGTTATCTTTATTGGAATTATTCATCTGATATTCGCATTGTCTGGTACATTGAAAACATGATCCACCTGACATGCTAGCACAAATAATTCTACTTTACTAAGAATGGTTGTGCTCTTATAAGGATTATGTATACATTCTTTGTATGTAGCTTACAACACGTATCTTTAAGTACATCGCACCAATGACACTTGAATAAAACCACACGTCAATCATGTTGAAAGCTAATTTCAATTATCTCATTGATTTGACCGTAGTATACATCATGGCATGATGGAAGTTTACATTTTACAAACACCTCGGAAACAATATTTACCATTTTTATGTTACTTTCCGAGTAACACTTGATTTTATAACCATTTATATGTACCAATTGTTCCTGTGAAGATAGTCGAACGGCCTTGTCACCAATATATCAAAAATCTGACATCTAACAAGTATCATTTAGCCTTCATATGTTCTACTCTTTTTCCCAAATCATTCGATGAAAATTTTATCATTGTTCCTTCTAAATTCATCGTGTATGCATTTCCGTTCACTGTATAATGGGCCTATTTCATGCACTTGTTTTAGCCCATACAATTGTTCCAACTGTCTATCCAAGTCAGGTATAAGTCCATCATTGGCATCAATAGGATGATGCACAAATCCATCCATGGAATGGTTCTTTTGGTGCCAGGTCATCCATTTAGATGTTCTACTTGACATGAACAGTCTGCAATTTTGGAATTAATGGGAAGTAACGCAATACTTACTTGGCATTGACTGTATGCATGAATCATCAACCTTTTCACAATTATATCTAGATGCATCACAATGTGGACACGTGTCCAAGTTCTTATATATCTCTCTATAAAGAATGTAGTCATTTCGGCATGCATTAATCTTCTTGGGATTAAGATCTAATTTCTGAAACTCTTTCTTTGCATCTCACCAACTGTTTGGGAATCCATTTTTCGCCTCAAGTATATGTCTTATGTAATCGAGGATATCATTCATAAAAACTGTAGTCAATCTATGTCTCACCTTTATCTTTAATAATTCTAAGAGGAACTTCAATCTAGGCATCTTGTTTCAGACACTGTTGATATTTTCACGTTCTTTAAAACATAAAGAATGGACCACTACCTCCAATTAACTCAACAAGATTGGGATCGCAATCGAGCACATCTTGTACGATGTTAGATTGTTCGAGTTGTGAACTTATTTGAAATTGAATTTTTGTATTCATTGATGATGAGAACTCCACAAAATGCTTACCATGAACTATACAATTAGTATAGATATCCCAACATCCATTAACAATAACATGCTCGAATACGTCTTTACTCTCTTCCAGGCATCCATTCAAGAACTTCTTGCATGGACAAGGAATTTTGTCATGGTTTACTCCTTTCTGAATTCGCTTATGATCTTCATGAAATGCTCACTCTAACCAATTGAGAGCATCGGCCTTATAAGAAGGTTAATATCCCATCACTTTGTTATCCATGACTTGTCCATCTAAAGACCTTGAAAGGAGAGCTGACAATTTTGTGAGAGGTGTAATTATAGGATTATAATATTCAATATAAACTGGGATAATAAGAAAGATCTTCCATCGATATATATAACCCATAACAGCATGATATAATCAGGGTCTAAACCTTTTTCACCAATGCTAGGAGATGAGATGAGATGAGGCGTGATTGCTTGTGTTGGATTAATTATTAGTGACAAACAATCTCTAAGATCAGGACTGCTAATTGAATTGGACCAAAAATCTGAATAAACACTATTCATTATTTTCAGGAGAAAAAGCATGTCCTTATATGCAGGTACATACCTCCAGAAAGAGTGGGTGAGCATGTACACTTTAAGGTTAGAGCCCAAATCCTTGGACTTACACCTAAGTATCCAGGTCTGACTCTTACGAGCTTAGGAGTTGGAAGCATTTGCCTTAAACCTTAGAGAGATGTTTTGGTGCACATCTTCTTACTATGCTCCTTAGGGGCGTGATATAACCTGGTGATGAATCCACGATTCATCATCTCAATATCTTGATCTTAGCAAAATCCCCGAGTAAAATCCCATAAAAATATTCATAAAATCAATAAATTAAGAAAATGACTCTTGTAAATAAAACACACTAATTATTGTATATTAGATTGTACAAAATAAATTAACAATAAAAAGCCACAAAATCAAGGGAGTTTCTCACCTATAAATAGCCCAAAACTTCATGTATTTTTAATAATTCCATTTCAACTCCTTTTTGGCTAATTCTTTCTCCAAAGTGTTCATATCAATGTATATAAAAATACGAAACAAATTTTACTTCAAATAAATGCTCCTAGATCCCAAAGAGAAAAGGCCGTAAAGACCAACTTCCAAGCCAAATTCCCGCTCCGTATGAACTTCAAATTCACGAAACTCACTTTTAAAGTTCAAGTTAGAAAATTATCTATCCAAGGAAGTGGTTTCATTAAAATCGGAGCTCATTTGTAAAAGTTGGGTTTTGGGACCTAGATGTACATTGTATATTATGTACATATTCATTCCTTCTTCATTTTTTATTACTAAAAATACAAAAATATCATGATTGTGTTGTATTTTAATTGTAGTATTTTATTGTATTTTGCCATTGTAAATATCTCTTATTAAAAAGACAAAAAAATACATATTAGCAAAGTAAAAAAATGTGTACATGTTGTTTGTCTTCCCTTGTAAATTCTCCACTATTTATTTTCTTCTTTTTTATTCTGTTGTAATTAAAGTAGCCAACTTTATTTCATTTATTTATTTAATTTTCATTCTCTACAATAACCACCATTCAACTCTTTACCACCAACCTCCATTCAACTCCACCATTTTTTAAACCTCCCATTCAACTCCATTAATAATATAACCTCCCACCACTTTAATAACTTCTCATTTCATCTTCTTTATATACACTCCATCCTCCTCAATTTGCACTTGATCCATCTTTATGTGAGGAGAGCCTAGTTCCCAGAGTTGAATCGGTGACAGCGATGCAACCGCGGTCGAGCGACGACAACCCTCTTTCCGGTGAGATCCGTTGGTTTTTTGGCCAACATCGCAGCCGCAACCGCGCGCTGCTCTAGCTCATCACTCGCCGACGATTTGAGCGAAGACCGTGCTCTCCCGAGCACTCCATAGGCGACCGTCTCCACCGTAGGTAATTTTCTACTCATTTGATCATCTTGTTATTTTTGCATTTTTTATCACACCATATAACCATCCACATGTCCCCATTTGTTTAGTTCATGTCATCTTCTCACCACCATTTTACCCCCTTTTTTGTTTATATATTTCCTGTTTAAAGAAAATTAAAAATTTAAAAAAAGTCTCTTTTTATTACAGGAGTAAAAAGAATTAAAAAAATTAAAAAAAATAAAAAATTAGACGGAGCAGCAGTGCTGCCGCCCCCTTCCCCAAGGGCAGCGGCTCCACCGTCCCTTCCTTCATCCACGACCACTGTGCCGGTGGCCCTCCGCCGCGACCAGCACAGCGCGACCGCCGCCGCGCCACCCGCCGCAAGCAGCGGCCCTCTCCGCACACCCCTCCTCTCGCGGCGCGCGCGAGCTGCGCCAGCAGCCGCGGCCACCCGCGCAAACCCCCCCTCCGCCTTCCATCTCCACCGTCCAACGCCGCCGCCCCCGAGCGCGGCCCCGCGCCTCCGCCTCCGCACCTCCACAGGCCGCCGCACCTCCGCCCTCCACCGACAAAGGCCGCCAACCGCCTCCCTTGTTGGGTTCTCCTCCAGCTCACAAGGAAGAAGAAAGGTTATTTCTCTTTCATATTTTTAATGTCAAAATTGCATTGTATATATTTTATGTTTCTGTAATTGCATATTAGTCCCTGTACATAAGTTGCATTGTAATCTTCAATTTCTGCTTTGCACAAAGACCTTTGTGTTCGCACTTTAATTTGGACTAATTTATGCATCCTTTTATTCAATGAAAAATGGTTTGATGTTGAGCAACTAGTTCTCTAACTTTTGGATATTTATTTGTATTTTTGTGAGTTATTGTGAATTAATTAAAATTGTCATACTGAAAGTCTACGTATTTTACCCAATCAGTGATCTTAAAATCATATCTAACTCACGGTTGCTCCAAAAATTCCAGAAAAATTAGATTTGATGCCTTGACATGTGATGTAATTACATCCAAATTTCATTCAAAATGGAGATGTCTTCTGCCTGAAATAAATTGTAGAGTTTTTGTAGTATTTGATTTTTAATTAAATCCACGTATATCCTTTTTGCGAAATTTCAAGTCTCCTGTATGCCACATGAAAATACCTTTCTGAGATAATTCGCATTCTAATTAATTTGATAATGTGGATTTAATAGAAATTATTTACTCACTGTCACTCTGATTTCACTAAAAAATCAATAAAAAATTCATATTTTGTCAAAAAATTTCAGAAATATTACTGTAGCTTCCTTGCATCATGTTTATATTCCAATAAAATTTTCATGATTTTTGCTTACTGTTTGTGTTAAAAATTGCGAAAATACCCAAAAAAGTGTGCATTTTTCATTATTGCATTTTAACCCCTAAAATTCTAAAAAAATACCTTGCATTCATCTCTGGATTAGGATTCTAGGAAAAATATATTTTGGCTAAATTGGACTATTTTGACATTAAATTAATTTGGCCTATTGTATGATTTCTTAGTGTCTTGATTCTCTTGCATTTGCATTCTTGTTGCATAAAAAATATAAAAAAAATACCGCACTGAAATCTAAAACTTAATTTTCGAATTAATCCCAAAGTTGTTCCTTTGCCTCCCTGAGTTCGACCCCGGACTTGCCCGAGATATAAATTAAGTTGAGACACTCTTCATGGAGATTTTCTCTCGGTTCTGACTGAATCGCTAAGTACACGTATTACAACGTGCCCAAATTATTTATCGTATTTAGCGACTCGTCACCTGGCAACCGGGAAGATTGTCTCTTTGATTGGGATATAGTGGGAGCATATGTTCGGCGTCAAGCAACTCACCTTGTGTGCTTGTGTAACAAAGATTAATTGATCACCTAACTAAGACTAAAAAGATAACAGTCAGGCCCTTGCAACCATCATCGTGTTTAGTAGGTGAAATCAAGGATGCTTTTGTGTATTGTTTGTTTGTGTGTTATTCTGTACACTTGCACGTTTTCAGCCTTAATATGCTTTCATTTCATCATTTCTCTTCAAAGATATCGGGATATTGGTCATCATACCCAATCCCCTCAGGTCACTTCTCCTCGACCATTTACTGACCATCTTCTCCATATCACACCTCCATATACCCTCCACCCTATTCCAACTATGAAGATGGAACTCTGATTAGCTTATACACTTCTCTGCACTTCTCACCTACCCCACATTCTCACACCCCAGATCCTTTTCCATCTTGGGATGACGCTCCATATTCTTGAGCGCTTGCTGGAATCAAGGAACCATTTGAAGAGCAAGCTACTACTGAGAAAGATGATCGATAGAGTCACCTAGACCCACATACCTCATTTAATCCTCACATGACTGACGAGACATGTCAACAATTTATACGTTCACACTTTTACTTGACCTTAGGATATAACATTGTCAAACAAACGAATAGAATGGAGAAGCCTGCACACTATGATTTTCCCAACTTGATTGACCTTAATGATCAAGCTCACATTGACCATCCCTTATACTACCCATTCGGAGAACCTACACATCAAGGGGATTGGACCCATGAGCTCAATATTCAAACCTCCTTTTCTATTGACTCCACCACATGAGTCTCCGATCAATATCTACTACACGGATGGCCTATACTAGACCCATTTTTACATGCCAGAGTCTAGGTATGTTGACTATGAGATCCTAAGTTCTCAGTAGTATCCTCCAACTGAACAACCTTTTCCCATGATTTGTCATGAGGAGTTTTTGGAGGATGGCATTTATAGGATTATTAACATATATTAATTAATTGAGAATAAATTAAGAAATATCACTGACCGACTAACTTCATTTTACGCCAGATCAAGTATTGAAGTGGAGAATGGAATGAGAGAATTCAATGTTGAAAATCAAGAGGACACAATGAAACACACACACTATGTACAGTTGGAGTCCATTCTACCTCCCTCTTCTACTAACCACTTACCTTCCAATCTAGAGTATGTACATCCTCCTATTCCTCCTTCACCTACCAAAAACAATAAAAAATTAAAAATCCAAAAAGATCAAAAAATTTTAAAAATCATGAAATAAAATAAAAATTGAAAATGAAAAACCTAAAAAATCGGACAATGCCTTTAGAGATGTAATTGCCAAAGAATTAATTCTAGAGCTTCCCTCAATAAAGGCCATAGAACACATTCCCTACCTCAAAATATTTGTGAGAAGTAAATTAATGCCTAAGATATTGGGCAATAAGAGGACAAGGACTAAGAAACATCTAGTATCTATGGTCACCTCCTTAGTGATGAAGAGAAAGACAAAGAGCCACATAGTGAAGTGGTTGCCCAGGGTTGAATGTGAAATAAAAGACATTATCTTCAACCATGATAGAATCGATGATGACTCATCGATAAATATACTCTCGACCTCCATGCTTGACAAGCTTAAACTCGATCCAGTCGAGAAGTCGAGAAAGATCGTTCAGCTAGTTGATCGATCTATAAAACGGTCGAGAGGAACTATTTCAGCCATCACTACTTTCCAAGGTGCTCTACTCCAAGTAGACTTTATGATCATTGACATTGAGCATCGAGGAAAATTCACCCAGTCTCCATTTGTTTTCGGGAAGTTGTTCTAAGCCTTGGCTAAGGCGACTAAGATTGTGAGACTGGGGAGATCGACTTCACAGAATTGGGAGTACTTCGACCTCACCCATTCTTTGAGGACACATGATACTCTAAGGTAACCCACAAAGCCATAGACAGTCGTAACCGTCAATCAGTAGATGAGTCCTACTCCTCTTCTACATATGAGATGAGGGTTGTTGAGTTGACCCATGGTATAAGGACCTCCCACACTAAGGAGATTCTACTTAATTCTTGCTCCACCACCTCCTTGAGAGCTCCTGTGAAGTACTAACACACAGAAGCTTCTCCTGATATGAATCTTGGGCCTACATTATCACAACCACCAACTAGAGAGGTATCCAACATCTCACAAAGTCACTCTAAAAAGAAAGATGTTTCTTCTAGTCAATTTGCTAGTAATAAGATGAAGAGCATTGATTCCTTGAGGCGTTCCCCTAAACCCCTCAAGGCATGTCACTCTCATCATCCTCTCCATACTTTAGGTTCTAGAAAATCGACTATGATCGGCCTCCTCTAACGATTACTCTTCGGATTTCAATGACATGATCATCATAAATGGGTTTGGCAAGGTAGTCATTCAACCATACTCGAGCAAGCATCCATGTGTTGATCGTCGTTGGACATTCCATCCTCCTCACTACTATTCTTCTGGGGATGAATCCCACAATGACATAGGTTTGCACTTCATCTTCCCTCTTCGTTCCCTCGAGAAGGTTTGTTGTAAACTTTCTTGATCCTTTTACATTCTCAACCCCTCTTATATAAGATTTTATTCTTTTTGTCCCCTCCCTCTCATGTAATTCACTTCACTCGTCCCAGTTCTGTATTGTTTTCATTTTGTGACTATACTTAGGATAACTAGATCCTAGGTACGGGGGGTGAGTTACCTGAGTTTCTCTTTCTCTTATTTTATTTTCCTTTTTGTATATTATATCCCACTCGCATCAGCCCCCCAGTCTTGACCACTACTCCATACTTAGGCTTACCAGAGCCTAAGAGTAGAGGATCGATGTCTATTGTGTATTCTCCACACCCACTTCTTCCTCTTCTCTTCTCAATTTCTATTCTTTTTTTCCTACTTATTCTTAGTACGAGCTATGTCTTTATTTTACTTTGTGCCAAGAGGGCATAACACATGCTAAGTATAGGGGGTTTATATATATTACATATATACTTTACCCATAGCCCATATTTTCATCTATTTTATGTATAATATTCAATAAATACTTGATGGGTAAAAATAATTTTTATAAAAAAACTGTGAAAATTTTAAAAAATAAAAAAATCAAAAAAATCAAAAAACATTTTCAAAAAAACTTTTTGAAAAATATCAATAACATTTAAAAAAATCTTCCTTAAAAAGTAAAAAACAAAAAAACAAATAAAAAACCTTTTTCAAAAAAAAGAGAGGTGAAAACCAACAAATCTCTTTTTCCTAAAAAATTAAAAAAATAACTAATAAGTTGGAGATATCCCTAACATTTACACATTCACTCAAGACTTATGAAGTAAAAGAACACTTTGTTTATTAGGTTTTATAATTCAAAGTTAATGGGCCCTATTCATTAGGTTCTATGACTTAATTATTCACATTTTCCTAGTTAGAAAGATATGTGTGTTTTATTGCATACTTAGTCTCTACCTTAAGAATATGATCTGCACCTCACATGCATGATTGTATTTATGATGAGATGAGTTAAGGTTTCACATAAGGGAATAGGATGAGGGATTTGAGTATGGACCTGATTTTATGATACTTGAGGATGGGATAAATAGATGAAGGCTTCATGAAACCTGAGTGTCAGCACCTTCAGCTGGTGTGAGAACAAGGTTCTTAAACTTATCTCTTGATATTGACCTCGGTGCCAGGGTGTGATGAAATTAAGAATTTGTTGATCAGTATTCACCAAATTGGCAAAGGTAGTGGAGCTAGACAAAAAGAAAGAATGATGAAAGAAAAGCACTCATTACAAAGACAAAAACAAAAGAGCTTACACCAAAGGTGAGCGCTCCCAACCATTTCAAAAGTCTCTACTAGGACCAAAGCTAATTAGGCCAAATGATTTGGGATAGTACCTCAAAAAAGACTATGCATCGTAAGCAATAAAAGTTTGGGTGTAAGTATATTAGATACTTAAAAAAGACACAACCTGGTATACTCCCAGGAAAATAAGTACATGTGACTCAAAAACCCTTGACGGACACATTTATCAACACAGAAGTATATGCATTGTGGAATAAGGCACTTGAGAGGATCCTTGTTCTAATGAGAGGGAGATAAGAAAAGACATCATCATATGCCCTCTATCAATATGCCTTCCATATTCTCTTTTAAGACTAACAACTAAAGAGAGAGTGAATTGGATGTAAGAAATGATTTATTCCCTAGTATTGAGGATTAGGTTCTTAGGAGAGTTTCTTGAACTAGAACTTTGGGTGCCATTTTAACTCTACTCTTGTAACTGCAACCACACTTAATGTGATATCGTTATGCTATATGTATATAAAGAGAGTATCATGATTTGGGAAGTTGGATATCTTTTGACTAGAGACTGGTTCAGCTTAGAATTTTAAGATCACTAAAATCGAGAGTTCTTAACAGATCAAGTCTTGTATTTCACGTGCACGGTAAGGGATTAATCCAATGTCTTCATTCCTTATTTACTCAAGGACTAGCAAATTTTAAGTATGTATAGGGGGTGATGCATCTACGATTTATCATCTTAATACATTGATCTTAGCTTGAATCCCTAAATAAAACTTGTAACAAAGTCCCTAAACTCACTAAATTAACAAAATACATATCTTAATAAAAAAGATTAATAATGTATATTTATCTTGTAAATAAGTACATAAAATAATTCAAAATAAAATAAAAATAAAAAATAAAAATCACAGAAAAAGTTATTGTTGAAAATTGTTTGTAAATAATCCCATGTAAATACCCAAATTTCCTTGATTTTTAATAAATTCATCCTAAATTCTTTTGACTTAATTATTTTTCTCATTATATATATAAATGTATATAAAAATACAAAAATACAAAATATTCTCACATTGAATAAACTTTTAGATCTTGAACCGAAAAAGTTTTAAAGTCCAATTTCTCGCTTAATTCTCACTCCTTATGAACTCGAAATTCACCAAACTCACTTTTAAATTTCAAGCGATGAAATTATTTATCCAATGAAAGTTATTTCATTAAAATTGAAGGCTATTTGCAAAATGTTTGTTTTGGAACCTAATTGTATATTGTATTTATGTACTTAATTGATAATAATATTTTATGTATAAATTTAACCCATTTTTATTTCTTTCTTTTTCTATTAATTTCTTTGTTATATATTTTAATAAAGTATGTAATTATAAAAATCAAAAATTATTTTTTTAACGTTGAAAATAATGCAATGTGACTCTGTTTATAATGTAAATATTGTTTTTTCCTCCATTTTATTTTGTCTTTTCTTATTTATAAAAAATCCTGAGAAAGTAATTGTGTTTTATTTTATTTCTAGCATTTTATTTTACTTTTATTTTGTAAATATATTTTAATTGAAAATTAAAAAAAGGTGTAAAATTTATGTTTTAATTGTTTAAGATGCATTCCAAAAATATTGTGTTACAGATAATATTTTTTCATGTTTGAGGTCTACATGAATAATGTAGATCCCACATTATTCATGACATTTTGTACTTTTTCTTTTGATATTTCTAGTAGCCTACTTTTTCTTCTTATTTTCATTTTTATCTTTTTTCTTTCCACCAACTTCCATTCTTTACACATCTCCCACTTCTTTCCCAATTTCCACCAGACCTTTTTTCTTACTTCCATTCTTCTTCCTCCTTCTTCTTAATTCCTTTCCCCTCCTTCATTATTTATAATCTACCTTTTGAGAGAGAAATCCCCGGCACCTCGCCGCCTCCTTAGTGACAACAATATCACGGTGAGTTGAGCAATGACGAGGAGTTTTCCATTCACGACGGGATTCAAGGAGGGAGAACTCCTTCTTACTGCAACAAGTCCCTCCAGGAGCTTTTTCTAAGCTTCTTGGCCTCACACCAAGGCCAATCGAGGCCACGATGGAGTTACTTCGAGCTCCTTCTCTTCTGATGGACACAGGTATAGTATGCCATCCCTTGTCTCTCTTCTCATTTCTTTTCCCTTATATTTCTTCGTTACATTCATCTATGTCCCAATTTATGTTATTCTTCTTTTGACTCAACCAAGAACCATGTCCTCATTCATCGTCTTCGCATTCCCCATCTACCTTACGTGATCTTCCATCTCCGATCGAGTCCACGACCGGAGACCCACTCCTCTCGTACACCATCTCCGCAGTGGGAGCGCCGCCCATCCTATGCACGGTTGTCATGTCCACAGTGACCGTAACCACTCCATCATCACACCTTCGCACGCTCTCCAGTAGCAAGCCCCCTTTCACTGCAATTGCTCATATGTCGTACCGCACGCCCCTCCAGACCTCGCCGCACGCACCCCACCAACCTCTGTGTGATCGTGCCCCTGCAGCTACCATGCACACGTCCTTCTACTTCACCTCAGCACGTGCACGCACGTGTACAACTGCCTTGTATGTCTACTTCCCTCACCACCGCTTCAGGCTAGGACACTCCTGTCGCCCTTCACCCTCTAAGTCTTCCACGGCTCTCCTTCCAGCCTCCGCCCCGTGCAGAGCAGCTCGCCCGCAACCCAGATACGGTCACACATGCCATACCGCCCTCTACCTTGTGTGGTCACCCTCTACTGCTCCAGTACCTCTCATCGTGCCACCGCCTCCCAATTGGTTCTCTGTAGATGATGTCACCCATGTAGCCCACGTCTATCGTGATACCATTTCTTTGCTCATACGAAAAAAGGAGAAGCCCCAATTGTTTTAGGCAATTTACAAGAAGTATTCCGAAGGTATAAGAAATTAAAGAAGTGCCCTTAGACACAACTTCTTTTTGTCAAGTTTTTATTTCTGTATTGCATTGATACCAATGTGTTAAAGCATTATTTGTACCTTCACTTTTATCATTTTATTGAACCAAAAATAGCTTGTTGTGTAATATTTAATTGTCTATCAAAATATTTTTGGTTTATACTTTTGTAATCTTTGGATGATTTATTAAAATGTAGGGAGTGAAGATTAGTGCTATTTTACCCATTTCTCTCTAAAATTCGCATGCAATTATTTCTTGCTCTAAAATTCTCAAAAATTCAGGAATTGTGCATTTAATTGTGATTTAACTTATATCCAAATTGCATTGTAATTGAAGGTGTCTTGTTCTTTAAATAATTTGTAGAGTGAAATTCAAAATTAATTTTTTATTAGGTCCACACATAATATTTTTATGCAAACTTAAGTCTTATGTATTGCATATTATAATATCTATTTGAGATAATTTTGATTTAGCTGATTTTTTATTGTGGATTTATTAGGAATTATTTGCTCGGATTCAATCTTTTTTAGTAAAAAAAATCAAATTTTCTATAAAATTCTAAAAAATATAGCGCAATCTCATTTCATCATCTTTAGCATTTTACCCGAGTTTCATAATTTTTGCATTTTGTTTGTTCATAAAATTGCATACAAACTCATAAATATCATTCATTTTTCATTGTTGCATTTTAACCCAAAAAGTTCCAAAGAATACACTTTGTATGTATCATTGAATTATGTTTACATGAAAAATAACACTTGCCTAATTTGATCAGATTTTTAAATAATAATTAATTGGGCTAAGTTGTTTGTTTCTCTTAAGAACTTAATTCATTCGCATTTGCTTTTGCATTCACATTTCATATCGCATAAAAATACAAAAAAATTATCTTTGAAAACAATACATTAAGTGATCTAAATTGAACCTCAAGTTGTTGCTTTGCTTACTTAAGTCAGCCCTAGAGCTTGCCCAGGTTAAAAATACATAAAATCGTACTTTCTTGATTGATTGATAATTAATTCTTGTGGTTTATTTTTTGTTGATCTTGAATCTCAAGTTGTTTCTTTGCCTCCTCGACTCGACCCTAGGGCTTGCCCAAGTTAAAAATACATAAAACCTTATGATTGATTGATAATTAATTTGTGTGGTTTATTTTTGATTGATCCTTATTGCCCAACTACAACAATTTGACATTATTAATTAGGGTGATGTCTGGATCATCATTTATCAAGGGCAAACTCAGGGAATAATTATTTTTAATTGCATAGTTTAAATTGATCTAATTAATTTAATTAGTTGCAATAATCATATATGATTTAGGAAATTAATGCATAAAAAGAATGTACAATGAAACAGATAGATCTGTGAGTAAGCTTCAATCCTCTAATTCTATGATTAATCAAATCATTAAAATAATTCGCTGATCTAAGGGGAGTCCAAGAAATATTTATCCATAAAAATCCTACTCTACATATTCAAATGCTGCAAATGAGTAAGATCACGAATCCAAATTATTCTTTAAGAATTAGATATCCAAATTCCTACATAAAGATTAATTTTTGCAAGATTAATAAATATCAGCATCTAGAGATCTTTATTCCCTGCAATTTTATTTCCTCAAGAAATGATTTTAATCACAAAATGAATAAGGGATAATTTAGATCAAACCTCCTAAAAATTTTATTCAAATAGATCCATTTATTTCAAAATTTAATTGCAGATATATGTCAATTCAAGCCTACATTAAAGTATTAGTTCTGTAATAAAAATTCACCTTGTAAATCCTCTGATTTGTCAACAAATGATATAATATGCTAGAGCATGAAAATAACTTCAAAATGATATAATATAATCAAAAAATGGAGTTTAAATTATTACGATATTCAATATCAAAGATCAAAGACTAAAGTGCAAGAAAACCTTAAGTTTTTATCACCAAAAGGTCATGTCAGGGATTTATCTTCATTTTCTAAAAACTGTTAGGGAATTGATTGCAATTTTTCCTAGGCAGGGTTGTATCTATGAATATCAAAAATCGTTGGGGCCTCCTTTGAAATTTGCTGTGGCAGGGGGTAATTTGTAATTCTGTGGACTCAAGATGGCTCTTCTGCAAATGTCCCAAGTCACACGCCTCCAGCACGTGCCAAAGGTTGAAGCAGTAAGGCTCGGTCTGAGGCTTTGGCATGGGATGATGTGGCTGTTGTAATGTAGTTTAGACCATCTAAGTTTTGGAGTCTCGGGTGGAGGTAAATCATACGGTGGAGGGGCGCTTCTAATGGTTTCGTGCAGTAGGTGGTGGATCTGATCAAGGTCGTCGGATCAAAATGAGGGCTTTGATCCTACGACACATGTACGTTGTGTGCTCCTTCTCCGACTCGACAGATTGCAACGACATTAGCGACGTAGCACTTGCTTCTCCTCCTTATGGATGGTGTCTGTGAAGCTTGAAGCAATGAGGATGGAATTGGGGCTCCTAGTTCTGCCGGTGGGAACGCCTCGGTGGCAATGCAGATTAAGGTTGAAGGCTCCTAGTGGAGCTCCCGATAGTCAGGACATGTAGGGGGTTAATGGAACAAGGAAAAGAGAAGGGGATCAGGGCTCCTTCTCTGGAGATGGGCATAAGCTCATTCTCTAACCTGACCCAAGCAAGGTCAGAGGTGAAGGAAGACATGGAAGATAGACTAAGAAGCAGAGGGGAGAAAAAGGGGTGAGTTTAGGGAAGAAGCCAAAAATTTTTACTTGGGGGGGGGGCAAATTATTGAGACCACACACGTACATATATGCATACACACACACAACACACACACACACACTCACACACACACACACATATATATATATATATATATATGGTGATACAAAGTGTACATAAAGTTTATCTATGTTATTATTTGTCATTTTAACTATTAGTATCTATACATGGAATTTTTACAAAAATATCCTTATAAACTTACGATTTCACATAAATATCCAAACAAACATTATGTGGACAAAAAGCTCCTTACAAAATTCTTCAAGTCACAGAAAATTTTATTAATATGATGTTAAGTAATACCATTAAATCTAATATTTTTAAAAAGTGAAATTATATCACACTTTAATTTAGGGATGCAAAGGGATATAAATATATATAAATGTGCATATTCCTTATAATATATTTTGACAGGTGTTTATGTATCTATATTCAAATGAATACATATATAAATGTAACTTTTGTATCCACATACATTTTTTCCTATATTTTTATATTTTTTAATATATAGTCGTATATTTATTTTTAATTATATATAACAATTTTTCTAACTTTTCTGTATATTTGATATAATTTTTATGATATATATATTGTATTTGTATCATAATAAGCCATTCAATCATAAATATAAACTAAGTTATAAAGTATTCCTAATTGTATTCATACTCAATCCATATTCTTTTTATATCTATGACCCAAATTTCAAGATACAATAACACATTATTCATATTCGTTGATATCTATTTTGACATCCGCACTCATGTATTAAAATAAATTTAGATATGATAACACCTATAGGCGTGTCCATAACTAATAATTATATCTTTATTTGAGTATCTTTTGCAAGGTGTAATTACTCTTTATAGTCTTGATTTTGACATTCCAGTATTTTTAATGTGTTTATTTATATTCAAAATGAAAGTTCATAAAAAGATATAAAGGTTGGCATGCATACAACATATAAATGCTAATAGTTAATTATACATCTTTAATAAAAAGAATGATTCACTACAATGAAATGCGTGTATATGTATGTTTTTTAATCTATTAATATTTCATTAGTTGCTAAATATATAAATATGAGTATTATTTGTTAGAAAGTAGTTTTTTATGTAAAAATTAGAGATGAATGTCATATCAATTACTATATCATTAACGAAGGTCAATATATAAACGCTTATTTGTCATATTATTCAGAATTTAACTAATCGACGATAATAAAATTGTGATGATTAAGCATCACTATATGGACCAACAGTATTGATATAACAACGAATATTACATTCTTTCCAAATTTCAAATATAGAAAATCTCATTAAATATTACTCGTTAGAATATATTAAATATCACACACTATAATGATGAATTAAAGAATCTCTACATCTTTATTTTGTTCTTGTAGTTTTGTATAGAGGGATGCAAATGGACATATACATATACTGATATATGTATTACCGAATCCTTATCTGTTTTTTAATACGAATACGGATACAGATATTGACGATTATTAAAATTATCTTACCATATCCTTAAAAAATAGATAAGGATGTAAAATAGGTACTGATCGCAAACAAGTAATATTAGAAATACTCTATAAAATTGATTTAAATATATGTGAATTGGATGGAAAACACATGATATATATTTACTAAATGTGTTTGTATCATAAAAATTATACAAATATGATAAAAGAAGGTGCAGAATTATGTTATATGGTTAAAAACAAATCTATGACTATATTTATATACGAAAGTGAATATACCAAAACAAGGAAAACAAGTTGTGGCTACAGAACTATGCCCACAAATGTGGGCTTGTGACCACAGAATTGGGCTCCGATCACAACACGTCATGGCTAGTAGCCGTAGCTACAAGTCTCATCACGAGAGTTCTCTAACCGCGAATATGTTGTGGCGACTACAAGTGACCACAAAACTTGTCGTGGTCACAACTCTTGTTTGAAAACTTTGGCCACAGAATTGTAGCTACGAGAAACTAGTGGCCACGAAATTACCGTGACCACAAGTTTCCGTAGCCACATTCCATGACCACAACTCATTTTTCTTGTAGTGTACGAATACATATATTTGCGGATATCAAAACGATATCAATGTCCATATCCATTTTAAATGGGTACGGATGTGAAAAAATATGTATAAAAAGGATACGGTGGCAGATCGGACATGGATATCTCTGTAATCGTTTGCTTCCATATATGTATAACATGTTGTTCCTTTAAAACATACACTTGTTAATAATTAAATTATCGTATTCAGATCATATTATCGATTTTTTTGAGAAATGAGAGTGGAAGAATTATATACAACTTATAAATGGGAGATGGGAGGACCATTTTGTATATCTTATTACCATTTATATTTAACTAATGTATTTGAATCATGTAATATTACTATTATATAATATATACTCAGTGCTTATTGGGAGACAGGGGGGCAAACCCTCCCTGCCCCCCTGTCTCCATCACTAGGTGAGGTGGAGTCGATTCAAGGGAGTGTGGGTTTTGGTCTAAGCAAAGAAAGGGCATGTGGTGTCCGATGATCAATTGCAAGAGAAGAAGAAGAAGAACGAAGGAGTACTTGGAGGTGAAATGAGGCGGTGCGGATCTAGTGCATATGTGGTTTCCTAAGGGAGGAGCAACAGAGAGGGTCGCCTGAAGGAGGAGCTTATGCCACTGTGTACTTGCTCAAGAGCTTCGGTGAGAAGAGCTTGAGCTCTGCAGTAGCGTCAATGTTGTCGCAACGAGGTAATGGTAGTACCTCGGATCATGCCAACCGGATGCCCCTTATTGCTCGACAAAGCTCCTGGGAGTTGTCACTACCCTCGGACCTAAAGCTGGGAGTTTTAATATGGAAATGGTGGAGGGGCTAAGAAAGGGACTTGAAGATTGGCTTTATAGGAGAAGGGGGGTAATAACTGGAAGGATGGGTGTTCAGAGGTGGTCGTTGGAGGATGGAAGAGGGATTTAATTAGGAGTGAAGGCAACGATGTTACATATAGGAGATGGTTGAGAGAGAAATTCGATGAGGTGAAGATGGGTAACGGGCAAGGGGGGTAAGGTGATTTGAGTTTTAGTTGACACTGAGGTAGTGGTAGTACGAAGGGCTGTGATCAGAGAGTTAAAGGAGAGGTCATAGTGGATTTGATGAAGAGGCGATGAATCTGGAGCGGATGAGGCGACGAGGGATGGAGGAAGATGGTGACATAGCTGGTGTTGTTGGATCACTTGTGATCCAATGGTTGAGGATGGCGAAGGGGGATGCATACCGTGCATGTGACGAGTGCATATGGGGTGTGCGCAAGGGTGATGCCAACAAACAGAGAAGAACAGATCAAGGGGTGGTATGACCGGGCAGTGAGGTGGATGAATGGTTGAGTGCCATGTGGCAAGGAGCAGTTGACTAAAATGTTAAGCAATGAGTAAAAATAAAAGAAAACGTCAAATCAAAAGTGGTCAACATGAGAGTTGTTGGTATCTATGAGATCTTCAACATTCATGAAGAACCTAAGAGCAAAATAAGTCATTTGTTAAAAAAAATATATTTTTATATAGGTATTAATTGCTAATTAATCCCCTTATTTTTATATTTTGTATTTTTTGTACATTTAATTAGATTTCAATTAGTGGATGAATATATATAAGTGCATTATTTAACTATTTTTTATGGATTTTGTTTCTATGTGCCTTGTTAGTGAATGAATTAAGGAATATACATGAGAAAGAAGTAAGTTAAAATAGTTATTTTCTGGACATAAAATAATAAACACATGTTTGCTAAATATTAAGGTTTACTAATCTACATATTTCAACCCCAGATTCTTGCATGATTAGTAAAGTTAAATAAGTCAATTTAAGAAATTTGTTTAATGATTTATTAAGGAGATTTTTCTAAGATTTTCATATAAAGTAGATGAATTATTGATTCATCACCCATATATACTATATACATAGATACATATATAGTACACACACATATATGTAAACAAACACATACATATACATACAGTTCCATACATACATATATATATACATATACACACACATACACACATACATATATATATATATATATATAGAAATAAACAAACATACATATATGCATAGATATATAGACTCACATGTACGAACATATGTTTAAATATGATAGTCACTTACATATATACAAGTATATAGTAAGGGATGATCCTGTGAGAGAACCAGACTGCAAGAGCGTGAGACAAGTGCGTCTGAACCATTAGATTTTGAGTGGTTGAGATGGGATGTTGTTACCACTCAAAATCTAATGGTTCATACATACTGCTCTCATGCTCTCACAGTCTGGAGGTCTCACAGGATCAACCCTCAGTATATACATACACATATACCCATATATACACACATACATAGATACATAGATACATATATACACATTCACACATGCATACATGTACATAGATACAATTAACCAAGTGAACCCGGGGCAAACCATTTCTACAATAAATGTTATTGTAATCTTTGATATATCAATAAAAGTTAGATATTTTTACACACATAACCCTGAGTAATTCTACAATAACAATCATAGCCCTGCATAATCATGAATTATTCGAGAAATCCCAGGTAGTCACTCAATTTCACACTCATAACCCTCCGTTAGTTTCATATATTAATTAAACCATATGAGTGAGTTTATCTAACCAAACTATGATCTAACGGCTAGGATTAGCCATAAAAAAATAAAGGGAAAAATAAATGACGGTGGGCTTCAAGCAGGTCATGTACGCGACGGCTGACTGACAGACTTGCACGGTCCAGGGGGCTTTGCTTGCAGAGGCCTACGAGGTGGGGGTGACGAAGGGGAGGTCGAGCAAGGTGGCCCTATCGGTGTAGAGGTAGTCGGTCGGTCGGCCAGATGCACCTCTGTGGAGGGGAGAGGGGCTTTGCAGAGATTCTTGATGCGGGAGGGAGGATCTATCGGTCGACTAGGGTTGTGCTTGGCTTGTAAAGGCACCTCTGCGGCGGGGAGGGGGCTATGTCGGTTAGCGGGGGTGCGCCTGGATTGTAGAGACACCTCTACAGGGGGATTTGTAGAGATTCTCGAATGGGAGGGGCTTTGTAGAGCACTCTGTTGGCGACTGACTTGTAGACACAGAGTGGGGGTGGTCTCGACAGAGCAGGGCAGTGGCATGACAGAATGCATAGATTCTCGACGGTGTCGAAATCCATATGACAAACGAGACCTAACGGAACAATGGTCACAAACGACGGACTCGACGACCAACAAACAATAGTAGGAGTTCCGTTCATTCATTATTAAATGTTGTGTATGTGTGGGGATCAACCAGAGATGTCGATAGCCTTCACCTAGGGCTTCTTCGCCTCCACCTTAGGCACAATCACGATCAGTACCCCATTATCCATAGTGGCCTTCACGTGATCGCAACGGGGCGAGCACGGGAGGTGGGGCTTGCAGAGGTAATCGTGGTGGGATTCATGAACCCGACGTTGAGCAGGGGATCGACTATGCTTTGCTTGTAGAGGTCGAAGTGTAGGGGTCAAGGGCAGATGGTGGGGGCGGGGGTGTTCAGGTTTCGATTGGGATCCCGAGAAGAGAAAATATGGCATATTTTGGAAATAAGAATGAATATTAAGGGTATTTTTGCCTTTTTCAACAAAAACCAGCAGATAACTGAAACAGAATGTAATGCAGGGTTATTTCATGTAAGAGTTAAGAATTACTCGGGGTTTATCATGTAATTCGTGATTGTGCAAGGTTATGATTGTAATTGTGAAACTACTCAGGGTTGTGGGTGTAAAAATCCCTAAAAGTTATTGATTTATTTCACTCCTTATTTGAGATTAAATGAATGAATGCACTTACAAGTTCCCTTAGTAAAATTAGCGTTATGTACCACGGTTATCTTAATAATCATAGAGTTGTTGATTCAATGATTTAATCACAAAGGTTGGCACTTGGATGATATTTAAAGAGTTAGATTAAGAAAGGATCTCCGATCTGAGAAGGATATGGCAATCCCTCTCAAAAGGCTAATATCTGAATGACCTTTTGATGTTTGTCCTTTGCATGGGAATAGAGATTTTGAGGTGTCAGATAAGCTAGGTCAAATAGTTGACTTAACGAGATCAACATAACCAAGACCTATGTCATATGCTATCATGATATAGGATCGCATCCTATGACTGGAGACAGATGTATTACTATATATCTAAGTATGTACATTAGTCAACCCATTAGGTTGATGACTTAATCAATGTATGTATACCAACGAGATGGTGTGCATACAAGGTCGTATGAGTAATACGATCTCTCAAAGGGATCATACAGATTTATTACTGATCTCGAAGACATGAGCTCACTCATAATGTATTGGAATCGATCAAATTCCTTGTACGTCGTCTTTCTTTTGAAGCATGACAAGAATTTGTAGGTATGACATATGCTTTTAGAAAACATATGATCGATACCAACTCCCAATGACCGAATGAGAAACTTAATGATAAAACTCTGAAGAAGACATGCCAATATGATCTAAATGTAACAGATTGTTTTTTAGATATTAATAAGAAAAGAGACCACAAGAAAATGCCCACATTATCTTTGATAAGATAATCAAATAACAAGATTAATAGTAATAAAAAAAGAGATGATAAATTAGCAACAACCTTATCTAGTTATCACAATATCCTTTAATTAAATTCATTTTAATATTATTGATTATCTCATTATTGGTACCTATAAAAAGGGCATGAAGCCCCTCCATTAATATCACCACATATTGCATACACGTAAGAGATAGTTTAGAGAGAGAGAGGCTACCGGCGACATATCTCGCAGCGACGTTCTTTAGTCCGGCAACGACAACCTTCTTCATCGACTTCGAAGTTTGATCCGACGAAATTGGGGGGAGTAACGACATAGTCATCATAGGCGGAACGACATCGTCTTTGTCGATGGATTTCTAGTACAAGTCAAGGTATGTGTCAAACACATAGGATCGTTGAGTAAGTTTTTCCTTGATTTATAAATATGAGTTATAGATATAAGTGTCAACCCCTAATTACAAATACGATACAATGATCTAGAGGAGTTCTTGCAACGAAGGTTTCGTTTATTATCAACACCCGCCAAGATTTGTAATTATTAATTTTTATCTATGCTGTTAACGACAAGAGAAATTAGAAAAGTTGAAAAGTACCTTGCATGATTTTCTTTTCTCTTCACATTCCTTAGATGTTACTGGATATTCTATGAGTATTTGATTATCCTTTAAAACTACACATACGTAGATTCAAATCACATGCTCTTTTCATAATTTAAGTTGCATGTCATAATATCGTGAAAATCTAACTTTAATGGTTTTAGTTGCAAATTAAACCACTCCTTATCAGGGTATAATTTGCATGATTGATGTTTTTTTAAAAAAAGATAGAAGAATAAAACCCATACAATGTTCTTTAATAATATGTTGGGAATAGTAATATTGACAAACCTACTATTCAAATATAGGCCATGTACGCCAATAATAGAATTACGAAGACAAAAGTAATAAATCGGTGGTCTAAATCGGTGGTCTATTTAATATTGGGATGCTCCATAATGCATTAACGTTAAGAATTAGATTTTAAAATGAATTAATATATTCTATTGTACGTAACTTTTTACGCATTATAATCCCGTGAACTGCATGTTACAGTTATTGGATACATGAACTTTATATAGTACCAATTTATCTATATATATACACACTAAGGATTGTTTAATTCTCTCCAATATTATTGTTATGTGATCCTCACATGGTATCAGGATAAATTAAAAAGAATCAAGAAAAATTGGTATTCTCACTATTAAAGAAACAATATACGCTTAAGTTCTCGAGATAATTATAAGATCTTGGCGCCGACTCGAACTAAGGGGTCGTAAGGGCCTAAAGGGCCAACGCCTTCCGAGGGCGTGAGGCAAAAGATAAGTCCTCTACAGTTATAGCTATACTGTCATGTTATGTATTGTTATGAACCGCTTATGCTGGCGGTAAGCCATCAGAGCCGCCTAAGAAGTAACAATCAAGACCACTTTAAACAAGAGAAATGTCATAGGCAAATGTGCAATTTATGTTAATATTATGTGCACATACACAATTATGTTACTATTATGGACTTATGTGTAAGTTCCATTAAGTGCACGTATGAAACTTATGTTAATGTTATGGAAATTTATGCAATTTATGTCAATAGTATGTGCATATTTGTCATTTATGCTAATTTAAGGATACACGTGCAATTATGTTATTGTAAAGTGCATATGTGTAATTTATATGAATATTCTGGACATGCATGAAAATATGATAAAACTTACAAGTATGTGTGCAAATATGTTATATCATTCATGGTTATGAAAGAAATTTAGTTATATGCATTAAACAAGTTGATAATGACTTTCGGGACTTGTTTCTACGCTAGCCGGCTTGACCATAACTCGGCATATACTGAGCGTTATGCTCATAACATGTTTTGCTAATTTTTTTCAGGGGAACGTGAGGATTAGATCATTAGCGGTTTAAGGGAGACGACACAGTCTTCACGAAGTAGGATCGGTATGGAACTACAACGGGTTTGCTTTGGAAGGATGTCTTTTATGCCCATTGGAATAAGGAAATTGTAGAAACGATTTCATCTAGTTTATTTATCTTTTCTTTAATTAAGGAACTCTTGGAATTGTGACCTTATTATGGCTATGGAAAAGTTTTGCTTTTAGTTGGTTCTTTACTTCTCTTTTATGCCATGATTGATGCTATGAGTAAGGATCCCGAGATGTCTGCTGAGTTTCTCGCTTCCGCAATATTTTCGGACAATCGGGTTCATTACAGGTGGTATCAGAGCAGGAGTTCCTCTGGGCATAAGACAACTGACCAAATCAAACTTAGATCCACTAGTATTAGGGAATATAGGTATTTGACCGTAAATTTCACATGTCATCATTTCAGATGGCCCCTCATCGTGGGAATGAGGCGAACGGAGATTGTGACTCTTCATCTACCCAAGATATGGCTATGGACATGCAACGTCAAATGTTGGAATTGATGACCATGATGGCTCAACAGCAAAAGCACCAAAGACATGGTTCTGGTGGATTGACCCTGAAGACTTTCATTCAACATGATCCACCTATCTTTAAAGGAGAACCTGAGTGGGATAAATCTGAGCATTGGTTGAGTGAAATGGAACTTGCCTTTGAGGCAACCGATTGTCCTGAGGAGAAGAAGGTGATATTTGACATGTATCGTCTACGCGACAATGCGAAAGAATGGTGGACTTCTTGTAAAAACATACACTTTGTTGATAAAACCACCATCGAATGGAAAGGACTTTATGGAACGTTTCACCGAACGTTACATTCCTCAGCATGTTCGAGATGCAAAAAGACTGGAATTTATTGAGCTTCAACAAGGGAGTTTGTCCATTGAACAATATGCTTCCAAATTCCAAGAGCTGGAAAAGTACGGAAAAGGAATGTGCAAAAATAAAAGACAATGTGCTAGGAAATTCGTAGAAGGCTTGAATTCAGGAGTGGGCATGAAGGTTCTCACTAGAGGACCTCAGACTTTTTCGGATGCAGTTTCAGTGACGGTGGAGATCGACTCAGCATATAAAAGGATCCAACAACAAAGTGGTGGAAAACATCCCCATTCTGCCGACAATAAGAAGGGTAAGTATGATAAGGATAAAGGAAAGAAGCCCAGAATCAAGAATGCCACGAAAGATAGGCCAGTATATCCTCTATGCCCTCACTGTGATAGAAGGCACATGGGAGAGTGCTATAAGGTTACAGGAAATTGCCTGGCTTGCAGACAGAAGGGGTACTTTATTAGAGATTGTCCCAAGAAGAAGGAACAGAACTCTGGAGATCAAAAGAAGCACGTCAAAGGATGAGTATTCGCTCTACCCTCAGGAGAGGAGGAAGATGGACACGCCACAGTAGAAGGTACTGTTTCTATTGCAGATCATTTGAGCTATGTTTTATTTGATTTTGGTACGTCGCATTCTTTTATATCTCATCGATTTGCCAGCAAGTTGAATTTGGCGGTTATTGAACTTCCTTATACACTTAGTATGACTTCACCGATGGGTGAACACTGCACTTTGGGACCTATATGGTCGACGTACCTGTCCTTGTTGAAGTACACAATCTACTAGCCAATTTAATATTACTATAGATGGATAACTTTGTTGTTATTTTGGGTATGGACTGGCTTTGGGAGCACTATGCGGCCATATATTGCAGACAAAAGAAGGTGGTTTTTAATAAACCACATATGACCGAATTGGTCATTCGCGGAGACAAAAAGAAAAGTCAGATGATTATATCAGCTCTAAGAGCATACCGATTGATAGCTACCGGGTGCACGACTTATTTGGCTAGCATAATAAGTACAAAACCCTCTATGGTGCAACTTGAGGATTTGGACGTCGTACGAGATTTTTCATTAGTTTTGCCAGATGATCTCCCAAGTCTTCCACCTAGAAGGGAGATTGACTTACTATTGATGTATTACCGGGTACTACACCCATCTCTAAGGCACCTTATAGAATGGCTCCTGCTGAGTTGGATGAGGTGAAAAAGTCATTGCAGGAACAATTAGATAAAGGATTCTTGAGACCAAGTGTTTCAACTTGGAGTGCTACTATATTAGTCGTGAAAAGAAGGACGGGTCCCTTAGGCTCTGCATTGATTACAGGGCATTGAACAAAGTCACCATCAAAAATAAATATCCGCTACCTCGCATTGATGATTTATTCGATCAATTGCAGCAAGCAACGGTCTTCTCCAAGATTGATCTTCGGTCTGGTTACCATCAACTCAGGATAAGGGAGGAAGGCATATCAAAGACAGCATTTAGGACAAGATACGAGCACTATGAATTCTTAGTGATGCCTTCTGGACTCACAAATGCGCCTGCTGCATTTATGGAATTAATGAATAGGGTATTCCGAGAATATCTTGACAAGTTTGTGATTGTCTTTGTTGATGATATTTTTGTTTATTCACCAAATATCGAACAACATCGAGTGCATCTTCGATTAGTTCTTGAGACATCGCAACAACACCAGCTTTATGCTAAATTATCCAAACGCGACTTTTGGCTAGATGAAGTTGTATTCCTTGGTCATGTTGTATCCAAGAATGGTATTTCTGTGGATCCCGCAAAGGTAGAAGTTGTTTCCAATTGGAGTCAGCCCAAGAATGTCTCTGAAATCTGCAGTTTTCTAGGACTGGGAGGATATTCATCCAGAATTTTTTTAGGATCTCCCTGCCTCTGACCCGATTGTTGAGAAAGGATGTAAAGTTTGAATGGTCTCAGAAGTATGAGCAAAGTTTTCAAGAGTTGAAGCAAAGATTGACGAGTGCTCCCGTTCTCACGCTACCCTCGAGTAGTGGTGGATTTGTGGTCTACATTGATGCATCTGGCTCCGGTATGGGATGTGTCCTCATGAAGCATGGAAAAGTTGTAGCTTACGTATCCCAACATATCAAGGAAGCTGAAAGAAATTATCCGACACATGATTTAGAGCTTGCAGCGGTAGTTTTTACACTAAAGATATGGCGTCGTTATTTATATGGAGAGAAATTTGAGGTATTTACTGATCATAAAAGACTCAAGTATATCTTCTCTCAGAAGGAACTAAATTTGAGGCAAAGACAATGGTTGGAGTTTTTGTCAGACTATGATCTTTCCATTGACTATCATTCAGGAAAGGCGAATGCAGTCACCAATGCGCTTATCAGGAAATATGAAGGGAAGCTCACAAGTACGAAATTGCAATGGCAACTAATGAAAGATTTAGAGGAATGGAACCCTTTTATTGAAAAAAAGACTAAAGTTCTTATGGCTGGAATGAAGATACACTCATCATTGGTAGAGAAGGTGATCTTGACTCAGAAGGATGATAATGACCTCCAAAGATTGATAATCGCTTCTAAAAAAGAAGGATCTAATTTCTCCATCGGGATAGATGGAGCACTGAGATTACGTAATAGACTGTGGGTTCCTAATAATAGTGAACTAAAGCAAGAGTCCATGTATACCATTTATCCTGACACTACAAAAATGTACAAAGACTTGCAACGGAATTTTTGGTGGCCTAAGATGAAGAAGGATATTGCAAAATTTGTGTCGATATGTATTATCTGTCAACAGGTAAAGATTGAGCATCAGAAGCCTGCAGGTCCTCTGCAATCACTAGAGATTCTCGAATGGAAATGGGAACATATCACTATGGATTTTGGTTGCGGGTTGACAAAAACAAAGAAAAGACGCTTTGACACTATTTGGGTGGTTGTTGATCGTTTAACGAAGTCGGCACATTTCTTACCCATCAGATTAGATCAATCTACAGAGAGCCTTGCTGAATTGTATGTGAATGAGATAGTGAAATTGCATGGTGTTCCGGTATCGATCGTGTCAGACAGAGACACGAGGTATACTTTCCGATTATGGAAGAGCGTGCAGGATGCTTTGTGTACAAGTTTGAAGTTCAGCACATCATTTCATCCTCAAACCGATGGTCAATCTGAAAGAACAATCCAGACATAGAAGATATGTTGCCTAGATTTCGTTGGAAATTAGGATATATATTTGCCTTTGATTGAATTTGCTTATAACAACAACTATCATGTAAGCTTTAAGATGGCCCCTTTTTAATCATTATACGGTCGTCTTTGTAGATCTCCATTGTGCTGGAGTGATGCTGGGGAAAATACATATTGGGACCTGAATTAGTCCAAGCTTGTACGAAGGATGTGGAGGTAATTCGGAAGAGACATTTAGCCGCTCAGAGTAGATAAAAGTCTTATGCTGATTGTCGAATGCGGGAATAGAATTTTGAGATAGATGACTATGTGTTCCTAAAGATTTCTCCTGTCAAGGGAGTATTACGATTTGGCAAAAAAGGAAAATTAAGTCCTAGATATGTGGGAGAAGAAGCATATCAGGTTGCTCTTCCACCTCATTATTCCAAATTACATGATGTTTTTCATGTATAAATCTTAAGGAAGTATAATCATGATCCATCGTACGTGATCGAGGATGAGGCTTCGGGCATTCAATCGAATCTACCATATGAAGAAAGACCAGTTCGTATCGTAGACCGTAAGGAGCATCAGTTGCGACGTCGCATAGTTCCGATGGTCAAAGTACTCCGGCAACACCATCAGAGAGAAGAAGCAACTTGGGAGTTAGAGGACGAAATGCGTCAACATTATCCGCATCTTTTTGGTAAGTCTCTTTTTACAGTATAAATTTCGAGGACGGAATTTTCTTAAGGAGGGTAGATTGTAATGGATTGTTTTTTAGATATTAATAAAAAAGAGACCACAAGAAAATCCCCACATTATCTTTTATACGATAATCAAATAACAAGATTAATATTAATAAAAAAAGAGATGATAACTTAGCAACAACCTTATCTAGTTATCACAATTATCCTTTAATTAAATTCATTTTATTATTATTGATTATCTCATTATTGGTACCTATTAAGGGCATGAAGTCCCTCCATTAATATCACCACATATTGCACACACGTAAGAGATAGTTTTGAGAGAGAGAGAGAGGCTGCCGGCAACGACAACCTTCTTCGTCAGTTTCGAAGTTTGATCCGACGAAATTGGGGGGAGTAACGACGTAGTCATCATAGGCAGAATCGCGTTGTCTTTGTCGGTGGATTTCTAGTACAAGTCAAGGTATGTGTCAAACACATAGGATCGTTGAGTAAGTTTTTCCTTGATTTAGAAATATGAGTTATAGATATAAGTGTCAAACCCTAATTACAAATAAGATACAATGATTTAGAGGAGTTCGTGCAACGAAGGTTTCGTTTATTATCAACACCCGTCAAGATTTGTAATTATTAATTTTTATCTATGCTGTTAACGACAAGAGAAACTAGAAAAGTTGAAAAGTGCCTTGCATGATTTTCTTTTCTCTTCACATTCCTTAGATGTTACTGGATATTCTATGAGTATTTGATTATCTTATAAAACTACACATACGTAGATTCAAATCCCATGCTCTCTTCATAATTTTAGTTGCATGTCATAATATCGAGGAAATCTTACTTTAATGGTTTTAGTTGCAAATTAAACCACACCCTATCAGGGTATATTTTACGTGGTTGATGTTTTTTAAAAAAAATGATAGAAGAATAAAACTCATACAATGTTCTTTAATAATATGTTGAGAATAGTAATATCGACAAACCTACTATTCAAATATAGGCCATGTACGCCAATAATAGAATTACGAAGACAAAAGTAATAAATCGGTGGTCTATTTAATATTGGGATGCTCTATAATGCATTAACGTTAAGAATTAGGTTTAAAAAATGAATTAATATATTCTATTGTACGTAACTTTTTACGCATTATAATCCCGTGAACTGCATGTTGCAGTTATTGGATACATGAACTTTATATAGTACCAATTTATCTATATATATACACTAAGGATTGTTTAATTCTCTCCAATATTATTGTTATGTAATCTTTACATGGTATCGGGATAAATTTAAAAGAATCAAGAAAAATCGGTATTCTCATATTAAAAAATAATATACGCATAAGTTCTCAAGATAATTATAAGATCTTGGCGCCGACTCGAATTAAGGGGTTGTAAGGGCCTAAAGGGCCAACGCTTTCTGAGGGCGTGAGGCAAAAGATAAGTTCTCTACAGTTGTAGCTACACTGTCATGTTATGTACTATTATGAACCGCTTGTGCCGGCGGTAAGCCATCAAAGCCGCCTAAGAAGTAACAATTAAGACCACTCTAAACATGAGAAATGTCATGGGCATATGTGCAATTTATGTTAATATTATGTGCACATACGCAATTATGTTACTGTTATGAACTTATGTGTAAATTCCGTTAAAGTTAAGTGCACGTATGAAACTTATGTTAATGTTATGGACATATATGCAATTTATGTCAATAGTATGTGCATATTTGTCATTTATGGTAATTTAACAGTACACGTGCAATTATGTTGTTGTAAAGTGCATACGTGCAATTTATATAGATATTATGGACATGCATGCAAATATGGTCAAAACTTACAGGTATATGTGCAAATATGTTATGTCATTCATGGTTATGAAAGAAATTTAGTTATATTCATTAAATAAGTTGATAATGACTTTCGGGACTTGTTTCTACGCTAGCCGGCTTGACCCTAACTCGGCACATACTGAGCTTTATGCTCATAACATGTTTTGCTAATTTTTTAGGGGAACGTGACGATTAGATCATTAGCGGTTTAAGGAAGACAACACAGTCTTCAAGAAGTAGGATCGATATGGAACTACCGCGGGTTTGCTTTGGAAGGACGTCTTTTATGCCCACTGGAATAAGGAAATCGTAGAACGATTTCACCTAGTTTATTTATCTTTTTCTCAATTAAGGAACTCTTGGAATTGTGACCTTATTATGGCTATGGAAAAGTTTTTCTTTTATTTGGTTCTTTACTGCTCTTTTATGCCATGATTGATGCTATGAGTAACGATCCCAAGATGTCCGCTGAGTTTCTCGCTTTCGCAACATTTTCGGACGATCGGGTTCGTTACACTAAAACTTCAGTTTTATTCCTCCAGTATGCAGAATGTATGGGTATTAATAATATTCGAAGGTAATGTGATTGTAAACGATTGTATAACATTGACACTTCCATTCTAAGGAAATGATGAAATATGTTTGGATTTTATGACTCCTCTCATTAGATTAGTATCCAATCTTGGTCCAAATAATGGTTTTTCTGAATGTGATTCAGATGCAATGAAAAGATTAGATTTCTTTAAGAGATACATGAGATATGGATTTGAGATATGATCTCAATATCGACATCACTATACATGTAATGTACAATCATCATGTCCTTTTCTCCAAGTATCTGCGAAGAAAGTACATTATTCTTGAAAGAGTTCAAGAAATAATTCCATTTATTGATAATGTATCTGAGCATTGGCAAATTGATGACTAAATGTCATTTAATTATCATGAATAATTTGAATATGATTTTTATTATTTAGACACATGAGAGTAGTCATCTAATATAATTAAATATGATTTAATTATCAAGTGTATAAATAATGTGGATATCACTATCCATAATAATCATAATATTATAAATGTGATTTATAATATGTTGGAGAGATTTAATTTAAATATTATTTACGAATTAAATATTGATGTGAATTGGATTTCCTTTTAACAATTAATTGTAAATACAATTTACATGTTATATTGTATGTGTGAACATGATTCATAATTGTCATATGTGTGATTGAAATTATCACAAAATAAGTTGAAATTATGTGATGAATAATTATGCAACAAAAGTCATTGCACATGTGGAATATATGATGAGATATGATATCTAAACATAATTAGAATGAGAGAGCCTCCTTTTCATACTAAGAGTGCATAAATGCCTTGAGTCTCAAATCTTGATGGTTGTCCATCCTATGTATGGAAGGAGACTTGCTCTCCTTCCAAGTAATTCAATATTTGTTGATTTAGTTTCAATTGAATTATATTAATGGATATTTCATATATTTAATTTGTTTTTAAAATTAACTATTTCTTGTGGAAAATTTATGCAACAAATCATGGCCATTGATTGAAAGTACAAAATAATTTACACCATTGATTATGTATGCGGATGGAATGAGATCCATGAACATCCAACTTGTTATAAAAGAAAGGGTAGACCTAGATCTTTCTTTACAACAACTGCAAGAGCAATAACATTCTCCTCATTCTCTACCACATGTCCAAGCTTCTCTCTCCAAATATTGTGATTGTCCATGTATTTTTTTGCGAGACCCCACTGTTGTCGCAACACCATTGTGTTGTCGGATTGACTGCTCGTAGATCTTTGCCGTGTTCGGTGCTTCTTGCTCATAAAGAAGGATATGTATTTTGTGAGAAAAAATCAGGAGATTCTAACCTTGGATCATCAACTCGGAGTTTTGAACTACGTGTCTCATCCATACGCCCGCAAGTGCATCCTTTATAGGATCGAACTTGAGACAGGAGGTCTCTTTGCTTAAAGACACTCTATCACAACCACGCTTCAAGAGATAATCCTTTGACTGGTTTGTGAAATTGATGAAGTGAATTTATAAGTTTTCTCATATCATGTGGTTTTATCTATTTAAATATTTTTAAATTTTGCTACCCGTTGCAACTAGTATGACTAGTTGCTCTAGATCACATTTGATGTGATCTTCATGCTTTCATGATACTCTAAGGCCTAAAACCTAGACTTCAAGTGGTACCAGAGCATTAGTCAAAGGTCTTGGATCTGGTCCAGTTCTTAAGGGAAAAAGATTTTGTATATCAGATGCGCGGAGACTCGTTGTTTATGCATAACATGCACGTTTCAAATTGTTTTTTTGCTAAAATAAAAATATATGTTTATGCATTGTTTGGATGAGTTTTTTTGATAAATAATATATTTAGAATGTCTAAATATATTCCCAAATCAATAGCCAATTATTGGCACCAAAGGTACCTAAATTAAAATTCGAATATTTCCCACATTAATATTATTTTTGTATGTATTCGTAGATCTTTAACAAATTAATTTTTTATTACTATTTTCCCATCACGAAAAATGAAATAAATACTTTAACTAAGTAGAGAATTCATCCAATAAACCGTTAGAATTTACATACGATTCTGACTCTGTTTGCCCTACATATTCTATATTTAGTGGAGATGGGTCGGATGATGATTGGATAGTCAAGATTATTTTCTTAATGTGTTTATCATTCAATGTAAATCAAGGAAATTATGAATTTGTCATGATTAAATTTATGCTTAATTTTTATGGAAATATCTGATTAAACATCAATCACCATTGAATGATTGTTTTGTGATAAAATCCCAATATAACCTACAATATTTGTAGATCAACTTCTACATGAAAGACATGTTTGATTAATATGACTAGAAAATTAGGGTCTTTTAAAATAGTTTAAGATGTATATGATTTATGAGTGATTAATATATATATATATATCATGCCAATCACCAAGAGCATGTGACCAATAAACCTCTTAGTATAATTTGTACTAATTGTGTTGTCTTGAATTGATACGGTGATGGTGTCTAGACTGTGGATAAGGTAATGGTTTACTTAATTAGTACCCTGCACCATAGTGGAAGCGCTCCCTCTTAACATTATCTGTCCGACCTGACTTGATCCATTTCAAGGATTGGTAGCATGAGAATTCTCTGCGTACTTAAAATAACTAATTGAAATAATACAATTATACAATGTAAGGGTGTATACTATATCGTTAATATTAAGGAAACTCTTTATTATTTTTGGTTGAATTGGATTATTAATTAATTTAATATGATTAACTTCATTAGATCCAATTAAAATAAAAAGTCTATTATAAATAGAGTTGAAATTCCCTTGGAAAAATTAATCATAATGAATGTGATTCATAATAATTAATTAAAATTTAAATGAGATATGGAGGATCATATAAATGACATCCATGGTCTCCCGTCAAGGCAAATGACTCTATTGCCATGGATTGTATGTGGAGATGCATATCCGAAGTGATAGTTCCTACATACAAGCACACAAGGATCAATCTCTTTGCTCCTTGAAAGAGTAAGGACGTATACGTGGTGACCCCAATATTGATCCTCATATAATTGAGATGGTATTGGATTGCATATAATGAGTTATATTTATGTTGATGGTTGATTCAATTAATAACAGATCGCCATCACTTTATGGGTGGTCCTGAGTGTTAAAAACCGAATTGGAAAATGCAAGTTGGACTAGCAAGGCAGAATGTTTTCCCTCTTATTTTATCCAAGTTGCAATTGAGATGTAACTGATGAATACCCATTCATCACTCTTTATTTTTCTATTTTAGCTACAAAAACCTTTGCAAATACATGTAAATATGTGTAAATACAAATAATTACCAAAAGCATGCATTGTGTAAAAAGATATAATTAGCATGTTTTTATGCAAAAATAAAAGAATAAAGAGTAAAAAGAAAAAGAGGGAAATATTTAGAATAAATATTGAGCAACCTAACCCAAGGGAGGGCTCAGCATGGGCCTGACCGCATAAAAGCCAAAGTAGAGGGAGATAGGAGCTCATGTGTACATACTTTTGTAAATAAATAAAATTATATTTTCCTCACCCAAAAATATGCTTGTATACATTTTGTATATATTTAGAAACTATTAAAAACAAAATAAAAATTTAAAAATCAAAATTCCAAAAATGCCCTTTCACCATGTACATAGACCATCATCCTTTATTTATTTAACCCTATAAATAAATAAAATTATTTTCTAAACTTTTTGTAAATATTCTATGTTACATATTGTAAATACATAAAATAACAAGAAACAAAACAAAAATCAAATAGAAATTACAAAATTAAAAATACAAAAATACATTGTATAGATACCATGTATATAAATGTATACAACTATTTATTTCACCCTTGTGTATAAATAATTAAAATAAAATAAAAATACCATTTTGTTCTTTATTTTATGATGTAAATAAATAAAATATAAAATGGGCATAAAAATACATAAAAATAATAAATAAAAAATCAAAAATTAAAATCTATATAGTGTACATATACCTATATATATATAGCTACCCTATTTTTATTTCCAAAAATTAATTAAAAATCACCAAAAAATAGAAAAAAATAAAAGAAAAATATTTCATGTTTTGAGTTTTTCTTAATTCGGCCTTTTTTCTACCTTAAATTAAATAAACAAAAAAATAAAAACGTGGCAGCTCCTGATTGGTCCACGGGGGATTGTTGACCCCGGTCAACTCCCCCGCGGACTCTTTCCTTTTGCGTCGACTCGCGCCAGACCCGACTTCGTCGATTTCTCCACGCGTCTCCAGCCTGTCGCCCCCGCGAACCCCGCGCCCGGATTCTTCGCCGTTCATCCGACATCCTCGCCAGATCCTTCGCCGTGGGATCCACGCCTTCCATAGCTGCCTCCACTCAACCCTAATCGGCCCTGTCTCCATATATATCCCGACCTCTGCCGCCTCCGCGCCTCATCTTTGGCTCGCCACTTTCATTCCCGTGACCTCCAGAGCAATCACCGAGGTGACAGCTCGCGTTTGCCCCTGTTGCAGTGAGGAGAGGGTGCCCCGACCATCGATCCGGCAGCTTCGCGCCGCCGTGCTCCGCCGCTTGCAGGAGCTCGAGCCTAAGGCCTTGACGCCCTTCGAGGCTACGACCGGGAGCTAGCTAAGCTCCAGCACAGTCTTCCGCACCACCCAGGTAGATCCTTTAGGCCATAGTTTAGCGTAAATCTCGATTTTTAGTTTACTGTTAGCGTAGCTCCGCCGCCGTCGCCAGCCACCTCCGATACCCCATCTGCCATTCCGACCCGACCATCATCTTCGTCAGACCTCTCCGCATCTTCTTCACCCATTCACCCAACCCAGATCGCACAGGATCTGGGAATCGAGCTCCTCCGCCGACCACCTTCGCCGGAGCTCTCCATTCCGACGCACCATGCACCTTCACGCCGCCTAACCGGGTCGAGGCAATTTGCCCTCGACCCGTGAGTCTTCTGGTTCGCTTTTCAGGTCAAGACAAGGGTCATCTGAGACCCTTCGCCATCCAGCCAGGAGACCCGGCTCCGCCGCCTTCGCTCGAGCTCCTCGGAGCTCGGTGTGCTCGTCGGAGACCACCAGCAGACGTGGGGGCCTTCCGCGATTCTTCTCCGACCTCCAGAAGGCTCTCCAGAGGACCCTAGCGCACGCACGAGCCCGGCGAATCTCGCCGGCGACCAGTTCTTCCAGGATTCTCCAGAACCGTCAGATCATCCTCCTCGCTCCAGATCCGATCTGAACCATTCATCTGCGGAGCACTGCCACCGTCCGATCATCCCGAGGGTCGATCTTGACCGCTCGCGCAGAGAGAGAGGCACCAGCTAGCCTCAACCGTCAGATTCGCCACGCGTCCTCCTCTCAGCCGTCGATTCACCAAGAGTATCTCCACCACGCTTCGTCACCGTCAGATCTGCCACGTGGAATATTCTCCACCGTTCGATCAGGCCAGCCCTTTCAGAGTTAAAGTCGCTCCCGTTCTCCACCGTCCGATCAGCCACGTGGCGCACATCAGGCCGTCGATAATAATAAAAGGGGTAAATTCATCTTAGGCCCCTCTGTTTGTTTTATTTCATTTAGTCCTGTAATTTCTAAATTAAGTTGTTTATTTTCTGGGATATTTGCATTAAGGACCTCGTACTTACTTTATTTGCACTTATACCCCTGTCTACGTGGACCACGTGCTTCGTCACGTGAACTTTATTGGGTTATTTGCAATATAAACCCTGTAGTTCTGGATGTTACGGATAGGATAAAAAGTTTTCTTTATTTGCATTTATTCCCCTGTGCGTGATTTAATTCCCCATGTGCGATATTTATTGGATTATTTGCAGATAAGCCCCTGGACTTTTGGTACTTGTTACCAATAAGCCCTCGGAACTTATTTTTCTTACATTTGGGTCCCTGAGTGCCCCAGGCACGTGCATGGCACGTGTTTTGCTGGGTATTTTGCACCAGACCCCCCAGAACTTTGGGTATTTGCACTTTGGTCCCTGTGCACAGTGCCCCTCCTTTATTTTTGAATAAAATATCAAATCACCTCCAAATTCGATGAAAATTTGACACATGGCTCCTTCCATGGTGTAGAATTTTTATGAATTTTTGAGGACATTTTTGATTTCATTTGCTATTTTTAAAAATTCAAAAACCCTTATTTTTGCTACTGTTTAGAGTCAAAAACCCCCAAAAAATATCAAAACCCTTTTAAAAATTCCATAAAAATTAGTTACTGTTTATTTTGTGTTCCTTGATTTTCTAGCCAGTTTTGGCTATTTTTCATTGAGTAAAAACCCTAAAAACTTAAAAACACCTCAAAACTCCTAAAAATCATAATAAATAATTTAAAAACTCAAAAACAATAATTTTGGTGCTCAAATTTTCCTTGTTTTCTCTAGTATACAGGAAAATTACCTCCAGGTCCCTTTGAGATCCTTAGATATTTTATCTTTGGGTTTTGGGCCTGGCTGGACAGTACCCCTTGCTTTTCGCACTGTTTGATTTTTAGGAAATAAAATAAACATCAGAAAAATCTCAAAAATTCACCAAAAACATAAAAAAAATATAAAACACATAAAAACATTTTTGTCTGAATTTTTGCTTGCTTTTTAATGCATTAAATAAATTGTTCAAGTTAATTGTTTGTGTGCTTTTCCTGTTTTCTTTATATTCCAAAAATCCTAAAAAAAATATAAAAACCCTTAAAAACACTAAAAAATACTCTCTCGGATTTCTGACTACATCGTAGGCCGCAAGGCCAATCTGTGCTCCTTGTGTTCGACCCTGGGTGCTATACCAGGTTAATCTCATAGCAGGACCGCTCTCTTTTGTGCTCGATTAGTTTTACATGTTCTGAGTGGTTGATTTTTCTTGATATACTTAGCCCGAGTGATTGAGGTCACGGCGACCATTTCTTTACCTTTACCTTAGTCGTTCGGGCGGTTATCAGAACAGATCCGATCTGAACCATTCATCTGCGGAGCACTGCCACCGTCCGATCATCCCGAGGGTCGATCTTGACCGCTCGCGCAGAGAGAGAGGCACCAGCTAGCCTCAACCGTCAGATTCGCCACGCGTCCTCCTCTCAGCCGTCGATTCACCAAGAGTATCTCCACCACGCTTCGTCACCGTCAGATCTGCCACGTGGAATATTCTCCACCGTTCGATCAGGCCAGCCCTTTCAGAGTTAAAGTCGCTCCCGTTCTCCACCGTCCGATCAGCCACGTGGCGCACATCAGGCCGTCGATAATAATAAAAGGGGTAAATTCATCTTAGGCCCCTCTGTTTGTTTTATTTCATTTTAGTCCTGTAATTTCTAAATTAAGTTGTTTATTTTCTGGGATATTTGCATTAAGGACCTCGTACTTACTTTATTTGTACTTATACCCCTGTCTACGTGGACCACGTGCTTCGTCACGTGAACTTTATTGGGTTATTTGCAATATAAACCCTGTAGTTCTGGATGTTACGGATAGGATAAAAAGTTTTCTTTATTTGCATTTATGCCCCTGTGCGTGATTTAATTCCCCATGTGCGATATTTATTGGATTATTTGCAGATAAGCCCCTGGACTTTTGGTACTTGTTACCAATAAGCCCTCGGAACTTATTTTTCTTACATTTGGGTCCCTGAGTGCCCCAGGCACGTGCATGGCACGTGTTTTGCTGGGTATTTTGCACCAGACCCCCAGAACTTTGGGTATTTGCACTTTGGTCCCTGTGCACAGTGCCCCTCCTTTATTTTTGAATAAAATATCAAATCACCTCCAAATTCGATGAAAATTTGACACATGGCTCCTTCCATGGTGTAGAATTTTTATGAATTTTTGAGGACATTTTTGATTTCATTTGCTATTTTTAAAAATTCAAAAACCCTTATTTTTGCTACTGTTTAGAGTCAAAAACCCCAAAAAAAATATCAAAACCCTTTTAAAATTCCATAAAAATTAGTTACTTTTTATTTTGTGTTCCTTGATTTTCTAGCCAATTTTGGCTATTTTTCATTGAGTAAAAACCCTAAAAACTTAAAAACACCTCAAAACTCCTAAAAATCATAATAAATAATTTAAAAACTCAAAAACAATAATTTTGGTGCTCAAATTTTCCTTGTTTTCTCTAGTATACAGGAAAATTACCTCCAGGTCCCTTTGAGATCCTTAGATATTTTATCTTTGGGTTTTGGGCCTGGCTGGACAGTACCCCTTGCTTTTCGCACTGTTTGATTTTTAGGAAATAAAATAAACATCAGAAAAATCTCAAAAATTCACCAAAAACATAAAAAAATATAAAACACATAAAAACATTTTTGTCTGAATTTTTGCTTGCTTTTTAATGCATTAAATAAATTGTTCAAGTTAATTGTTTGTGTGCTTTTCCTGTTTTCTTTATATTCCAAAAATCCTAAAAAAAATATAAAAACCCTTAAAAACACTAAAAAATACTCTCTCGGATTTCTGACTACATCGTAGGCCGCAAGGCCAATCTGTGCTCCTTGTGTTCGACCCCGGGTGCTATACCAGGTTAATCTCATAGCAAGACCGCTCTCTTTTGTGCTCGATTAGTTTTACATGTTCTGAGTGGTTGATTTTTCTTGATATACTTAGCCCGAGTGATTGAGGTCACGACGACCATTTCTTTACCTTTAACTTAGTCGTTCGGGCGGTTATCAGAACAGATCCGATCTGAACCATTCATCTGCGGAGCACTGCCACCGTCCGATCATCCCGAGGGTCGATCTTGACCGCTCGCGCAGAGAGAGAGGCACCAGCTAGCCTCAACCGTCAGATTCGCCACGCGTCCTCCTCTCAGCCGTCGATTCACCAAGAGTATCTCCACCACGCTTCGTCACCGTCAGATCTGCCACGTGGAATATTCTCCACCGTTCGATCAGGCCAGCCCTTTCAGAGTTAAAGTCGCTCCCGTTCTCCACCGTCCGATCAGCCACGTGGCGCACATCAGGCCGTCGATAATAATAAAAGGGGTAAATTCATCTTAGGCCCCTCTGTTTGTTTTATTTCATTTTAGTCCTGTAATTTCTAAATTAAGTTGTTTATTTTCTGGGATATTTGCATTAAGGACCTCGTACTTACTTTATTTGCACTTATACCCCTGTCTACGTGGACCACGTGCTTCGTCACGTGAACTTTATTGGGTTATTTGCAATATAAACCCTGTAGTTCTGGATGTTACGGATAGGATAAAAAGTTTTCTTTATTTGCATTTATGCCCCTGTGCGTGATTTAATTTCCCATGTGCGATATTTATTGGATTATTTGCAGATAAGCCCCTGGACTTTTGGTACTTGTTACCAATAAGCCCTCGGAACTTATTTTTCTTACATTTGGGTCCCTGAGTGCCCCAGGCACGTGCATGGCACGTGTTTTGCTGGGTATTTTGCACCAGACCCCCCAGAACTTTGGGTATTTGCACTTTGGTCCCTGTGCACAGTGCCCCTCCTTTATTTTTGAATAAAATATCAAATCACCTCCAAATTCGATGAAAATTTGACACATGGCTCCTTCCATGGTGTAGAATTTTTATGAATTTTTGAGGACATTTTTGATTTCATTTGCTATTTTTAAAAATTCAAAAACCCTTATTTTTGCTACTGTTTAGAGTCAAAAACCCCAAAAAAAATATCAAAACCCTTTTAAAAATTCCATAAAAATTAGTTACTTTTTATTTTGCGTTCCTTGATTTTCTAGCCAATTTTGGCTATTTTTCATTGAGTAAAAACCCTAAAAACTTAAAAACACCTCAAAACTCCTAAAAATCATAATAAATAATTTAAAAACTCAAAAACAATAATTTTGGTGCTCAAATTTTCCTTGTTTTCTCTAGTATACAGGAAAATTACCTCCAGGTCCCTTTGAGATCCTTAGATATTTTATCTTTGGGTTTTGGGCCTGGCTGGACAGTACCCCTTGCTTTTCGCACTGTTTGATTTTTAGGAAATAAAATAAACATCAGAAAAATCTCAAAAATTCACCAAAAACATAAAAAAATATAAAACACATAAAAACATTTTTGTCTGAATTTTTGCTTGCTTTTTAATGCATTAAATAAATTGTTCAAGTTAATTGTTTGTGTGCTTTTCCTGTTTTCTTTATATTCCAAAAATCCTAAAAAAATATAAAAACCCTTAAAAACACTAAAAAATACTCTCTCGGATTTCTGACTACATCGTAGGCCGCAAGCACAATCTGTGCTCCTTGTGTTCGACCCTGGGTGCTATACCAGGTTAATCTCATAGCAGGACCGCTCTCTTTTGTGCTCGATTAGTTTTACATGTTCTGAGTGGTTGATTTTTCTTGATATACTTAGCCCGAGTGATTGAGGTCACGACGACCATTTCTTTACCTTTACCTTAGTCGTTCGGGCGGTTATCAGAACAGATCCGATCTGAACCATTCATCTGCGGAGCACTGCCACCGTCCGATCATCCCGAGGGTCGATCTTGACCGCTCGCGCAGAGGGAGAGGCACCAGCTAGCCTCAACCGTCAGATTCGCCACGCGTCCTCCTCTCAGCCGTCGATTCACCAAGAGTATCTCCACCACGCTTCGTCACCGTCAGATCTGCCACGTGGAATATTCTCCACCGTTCGATCAGGCCAGCCCCTTTCAGAGTTAAAGTCGCTCCCGTTCTCCACCGTCCGATCAGCCACGTGGCGCACATCAGGCCGTCGATAATAATAAAAGGGGTAAATTCATCTTAGGCCCCTCTGTTTGTTTTATTTCATTTTAGTCCTGTAATTTCTAAATTAAGTTGTTTATTTTCTGGGATATTTGCATTAAGGACCTCGTACTTACTTTATTTGCACTTATACCCCTGTCTACGTGGACCACGTGCTTCGTCACGTGAACTTATTGGGTTATTTGCAATATAAACCCTGTAGTTCTGGATGTTACGGATAGGATAAAAAGTTTTCTTTATTTGCATTTATGCCCCTGTGCGTGATTTAATTCCCCATGTGCGATATTTATTGGATTATTTGCAGATAAGCCCCTGGACTTTTGGTACTTGTTACCAATAAGCCCTCGGAACTTATTTTTCTTACATTTGGGTCCCTGAGTGCCCCAGGCACGTGCATGGCACGTGTTTTGCTGGGTATTTTGCACCAGACCCCCCAGAACTTTGGGTATTTGCACTTTGGTCCCTGTGCACAATACCCCTCCTTTATTTTTGAATAAAATATCAAATCACCTCCAAATTCGATGAAAATTTGACACATGGCTCCTTCCATGGTGTAGAATTTTTATGAATTTTTGAGGACATTTTTTATTTCATTTGCTATTTTTTAAAAATTCAAAAACCCTTATTTTTGCTACTGTTTAGAGTCACAAAACCCCAAAAAAATATCAAAACCCTTTTAAAAATTCCATAAAAATTAGTTACTTTTTATTTTGTGTTCCTTGATTTTCTAGCCAATTTTGGCTATTTTTCATTGAGTAAAAACCCTAAAAACTTAAAAACACCTTAAAACTCCTAAAAATCATAATAAATAATTTAAAAACTCAAAAACAATAATTTTGGTGCTCAAATTTTCCTTGTTTTCTCTAGTATACAGGAAAATTACCTCCAGGTCCCTTTGAGATCCTTAGATATTTTATCTTTGGGTTTTGGGCCTGGCTGGACAGTACCCCTTGCTTTTCGCACTGTTTGATTTTTAGGAAATAAAATAAACATCAGAAAAATCTCAAAAATTCACCAAAAACATAAAAAAATATAAAACACATAAAACATTTTTGTCTGAATTTTTGCTTGCTTTTTAATGCATTAAATAAATTGTTCAAGTTAATTGTTTGTGTGCTTTTCCTGTTTTCTTTATATTCCAAAAATCCTAAAAAAAATATAAAAACCCTTAAAAACACTAAAAAATACTCTCTCGGATTTCTGACTACATCGTAGGCCGCAAGGCCAATCTGTGCTCCTTGTGTTCGACCCCGGGTGCTATACCAGGTTAATCTCATAGCAAGACCGCTCTCTTTTGTGCTCGATTAGTTTTACATGTTCTGAGTGGTTGATTTTCTTGATATACTTAGCCCGAGTGATTGAGGTCACGACGACCATTTCTTTACCTTTACCTTAGTCGTTCGGGCGGTTATCAGAACAGATCCGATCTGAACCATTCATCTGCGGAGCACTGCCACCGTCCGATCATCCCGAGGGTCGATCTTGACCGCTCGCGCAGAGAGAGAGGCACCAGCTAGCCTCAACCGTCAGATTCGCCACGCGTCCTCCTCTCAGCCGTCGATTCACCAAGAGTATCTCCACCACGCTTCGTCACCGTCAGATCTGCCACGTGGAATATTCTCCACCGTTCGATCAGGCCAGCCCTTTCAGAGTTAAAGTCGCTCCCGTTCTCCACCGTCCGATCAGCCACGTGGCGCACATCAGGCCGTCGATAATAATAAAAGGGGTAAATTCATCTTAGGCCCCTCTGTTTGTTTTATTTCATTTTAGTCCTGTAATTTCTAAATTAAGTTGTTTATTTTCTGGGATATTTGCATTAAGGACCTCGTACTTACTTTATTTGCACTTATACCCCTGTCTACGTGGACCACGTGCTTCGTCACGTGAACTTTATTGGGTTATTTGCAATATAAACCCTGTAGTTCTGGATGTTACGGATAGGATAAAAGTTTTCTTTATTTGCATTTATGCCCCTGTGCGTGATTTAATTCCCCATGTGCGATATTTATTGGATTATTTGCAGATAAGCCCCTGGACTTTTGGTACTTGTTACCAATAAGCCCTCGGAACTTATTTTTCTTACATTTGGGTCCCTGAGTGCCCAGGCACGTGCATGGCACGTGTTTTGCTGGGTATTTTGCACCAGACCCCCCAGAACTTTGGGTATTTGCACTTTGGTCCCTGTGCACAATACCCCTCCTTTATTTTTGAATAAAATATCAAATCACCTCCAAATTCGATGAAAATTTGACACATGGCTCCTTCCATGGTGTAGAATTTTTATGAATTTTTGAGGACATTTTTGATTTCATTTGCTATTTTTAAAAATTCAAAAACCCTTATTTTTGCTACTGTTTAGAGTCACAAAACCCCAAAAAAATATCAAAACCCTTTTAAAAATTCCATAAAAATTAGTTACTTTTTATTTTGTGTTCCTTGATTTTCTAGCCAATTTTGGCTATTTTTCATTGAGTAAAAACCCTAAAAACTTAAAAACACCTTAAAACTCCTAAAAATCATAATAAATAATTTAAAAACTCAAAAACAATAATTTTGGTGCTCAAATTTTCCTTGTTTTCTCTAGTATACAGGAAAATTACCTCCAGGTCCCTTTGAGATCCTTAGATATTTTATCTTTGGGTTTTGGGCCTGGCTGGACAGTACCCCTTGCTTTTCGCACTGTTTGATTTTTAGGAAATAAAATAAACATCAGAAAAATCTCAAAAATTCACCAAAAACATAAAAAAATATAAAACACATAAAAACATTTTTGTCTGAATTTTTGCTTGCTTTTTAATGCATTAAATAAATTGTTCAAGTTAATTGTTTGTGTGCTTTTCCTGTTTTCTTTATATTCCAAAAATCCTAAAAAAAATATAAAAACCCTTAAAAACACTAAAAAATACTCTCTCGGATTTCTGACTACATCGTAGGCCGCAAGGCCAATCTGTGCTCCTTGTGTTCGACCCCGGGTGCTATACCAGGTTAATCTCATAGCAAGACCGCTCTCTTTTGTGCTCGATTAGTTTTACATGTTCTGAGTGGTTGATTTTTCTTGATATACTTAGCCCGAGTGATTGAGGTCACGACGACCATTTCTTTACCTTTACCTTAGTCGTTCGGGCGGTTATCAGAACAGATCCGATCTGAACCATTCATCTGCGGAGCACTGCCACCGTCCGATCATCCCGAGGGTCGATCTTGACCGCTCGCGCAGAGAGAGAGGCACCAGCTAGCCTCAACCGTCAGATTCGCCACGCGTCCTCCTCTCAGCCATCGATTCACCAAGAGTATCTCCACCACGCTTCGTCACCGTCAGATCTGCCACGTGGAATATTCTCCACCGTTCGATCAGGCCAGCCCTTTCAGAGTTAAAGTCGCTCCCGTTCTCCACCGTCCGATCAGCCACGTGGCGCACATCAGGCCGTCGATAATAATAAAAGGGGTAAATTCATCTTAGGCCCCTCTGTTTGTTTTATTTCATTTTAGTCCTGTAATTTCTAAATTAAGTTGTTTATTTTCTGGGATATTTGCATTAAGGACCTCGTACTTACTTTATTTGCACTTATACCCCTGTCTACGTGGACCACGTGCTTCGTCACGTGAACTTTATTGGGTTATTTGCAATATAAACCCTGTAGTTCTGGATGTTACGGATAGGATAAAAAGTTTTCTTTATTTGCATTTATGCCCCTGTGCGTGATTTAATTTCCCATGTGCGATATTTATTGGATTATTTGCAGATAAGCCCCTGGACTTTTGGTACTTGTTACCAATAAGCCCTCGGAACTTATTTTTCTTACATTTGGGTCCCTGAGTGCCCCAGGCACGTGCATGGCACGTGTTTTGCTGGGTATTTTGCACCAGACCCCCCAGAACTTTGGGTATTTGCACTTTGGTCCCTGTGCACAGTGCCCCTCCTTTATTTTTGAATAAAATATCAAATCACCTCCAAATTCGATGAAAATTTGACACATGGCTCCTTCCATGGTGTAGAATTTTTATGAATTTTTGAGGACATTTTTGATTTCATTTGCTATTTTTAAAAATTCAAAAACCCTTATTTTTGCTACTGTTTAGAGTCAAAAACCCCAAAAAAAATATCAAAACCCTTTTAAAAATTCCATAAAAATTAGTTACTTTTTATTTTGCGTTCCTTGATTTTCTAGCCAATTTTGGCTATTTTTCATTGAGTAAAAACCCTAAAAACTTAAAAACACCTCAAAACTCCTAAAAATCATAATAAATAATTTAAAAACTCAAAAACAATAATTTTGGTGCTCAAATTTTCCTTGTTTTCTCTAGTATACAGGAAAATTACCTCCAGGTCCCTTTGAGATCCTTAGATATTTTATCTTTGGGTTTTGGGCCTGGCTGGACAGTACCCCTTGCTTTTCGCACTGTTTGATTTTTAGGAAATAAAATAAACATCAGAAAAATCTCAAAAATTCACCAAAAACATAAAAAAATATAAAACACATAAAAACATTTTTGTCTGAATTTTTGCTTGCTTTTTAATGCATTAAATAAATTGTTCAAGTTAATTGTTTGTGTGCTTTTCCTGTTTTCTTTATATTCCAAAAATCCTAAAAAAATATAAAAACCCTTAAAAACACTAAAAAATACTCTCTCGGATTTCTGACTACATCGTAGGCCGCAAGCACAATCTGTGCTCCTTGTGTTCGACCCTGGGTGCTATACCAGGTTAATCTCATAGCAGGACCGCTCTCTTTTGTGCTCGATTAGTTTTACATGTTCTGAGTGGTTGATTTTTCTTGATATACTTAGCCCGAGTGATTGAGGTCACGACGACCATTTCTTTACCTTTACCTTAGTCGTTCGGGCGGTTATCAGAACAGATCCGATCTGAACCATTCATCTGCGGAGCACTGCCACCGTCCGATCATCCCGAGGGTCGATCTTGACCGCTCGCGCAGAGGGAGAGGCACCAGCTAGCCTCAACCGTCAGATTCGCCACGCGTCCTCCTCTCAGCCGTCGATTCACCAAGAGTATCTCCACCACGCCCCTCTGTTTGTTTTATTTCATTTTAATCCTGTAATTTCTAAATTAAGTTGTTTATTTTCTGGGATATTTGCATTAAGGACCTCGTACTTACTTTATTTGCACTTATACCCCTATCTACGTGGACCACGTGCTTCGTCACGTGAACTTTATTGGGTTATTTGCAATATAAACCCTGTAGTTCCGGATGTTACGGATAGGATAAAAAGTTTTATTTATTTGCATTTATGCCCCTGTGCGTGATTTAATTCCCCATGTGCGATATTTATTGGATTATTTGCAGATAAGCCCCTGGACTTTTGGTACTTGTTACCAATAAGCCCTCGGAACTTATTTTTCTTACATTTGGGTCCCTGAGTGCCCCAGGCACGTGCATGGCACGTGTTTTGCTGGGTATTTTGCACCAGACCCCCCAGAACTTTGGGTATTTGCACTTTGGTCCCTATGCACAGTGCCCCTCCTTTATTTTTGAATAAAATATCAAATCACCTCCAAATTCGATGAAAATTTGACACATGGCTCCTTCCATGGTGTAGAATTTTTATGAATTTTTGAGGACATTTTTGATTTCATTTGCTATTTTTAAAAATTCAAAAACCCTTATTTTTGCTACTGTTTAGAGTCAAAAACCCCAAAAAAAAAATCAAAACCCTTTTAAAAATTCCATAAAAATTAGTTACTGTTTATTTTGTGTTCCTTGACTTTCTAGCCAATTTTGGCTATTTTTCATTGAGTAAAAACCCTAAAAACTTAAAAACACCTCAAAACTCCTAAAAATCATAATAAATAATTTAAAAACTCAAAAACAATAATTTTGGTGCTCAAATTTTCCTTGTTTTCTCTAGTATACAGGAAAATTACCTCCAGGTCCCTTTGAGATACTTAGATATTTTATCTTTGGGTTTTGGGCCTGGCTGGACAGTACCCCTTGCTTTTCGCACTGTTTGATTTTTAGGAAATAAAATAAACATCAGAAAAATCTCAAAAATTCACCAAAAACATAAAAAAATATAAAACACATAAAAACATTTTTGTCTGAATTTTTGCTTGCTTTTTAATGCATTAAATAAATTGTTCAAGTTAATTGTTTGTGTGCTTTTCCTGTTTTCTTTATATTCCAAAAATCCTAAAAAAATATAAAAACCCTTAAAAACACTAAAAAATACTCTCTCGGATTTCTGACTACATCGTAGGCCGCAAGGCCAATCTGTGCTCCTTGTGTTCGACCCTGGGTGCTATACCAGGTTAATCTCATAGCAGGACCGCTCTCTTTTGTGCTCGATTAGTTTTACATGTTCTGAGTGGTTGATTTTTCTTGATATACTTAGCCCGAGTGATTGAGGTCACGACGACCATTTCTTTACCTTTACCTTAGTCGTTCGGGCGGTTATCAGAACAGATCCGATCTGAACCATTCATCTGCGGAGCACTGCCACCGTCCGATCATCCCGAGGGTCGATCTTGACCGCTCGCGCAGAGAGAGAGGCACCAGCTAGCCTCAAGCGTCAGATTCGCCATGCGTCCTCCTCCCAACCGTCGATTCACCAAGAGTATCTCCACCACGCTTCGTCACCGTCAGATCTGCCACGTGGAATATTCTCCACCGTTCGATCAGGCCAGCCCTTTCAGAGTTAAAGTCGCTCCCGTTCTCCACCGTCCGATCAGCCACGTGGCGCACATCAGGCCGTCGATAATAATAAAAGGGGTAAATTCATCTTAGGCCCCTCTGTTTGTTTTATTTCATTTTAGTCCTGTAATTTCTAAATTAAGTTGTTTATTTTCTGGGATATTTGCATTAAGGACCTCGTACTTACTTTATTTGCACTTATACCCCTGTCTACGTGGACCACGTGCTTCGTCACGTGAACTTTATTGGGTTATTTGCAATATAAACCCTGTAGTTCTGGATGTTACGGATAGGATAAAAAGTTTTCTTTATTTGCATTTATGCCCCTGTGCGTGATTTAATTCCCCATGTGCGATATTTATTGGATTATTTGCAGATAAGCCCCTGGACTTTTGGTACTTGTTACCAATAAGCCCTCGGAACTTATTTTTCTTACATTTGGGTCCCTGAGTGCCTCAGGCACGTGCATGGCACGTGTTTTGCTGGGTATTTTGCACCAGACCCCCCAGAACTTTGGGTATTTGCACTTTGGTCCCTGTGCACAGTGCCTCTCCTTTATTTTTGAATAAAATATCAAATCACCTCCAAATTCGATGAAAATTTGACACATGGCTCCTTCCATGGTGTAGAATTTTTATGAATTTTTGAGGACATTTTTGATTTCATTTGCTATTTTTAAAAATTCAAAAACCCTTATTTTTGCTACTGTTTAGAGTCAAAAACCCCAAAAAAATATCAAAACCCTTTTAAAAATTCCATAAAAATTAGTTACTGTTTATTTTGTGTTCCTTGATTTTCTAGCCAATTTTGGCTATTTTTCATTGAGTAAAAACCCTAAAAACTTAAAAACACCTCAAAACTCCTAAAAATCATAATAAATAATTTTAAAACTCAAAAACAATAATTTTGGTGCTCAAATTTTCCTTGTTTTCTCTAGTATACAGGAAAATTACCTCCAGGTCCCTTTGAGATCCTTAGATATTTTATCTTTGGGTTTTGGGCCTGGCTGGACAGTACCCCTTGCTTTTCGCACTGTTTGATTTTTAGGAAATAAAATAAATATCAGAAAAATCTCAAAAATTCACCAAAAACATAAAAAAAATATAAAAACATAAAAACATAAAAACATTTTTGTCTGAATTTTTGCTTGCTTTTTAATGCATTAAATAAATTGTTCAAGTTAATTGTTTGTGTGCTTTTCCTGTTTTCTTTATATTCCAAAAATCCTAAAAAAAATATAAAAACCCTTAAAAACACTAAAAAATACTCTCTCGGATTTCTGACTACATCGTAGGCCGCAAGGCCAATCTGTGCTCCTTGTGTTCGACCCTGGGTGCTATACCAGGTTAATCTCATAGCAGGACCGCTCTCTTTTGTGCTCGATTAGTTTTACATGTTCTGAGTGGTTGATTTTTCTTGATATACTTAGCCCGAGTGATTGAGGTCACGACGACCATTTCTTTACCTTTACCTTAGTCGTTCGGGCGGTTATCAGAATGGCGCCGTTTTCGGGGAGCACGACTTTGTAGTCATTTTTCCATATTGTCTCTCTATATTATCATTGTTCTCTGACACTCTCTCTCTTTGATTTTTGTGCGAGGTACTGCGTGGACAACTTGGAGTTTATTTTTGAGGACCCGCACGGGAAGAAGAAGCAGGGAGAAGAAGAAGGAATTCTTATTTTTGAGAGAGAACAATATTCTTTCTGTAATAATTTAGAACTTGGACATTTGTGGACACTTGTAACTTAGCGGGTCTGTTTCGCCGAGTACCGGTGTGCTCGGGGGACCCATTTGGATTTTCGCGGCTTTTTCTACGGTTTTGATAGCTAGCTGCCTTTTCCGGTGTTTACGCGGTTTCTCTCGAGCCCCTAGATTTAGGAATTTCTCTTGCTTGTGCCGTAATTAGTAGGGTCCCCACACTTAATTGCTTATCTGTTCCTATAGATCGTTAATTGGACCTACTAATAATAAATAATAAAAATAACTTGGTCGCTTTCCTGAGAGCCTACGCGCCGCGAGCCTGCCCCGGAAGCGCTACTCCTGAACTCGACCTGTCGAGAAGAGGAGGGGTGGGCCAAGACCGGACTCTTTGGATCAAGGGCAAGTGACTGAGTTAGACGGTTCTGCGCTAGGAATTGCTCATCTAGGACTCGGTTTTTCCTCGCTGCACTATTTAGGTAGTTTAATTCTGTCTTTAAATTCTGCGCGGATCACTTGCATGTAGAGTGTTGGAGACAAGGTACGCATTTCTTTCTCTGCATGCATCATTGATTTCTTCGCGCATCGGCTTTTTCGTCTTCTCCCTCTGTTTTTGGCTTAATCATCAGGAGAATTGGAAAATTCGTTAGGCCGCTTGTATTTATTTTGAAAAAAAAATTAAAAAGAAAAACAAAAAAAATTGGGACTGGATAACACTATTGACCCTAAAAGACACTTCACCTAAAAAAATTGTCTTGGGGAGAGCAACCCCCTCATTGTTTGGTTTGATTGTGCGAGAGAGTGACCCGAACACTAGGTAAAGCCCTCCGGTGCTCATCTCGACTGATTATCGACTCTTCTGTGCGGGACAGTCGGTTGAGAGAGTATCGGGTATCCCAGCAGGTCACGTAATCGCTCTGATATTCTGTGTGTTCACCCAATAAAATTGACAAGATAAATTGACCGAGCTTTCACGGTCTTCAGATTGTGTTGCGTTGGTGAACCGGGGGTTTGCTTTGCGATCATATTTTCTCCAGATCCCATCCGCCCAACTCGCCAGATCAAGATGATGGGTAGACGATCTCTTAGGCAGCCTCTGGCTGCACCGCTTTCAGGCGCGTCTACTTCACCATCTAGGTTGGCCCGTGAGAGTCGAGACCAGCTCTCCGGGCCCGAGTTCGATTCCACCCTGTTCCCCCTCGATCCCCTTTCTTTTGCTACTGAGAGACATGAGCCCGAGGAAAGACGAATTGATTTGACAGAACCTGAGTTGGGCTCACCTGATTTTGCAGACGTCACTATGGCCGGAGCTGGCAGTTCAGACCCAGACTCCCGACAACCCGAACATTTTGTACTAGACCAGGGAGCGATCAACTCCACTCTGATCGCATCATTAGAGACAGTACAGAAGCAGCTACGCGATCAGGGAGCTTTTATGATTGAGATGAGAAGGGAGTTGGAGCGACTCAGAGAAGAGAGAGATCAGAGCGAGCCTGAGGACATTCCTGATGCTGATGCAGAGGCAGCAGCCGCAGCAGCCGCAGCAGCGGCTGCCGCAGCGGCAGCCGCCGCCGGAGCAGGACCACCGAGAACGATGCGGGAGTTACACAACCCCGGATCTACACTGATGCACCATTGGGTGGTGGTACCTGCTATCGTGGGGAATTTCAAGTTCCCTCCGAACACCCTGCAGATGCTTCCTCATTTTCACGGACTTGCCACCGAGGAGCCCCACCTCCATCTCCAGGAGTTTTTGATGATCTGCAGCACTGTCCACGACCATCATGTGGACCAAGATACGATTCGGATGATGGCCTTCCCTTTTTCACTGGCAGATAGAGCAGCCGCCTGGCTGAAGCATTTAGGGAAGTTTGTATACACCTGGGAGCAGCTCCGCACCGAGTACTTGAACAAGTACTATCCACTCGGGCGGACGAATGCAGCGAGGGCCCTGATCAACAACTTCTCCATGCTCCCTAACGAGCAGTTTCATGAGGCATGGGAGAGGTTCAGAGAGCTTCTGGATAGATGCCCACACCACGACATTTCCAAGCCGAACCTAGTTCAGAGCTTCTTTAGTGGGATGACGCCAGAGCTTCAGGGTCTGGTGAATGCTTCTTGCGGCGGGTCCTACTTTGCCAAGGACCACAACCAAGTCTGGGCCATTTACGAGGAGATGGCCGAAAATTATATGGTGATGTCTCAGACTCGGTTATACACACAGAGATCTCAGCAGCCGCCAGGACCCGTGCAGTACCAGCGGATAGCACGGGTTGATGCAGGTCCATCCAGTTCGTCCACAGTTGCAGCCGTACAGGCAGAGTCGGCCGCTGCGGACATGGGGATTATCAGCGAGAAGTTGGACCGCATGGAAATAATAGAGAAGAAGCAGTGCCAGGGCATAACTCAGATGGAGCAGATGGCACAAACTCTGAGCGACGTGAAGACCCATCTCTTGTGTCTTCAGGAGGCACAGACGGCTTCTCAGCCCCGTCTTCAGTCGCGAGGCGATTCCGGTGGCAGCCGCAGCTCGTCCCAGCGCTCCAGCTCCTTGCAGCAGCCTAGACAAGTTCACCTTGTACAGGCGGAGCCGTACCAGCAGCAGCAGCCCTCTTACCAGTCACCACCATCTCCAGACTTACAGATGGTGGTATATCAGCCGGATCAGCCTCTGGATGTACTCCCACCAGCCCCTTACGATGCGGAACCGTTGATGGATGTCAACGGGATTTGGTATGACCGTCCTCAACCTGGAATCCGAAGAGACCATCCCGGATTCAGGTGGGGGAATGGGGGTAACCAGTCCCAACAGCAGCCAGCCGGTCAGGGAGGGCAGTACTCCCAGCAGAGAGATCACCAGCAGCCCCCAGCATACCAGCCACACCAGCCATCATCCTTCGTACCTTGTCCCTACCAGCAGCAGGGACAGACTTGGAGACGTGAGCAGCAGGCTCACCGCAGCAGCATCCTTCCTCTTACCCCTCTCATCCGCAGCAGCACCAGGTCCAGCAGCCTCATTACCAGAGAGGCAACCCGTCGGGCTCCCATGAGAGCCCCGCCTTGGATGATCTAGCCCGCATCTTCACAGAGCAGCAGGCTACATTTAGACGGGAGATGGACGAGTTCCGCCAGGAGATGCGGGACCTGATGAGAGGGAAGGCCGCCATCCCTGCACAGATCGAGCCTAATCCGAATAGCTTGAAGAGGAAATCTGAGCAGGTAGTTCACACTGAGCCTACCACTCCTAGTGACTCATTTGATGATATGTCGTCGGATCTATTTGATGCTGATTCTGTTACACTTAGGAGCGGTAAAAGACCAGCAAGCGGCGCCTCATCTGAGCGACAACGCGAGGATTCATCTAGAGCGCCAGATGAGGAAGAGGAGAGCGGTACTGAAGCCGTGCATGATGATGACGGTGGTACTGAAGCCACCCGAGATGCTGATTCCACCGGCGGTACTGAGGCCGCCGCTTCACCATATCGAGGAGGTGGTACTGACGCCACCAGCAGAGCCGAGCCAGCCCGCGGTACTGAGGCCGCAAGACGTCTAGAGCCAGCTAGAGGTGGTACTAAGGCCACCAAAATTCATTCTGATAGAGATGTTGTCTTTCCTCGTGTGGATGTATCTCAGAACTCTATTTTGAATAAAGGAAAAGGTTTAGTTTCTTCTGATCCCACTGTGGTGAATGATGTATGTGAGGATCCGGTCATCGAACCGTCTAGGCCTATTCCTAGTCCTTCATCTGAGAAGGACCCTATGATCCCCTTTCCTAGAGCCCTTGAGTTGGGGAAGGGGAAGAAAAGAGAAAAAGATCCAAAAAAGAGAGAGCAGGAGGAGTTCAGCCAGAGCATGATAGACCGATTTCACATCCAGCTGACCCTCCATGAAGCTTTGCAACACATCCCTCTTCTTCACCGATCCTTGAGAGACAGAACCACAGTCAGGAGGAAGAAGAGGAACAAAACCGCAGAGATTCATGTGTTGACAAAAGCCACGTGTTACGCGATCCAGAACCATCTGCCTACCAAGAGGCCAGATTTAGGAGCCCCATATGTCAGATGTCAGATTAGTGAGCAGAGGTTCGACCGTACTCTATTAGATAGCGGATCGTCGATCAACCTTCTTCCGGCAGCCCTTCTCAACCACTTAGAGTTGGGCACTCTTAGACAGAGCAGGACATACCTTCAGTTTGCTGATCGGTCTGTCAAGAGGCCAAAGGGGTTGTTGCGAGACGTTGTCGTCACGATTCAGGGTTTGCAATTCCCCGTGGACTTCGTAGTGCTGGACATGGAGACCCCTGACTCGTTGACCGATTCCCCTATCATCCTCGGTCGCCCGTTCTTGGCCACAGCCAAGGCAGTGACTGACCATGACAGTGGGAAGGTATTCTTTCGCGTCCAGGGCGAGAGTATACAAATAGAGACGGTTAAGGACCACAGAGCCAGAGATAGATCCCGCTCAGAGGGCAGTACAGATTCAGAACAGCTGACAGATACAGAGCCAGACATACACCAGGACTGTGATTTTGTGATCACAGATGATGAGGCAGCTTGGGCAGATCCTGCAGCACAGACCATCCTCTCATATTCAGATACAGCTGATGCAGAGATGATAGCCGAGGATAGTCTGGAGAGCACAGCCCTGGTTCAGGATACTATTGAGTCAGCAGAGTCGGACCTTGATCGCGACACGATTTTCAGTGATGGTGGTACTGAGGCCACCCTGCTCTACAGTGGTACTGATGCCACCGCAGTTGATACAGATCCCTCGGATTCAGAATCTGATTGGGCAGATTGTGATGATCAGATACCAGACCTGGATCCACCTGAGCCTACAGATGAGGAGGAGGTAGAGGCAGAGCAGATCAGAGACAATGCAGAGGACCCGCCTTCTCCAGATCAAGTTTGTGAGAGTTCTTTATCATTTTCCCAGGCAGATTTGGCAGAATTGTCAACATACACACATCTTCTTCAGAAGCCAGATTTGCCAGCACCCAGCTGTCCAGAGCTAAAGCCGCTCCCTACTTCGCTGAAGTATTGATTCCTTGCGGGAGAGTCTGAGATGTACCCAGTCATCATCTCTGCTGATCTGACTGGAGAACAAGAATCCCGTCTGATGGGGGTTCTTGAAAAGAACCGCAAGGCAATTGGATGGAGCGTAGCAGATCTCCATGGGATTAGTCCCTCGTTGTGCTCCCACCATATCTATCTCGAGGAAGGGGCAAAGCCGTCGCGTGAGTTCCAGCGGCGACTGAACCCCAACCTACGAGAGGTTGTCATGAAGGAAATATCAAAATGGTGGAGTGCAGATTTTATTTATCCCATTTCCGACTCCAAGTGGGTTAGCCCCTTGCATGTGGTGCCCAAGAAGATGGGCATCACGACTGTGATCAGTGAGTCGGGAGAGGAGATTGCTACACGAGTACCCACCTCTTGGCGGGTCTGCGTTGACTACAGGAGACTCAACCAGGCCACCAAGAAGGACCATTTCCCCCTGCCTTTTATTGATCAGATCATAGAGAGACTGGCAGGGAAGAGCCATTATTGCTTCCTGGATGGGTACTCGGGCTACAATCAGGTGGCCATTGCTCCTGAGGATCAGGAGAAGACCACCTTTACCTGTCCCTTCGGTACATACGCCTTCCGACGCATGCCATTTGGGCTATGCAACGCCCCTGCAACTTTTCAGAGATGCATGCTGTCGATCTTTTCGGACATGGTAGGGGAGTGTTTGGAGGTCTTCATGGACGACTTCTCGGTTTACGGCGACGGATTCGATTCCTGTCTTGACTACCTAGACCGAGTGCTCCAGCGATGTATTGCTACCCGCTTGGTTCTGTCTTGGGAGAAGAGTCACTTCATGGTGACTCAAGGGACGGTGCTTGGCCACATCATCTCCAACAGGGGCATGGAGGTTGATCCAGCCAAGGTGGACGTCATTAGAAAACTCGCACCGCCGTCCAATTTGAAGCAGCTACGGTCATTTCTGGGGCACGTTGGTTTTCAGCAAGATCGCCCGACCGTTGACTGATCTCTTGACGAAAGACACCGAGTTCCTTGTCGATGACAAGTGTCTTTCGTCCTTTGAGACTCTCCAGCAGTGTGTTATTGAGGCTCCTGTCCTTCAGCCACCCGATTGGTCCCTCCCATTCGAGATCATGACGGACACCTCTGATTTTGCCGTAGGGGCCGTGCTAGGACAGAGGAGGGACGGAGTTCCGTTTGCCATACACTATGCTAGCCGCACATTGGATTCCGCCCAGCGGAATTATACGGTCACAGAGAAAGAGATGCTAGCAGTAGTGTTCGCCCTAGATAAGTTCAGATCGTATATCATTGGATCTAGAGTGACTTTGTTTACAGATCACACCGCCATCAGGTACCTCATGGCAAAGAAGGATGCCAAGGCCAGATTGACTAGATGGATCCTTCTACTCCAGGAGTTCGACATTGAGATCAAGGATAAGCCTGGAGTCAAGAATGTGGTGGCGGATCATCTCTCCCGATTAGAGCAGCCTGAGGATTCTGAGCAGATTGATCCTATTCGAGATACCTTCCCAGATGAGGCGATCCTTGCTATCGCCTCACTCCCGTGGTACGCCGATATTGTGAACTTTCTCGTTGTTGGGAAAGTCCCACAAGATTGGCCCAGGCAGAGGCGTGAGACCTTCCTTGCGAAGGCCAAGTCCTACCACTGGGAGGATCCCATCCTTTACCACGAAGGAGGGGATAGCGTCTGGCGTCGGTGTATTCCTCAGGAGGAGCATCATAGTGTCCTCACTTACTGCCACAAGCTTGAGGCAGGAGGACATCATTCTGGGAGGAGAACGGCACAGAAAGTGCTCCAATCCGGCTTGTGGTGGCCTACCCTCTTCAAGGACTCTGATGAGTTCGTAAAGAGGTGTACTGACTGTCAGAGGATGGGCACTTGTGGACAGCGTGATATGATGCCGATGCAGCCCATTCACTTCTGTGAGGTCTTTGACGCATGGGGCATCGATTTCATGGGTCCATTCCCTAAGAGTCAGGGATTTGAGTACATTCTGTTGGCCGTAGATTATGTTAGTCGTTGGGTTGAGGCTATCCCCGCCCGAGCCGCTGATGCGAGGACAGTTTGCAGATTTTTGAGAAAGCACATCATCACGCGGTTCGGGGTTCCACGAGTTTTAATTTCTGATGGGGGGTCTCATTTTGTCAACGACCAGGTGAAGGCCCTTGCTAGCGAGTTCAGTATAGACCATCGTGTTGCCACACCTTACCATCCACAGACAAATGGTCTAGCTGAGGTGTCGAATAGGGAGATCAAGAATATTTTACAGAAAGTCGTCCGCCCTGACCGAAAGAATTGGTCACAGCTTTTGGACTCGGTCTTGTGGGCATATCGGACGTCTTTCAAGACTCCATTGGGCACATCTCCCTTTCGCCTCGTTTATGGCAAGCCATGCCATCTACCTGTTGAGCTGAGGCACAAGTCACTTTGGGCAGTTACAGATATTCTTATGGATCCAGATGGTGTAGGAGACCAAAGGAGGGCAGAGTTAGCCGCCTTGGAAGAGCTTAGAGATACAGCTTTCTCAAACAGCCTACATTATAAGGAGAAAGTGAAGGAGTGGCATGATTCTCATATCAGCCACAAGCATTTTGAGATTGGATAGAAAGTATGGTTGTTTGATGCAAGGCTACGATTATTTCCAGGGAAGCTACAGAGCAAATGGAAGGGACCTTACTTGGTCAGAAAGGTACACGATAACGGTAGCATTGATATATCTGAGTTATCTTCTGAGAGTACCTTTCGAGTAAACGGCCAGCGGCTTAAGCCATTTCTAGATCATGAGCCGCGGGACGTTATTGTTGCCTCGATTCATTTTGCGTGAGATGTGGTCTCTTGACTCACATCTTTTGCATCTCACGCCTGATTTTCACTGTTCCTCCGCCTGTATAGATCCAGTTGTCCATATCATTCTATTCTTTAGTCCCACATCCCTTTTCTCATCCTGTGATTATGCTATACTTAGGGTGTACTTTACCCTAAGTATAGGGGGGATTGTCGGACCTGCGAGTATTCTTTTCATTCGTTTTGCTCCTGTTTTTGCTGCCTATACTTAGGGATATTTTACCCTAAGTATAGGGGGGGCAGATTCTGTATCTTCTTCACTCGGCTTTCCCTTCATGTACAGCTTGCTATACTTAGGATTAGTTAATCCTAAGTATAGGGGGAGACCACCGAGTTCCTCTCATTCTATTCATTTATTCATTCCTGTACTTAGCCATTCCTTTTCACTTCCCTTTTACTAAGCACGAGTTATGTCTTCTTCATCGCTCTTGATCACTCTGAGGACATCGTTCGAGCTAAGTATAGGGGGGGTGTGTATATATTTCATATATACTTTAGCCATAACTCGTACTTTGTGTGAGTGTGTTAATAAATAAAATGGCTAAAAATCACAAAAATTTAAAATTTTTTCATGTACATAAACCTCTTTTATCTTGCACATACATAGCTAGTGTACAAAGTATTTTTGTAAAAATGATTTCAAAAATCTTTTGTGTAAAGCTTGTGTAAATATTTTGTATCAAAATTATGTATATAGTACAAAATTTTCCAAAATGTTTTGAAAATCAAAAGTTTGCAAAAATCTTGTGTAAATGTTTGTAAATATCTCTTTGCAAAACTTGCACCTCATGCATCATTTATTCATGATTTCAAGACATTTTTCAAAAATTTTGCATAATTGTGAAACATTTGTAAATAGCATCTTGTGTACATATATGTATATAGTTTTTCCTGGATAAGAGTTGACATTTAAACTAAGCCTGGAATTAAATTGAGAAATGGAGCTTGAAAAGATCTTAATCCACCTAACTTTAAGAGGAACCTTATAGGACTTAGGGTTAAGGCTTTTCAGGTCCATAAGGACTTAATTCTTTGAGTCCACTAGGCTATGAGCATATGTCATCTTGATGAGCCTAAGTAGAGCACTTAACAACACACGCATGACTCTTAGAGACAATGGCTTGACTTGCACCTGCACTTACACATGGCTCTCCACGGATGAGGTGGTGAGGAGGCAGTTTCCTTTGGCTTGGGGTAGCATATGAGGGTAGTACTTCTAGGCGGAACCTCTCTTCTTCTTCTAGTGAAGGAAGTGCACCTCAACTTGGTCTAGTGGTGATGAAGGCTAAAGACAGAAGCTGTGGGTTGCAATAAAGCTTCAAAAGAGGGATAGTCTACTGGCTCAAGGGGAAATTTCTTATATGCTGCACCATGTAGATATGTTGTACAGAAGTCTTTGAAAAAAAAAATGCAAAAAGAACTCCAAAAAAGTGGTGGGTCGGATTGAAAATTTAATAACCCCACCGGAGTGTACATAGTCAAATAAAGCAAAAGCTTATGGTATCAATGTTACATCTCATGAAGCTTGCAGCGGAAGACTTAGCTACACTGGCTAAGCTTCCAAAACTCTATACTTCTACCCCCTCTTCTTGAGCTGGTTGCACTTGAACTTAGAAGGGAATACCCCGCTTCTCGAGGAAAGAGTTGCTAGACTGAGGCATTAGAGTTACCAGGTTGAGGGAGGTTGTTTCTTTGTTACTTCTGAGGTGGGGAGCCACATATCACTTACACCGCATGGAAAGATTCATGGTCATTAGAGTTTGTGTATGTAGACTTGTTCTGATCTGGTTTATTAAGGAGTCTTGCCCATAGATTGGTGGAACTTGGAGACTGTTGAGTTTTAAGCTTAAGTCCAAATAAGGTTCCGACACATTAATAATCCAAAGATCTGATCGAGCTCCATATTTCAAGTTAATAAAGGAAAGTTTAATAATTCAACCTTGATCCATGTACATCCTCTTTTTCTTTTTCTTTTTCTTTCTTTTTCACTTCTTTTTCAAATAAGTGTTTGCTAAGGGACTAGCAAAGTTAAGCATAGGGGGGTGATGAATACCCATTCATCACTCTTTATTTTTCTATTTTAGCTACAAAAACCTTTGCAAATACATGTAAATATGTGTAAATACAAATAATTACCAAAAGCATGCATTGTGTAAAAAGATATAATTAGCATGTTTTTGTGCAAAAATAAAAGAATAAAGAGTAAAAAGAAAAAGAGGGAAATATTTAGAATAAATATTGAGCAACCTAACCCAAGGGAGGGCTCAGCATGGGCCTGACCGCATAAAAGCCAAAGTAGAGGGAGATAGGAGCTCATGTGTACATACTTTTGTAAATAAATAAAATTATATTTTCCTCACCCAAAAATATGCTTGTATACATTTTGTATATATTTAGAAACTATTAAAAACAAAATAAAAATTTAAAAATCAAAATTCCAAAAATGCCCTTTCACCATGTACAAAGACCATCATCCTTTATTTATTTAACCCTATAAATAAATAAAATTATTTTCTAAACTTTTTGTAAATATTCTATGTTACATATTGTAAATACATAAAATAACAAGAAACAAAACAAAAATCAAATAAAAAGTACAAAATTAAAAATACAAAAATACATTGTATAGATACCATGTATATAAATGTATACAACTATTTATTTCACCCTTGTGTATAAATAATTAAAATAAAATAAAAATACCATTTTGTTCTTTATTTTATGATGTAAATAAATAAAATATAAAATGGGCATAAAAATACATAAAAATAACAAATAAAAAATCAAAAATTAAAATCTATATAGTGTACATATACCTATATATATATAGCTACCCTATTTTTATTTCCAAAAATTAATTAAAAATCACCAAAAAATAGAAAAAAATAAAAGAAAAATATTTCATGTTTTGAGTTTTTCTTAATTCGGCCTTTTTTCTACCTTAAATTAAATAAACAAAAAAATAAAAACGTGGCAGCTCCTGATTGGTCCACGGGGGATTGTTGACCCCGGTCAACTCCCCCGCGGACTCTTTCCTTTTGCGTCGACTCGCGCCCGACCCGACTTCGTCGATTTCTCCACGCGTCTCCAGCCTGTCGCCCCCGCGAACCCCGCGCCCGGATTCTTCGCCGTTCATCCGACATCCTCGCCAGATCCTTCGCCGTGGGATCCACGCCTTCCATAGCTGCCTCCACTCAACCCTAATCGGCCCTGTCTCCATATATATCCCGACCTCCGCCGCCTCCGCGCCTCATCTTTGGCTCGCCACTTTCATTCCCGTGACCTCCAGAGCAATCACCGAGGTGACAGCTCGCGTTTGCCCCTGTTGCAGTGAGGAGAGGGTGCCCCGACCATCGATCCGGCAGCTTCGCGCCGCCGTGCTCCGCCGCTTGCAGGAGCTCGAGCCTCAGGCCTTGACGCCCTTCGAGGCTACGACCGGGAGCTAGCTAAGCTCCAGCACAGTCTTCCGCACCACCCAGGTAGATCCTTTAGGCCATAGTTTAGCGTAAATCTCGATTTTTAGTTTACTGTTAGCGTAGCTCCGCCGCCGTCGCCAGCCACCTCCGATACCCCATCTGCCATTCCGACCCGACCATCATCTTCGTCAGACCTCTCCGCATCTTCTTCACCCATTCACCCAACCCAGATCGCACAGGATCTGGGAATCGAGCTCCTCCGCCGACCACCTTCGCCGGAGCTCTCCATTCCGACGCACCATGCACCTTCACGCCGCCTAACCGGGTCGAGGCAATTTGCCCTCGACCCGTGAGTCTTCTGGTTCGCTTTTCAGGTCAAGACAAGGGTCATCTGAGACCCTTCGCCATCCAGCCAGGAGACCCGGCTCCGCCGCCTTCGCTCGAGCTCCTCGGAGCTCGGTGTGCTCGTCGGAGACCACCAGCAGACGCGGGGGCCTTCCGCGATTCTTCTCCGACCTCCAGAAGGCTCTCCAGAGGACCCTAGCGCACGCACGAGCCCGGCGAATCTCGTCGGCGACCAGTTCTTCCAGGATTCTCCAGAACCGTCAGATCATCCTCCTCGCTCCAGATCCGATCTGAACCATTCATCTGCGGAGCACTGCCACCGTCCGATCATCCCGAGGGTCGATCTTGACCGCTCGCGCAGAGAGAGAGGCACCAGCTAGCCTCAACCGTCAGATTCGCCACGCGTCCTCCTCTCAGCCGTCGATTCACCAAGAGTATCTCCACCACGCTTCGTCACCGTCAGATCTGCCACGTGGAATATTCTCCACCGTTCGATCAGGCCAGCCCTTTCAGAGTTAAAGTCACTCCCGTTCTCCACCGTCCGATCAGCCACGTGGCGTACATCAGGCCGTTGATAATAATAAAAGGGGTAAATTCATCTTAAGCCCCTCTGTTTGTTTTATTTCATTTTAGTCCTGTAATTTCTAAATTAAGTTGTTTATTTTCTGGGATATTTGCATTAAGGACCTCGTACTTACTTTATTTGCACTTATACCCCTGTCTACGTGGACCACGTGCTTCGTCACGTGAACTTTATTGGGTTATTTGCAATATAAACCCTGTAGTTCTGGATGTTACGGATAGGATAAAAAGTTTTCTTTATTTGCATTTATGCCCCTGTGCGTGATTTAATTCCCCATGTGCGATATTTATTGGATTATTTGCAGATAAGCCCCTGGACTTTTGGTACTTGTTACCAATAAGCCCTCGGAACTTATTTTTCTTACATTTGGGTCCCTGAGTGCCCCAGGCACGTGCATGGCACGTGTTTTGCTGGGTATTTTGCACCAGACCCCCCAGAACTTTGGGTATTTGCACTTTGGTCCCTGTGCACATTGCCCCTCCTTTATTTTTGAATAAAATATCAAATCACCTCCAAATTCGATGAAAATTTGACACATGGCTCCTTCCATGGTGTAGAATTTTTATGAATTTTTGAGGACATTTTTGATTTCATTTGCTATTTTTAAAAATTCAAAAACCCTTATTTTTGCTACTGTTTAGAGTCAAAAACCCCCAAAAAATATCAAAACCCTTTTAAAAATTCCATAAAAATTAGTTACTTTTTATTTTGTGTTCCTTGATTTTCTAGCCAATTTTGGCTATTTTTCATTGAGTAAAAACCCTAAAAACTTAAAAACACCTCAAAACTCCTAAAAATCATAATAAATAATTTAAAAACTCAAAAACAATAATTTTGGTGCTCAAATTTTCCTTGTTTTCTCTAGTATACAGGAAAATTACCTCCAGGTCCCTTTGAGATCCTTAGATATTTTATCTTTGGGTTTTGGGCCTGGCTGGACAGTACCCCTTGCTTTTCGCACTGTTTGATTTTTAGGAAATAAAATAAACATCAGAAAAATCTCAAAAATTCACCAAAAACATAAAAAAAATATAAAACACATAAAAACATTTTTGTCTGAATTTTCGCTTGCTTTTTAATGCATTAAATAAATTGTTCAAGTTAATTGTTTGTGTGCTTTTCCTGTTTTCTTTATATTCCAAAAATCCTAAAAAAATATAAAAACCCTTAAAAACACTAAAAAATACTCTCTCGGATTTCTGACTACATCGTAGGCCGCAAGGCCAATCTGTGCTCCTTGTGTTCGACCCTGGGTGCTATACCAGGTTAATCTCATAGCAGGACCGCTCTCTTTTGTGCTCGATTAGTTTTACATGTTCTGAGTGGTTGATTTTTCTTGATATACTTAGCCCGAGTGATTGAGGTCACGACGACCATTTCTTTACCTTTACCTTAGTCGTTCGGGCGGTTATCAGAACAGATCCGATCTGAACCATTCATCTGCGGAGCACTGCCACCGTCCGATCATCCCGAGGGTCGATCTTGACCGCTCGCGCAGAGAGAGAGGCACCAGCTAGCCTCAACCGTCAGATTCGCCACGCGTCCTCCTCTCAGCCGTCGATTCACCAAGAGTATCTCCACCACGCTTCGTCACCGTCAGATCTGCCACGTGGAATATTCTCCACCGTTCGATCAGGCCAGCCCTTTCAGAGTTAAAGTCGCTCCCGTTCTCCACCGTCCGATCAGCCACGTGGCGCACATCAGGCCGTCGATAATAATAAAAGGGGTAAATTCATCTTAGGCCCCTCTGTTTGTTTTATTTCATTTTAGTCCTGTAATTTCTAAATTAAGTTGTTTATTTTCTGGGATATTTGCATTAAGGACCTCGTACTTACTTTATTTGCACTTATACCCCTGTCTACGTGGACCACGTGCTTCGTCACGTGAACTTTATTGGGTTATTTGCAATATAAACCCTGTAGTTCTGGATGTTACGGATAGGATAAAAAGTTTTCTTTATTTGCATTTATGCCCCTGTGCGTGATTTAATTCCCCATGTGCGATATTTATTGGATTATTTGCAGATAAGCCCCTGGACTTTTGGTACTTGTTACCAATAAGCCCTCGGAACTTATTTTTCTTACATTTGGGTCCCTGAGTGCCCCAGGCACGTGCATGGCACGTGTTTTGCTGGGTATTTTGCACCAGACCCCCCAGAACTTTGGGTATTTACACTTTGGTCCCTGTGCACAGTGCCCCTCCTTTATTTTTGAATAAAATATCAAATCACCTCCAAATTCGATGAAAATTTGATACATGGCTCCTTTCATGGTGTAGAATTTTTATGAATTTTTGAGGACATTTTTGATTTCATTTGCTATTTTTAAAAATTCAAAAACCCTTATTTTTGCTACTGTTTAGAGTCAAAAACCCCAAAAAAATATCAAAACCCTTTTAAAAATTCCATAAAAATTAGTTACTGTTTATTTTGTGTTCCTTGATTTTCTAGCCAATTTTGGCTATTTTTCATTGAGTAAAAACCCTAAAAACTTAAAAACACCTCAAAACTCCTAAAAATCATAATAAATAATTTAAAAACTCAAAAACAATAATTTTGGTGCTCAAATTTTCCTTGTTTTCTCTAGTATACAGGAAAATTACCTCCAGGTCCCTTTGAGATCCTTAGATATTTTATCTTTGGGTTTTGGGCCTGGCTGGACAGTACCCCTTGCTTTTCGCACTGTTTGATTTTTAGGAAATAAAATAAACATCAGAAAAATCTCAAAAATTCACCAAAAACATAAAAAAAATATAAAACACATAAAAACATTTTTGTCTGAATTTTTGCTTGCTTTTTAATGCATTAAATAAATTGTTCAAGTTAATTGTTTGTGTGCTTTTCCTGTTTTCTTTATATTCCAAAAATCCTAAAAAAAATATAAAAACCCTTAAAACACTAAAAAATACTCTCTCGGATTTCTGACTACATCGTAGGCCGCAAGGCCAATCTGTGCTCCTTGTGTTCGACCCTGGGTGCTATACCAGGTTAATCTCATAGCAGGACCGCTCTCTTTTGTGCTCGATTAGTTTTACATGTTCTGAGTGGTTGATTTTTCTTGATATACTTAGCCCGAGTGATTGAGGTCACGACGACCATTTCTTTACCTTTACCTTAGTCGTTCGGGCGGTTATCAGTAACAAAGGTAAAAAGGATATATCAGATCTTGCTAGAGATATAATGGTAACTATATCTCTTGCTTTGAAACTTTAATAAGGTAATGGACTTTTGGAGTTTAAAAGGCAAGACTTGTTTAATTAAAAATCCTTAATCTCAAATATGAAATCCATGAACTCATTCAACAGGCTTCTGGAGGTCAACTAGCTGATTGGACCAAATTATTCAGATTGGATCTGTAGTTTAGAACTTGTTCTTTCTATGAAGTACATCGATTATGTGCTCACCAAGAACAAGCACACAAACCCTACAGCATAGGAATAACTTAAGTTCAATGAAAAACATAATGATGATCAATCATTGGCTAAGTGTTATATTTTGGGATCTTTGTCCAATGTACTTTAGAAGCAACATGTGGACATAGACATGTGATGAATCTCCATTTAATCACCTTTATTATATCATTTTGCCTCAAAAGCCCTCGTTAATGCATGTAAATAGCATTAAATTGCACAAATTGATATTCATTCCTTGTTGTATAAATACTGTATAAAATACTATTTTTAATATCAAAATTATAGAATAAAGAAAACAAAAAGAAAAAATAAAATACCAAAGGTATTTTATGACCCTAAATCCGGAGACCAAGTCAAGAATTGATTTGGTCAACAAGGAATAAAGTAGAGGAAGATAAGGACCAAAAACACAATAAACATCACATTCTTTTATTCAACGATAAGTCCTTTTTGGGACCCACTTTATTCTTTATTTTTGATTAATCAAATCAATGAACTTTGTATATGAATGTTGTAGACAATAACATATAGAAAAATAAATTGAGTTTGCATAAAAATAATATACAGTGCACTGTTTCTACTCAAAATAAGAATCCAATATCTGATCTTCCGAGACCCATATCTTCCTAATATAAACTCAAAATCTATCAAAATCACTTTAATTGTATATAACTTTCAATGATCTATTTAATGAAGGTGGTTTTATTTTTTTGGAGTTAAGGTGTGAAAGTCAGGTTTTGGACCCCTCTCGTATTATATATCTGAATAAATTATTGAATTTATTTTTCTTTATTTTTTCACTATTTTATATTTTTAAAATTTCATAAATATTTTTATCATATATGGAAATATTAAAACTACAATAAAACCATAAAGAAAATAATAAAATAATTAAGTGAATAAAAATGTATAGGTAACATACCTATACTCATACCTATATATAAATAAAAGTGAAACTATTCTTCCATTCTTTATTATTTTATAATTTTTCTTGTAAATATTAGTAGTACTCTATTAAAAATACAGAAACAAAATAAAACCAAAGAAAATAATTTAAAATAGATAATATAGATAAATACATAGATACTCACATTATACTTATACATATATAAGTTATACCATTATTTAATTACATATAGATATTATATCAAAAAAATAAAATAAAAATATATTTGTGAATATAAAAATAAGTTAGAAATATATATAATAAGAGAATAAAAAATAATATCAGAAATACAAAATAAAAATAAAAGACCCTAAACATAGATGAATGTACTTATACAGATACCCTTAAAATTAACTTATAATAAATAATGCCAAAAATAGATAAAAATCATATTAAAATACTACATAAAATCATAAACAATTTTTATTTTATACCCAAAATTTAATAAAATCGTATATTATTTTAAATCTTTTATTTGTGAATAAAACCCGTGTTTTGTTGTGACTTGGGCTGACGTGGCCCAATTACGTGGCACTTACAGCCTCCAAGCATTCTGACCTGACACCAACGTATTTTCTCGTGTTTTGCACCATTTTTCCTGGGCATCTAATCGAGCCTTTTCATCTTTTCTCCACGCTAAGATCTCCCTCAATCACCATTGATCTTCGCCTAAACCTTTGACCTCTTGTACATAACCCTTGTTCTTCCCAAATCACCAGACAATAAGGGTCCTTAGCTTTGTCTATAAATAAAAACCCCCTTTCCTACTCCTTTTCTTGGTCCATTTTGGATCCCCTATTTGTGTCCTTGCATGCATGTGTGAAGGCCAGCTGATAGTTGCACCTTCCACGTGCCTGGAGAGCGTCAGAGCGAGAGCAGGCGATATATAGTTGTTCTCCGACCACCCTGCTCCCTGTCCCCAAAGCAGGTATAAGAGTTATGTACTTTCATTTCTTAGGTAGATTTACTTCCTGTCGTTTCATTCCCCTAAGTAGATTAAGTTCTTATGCAGTAGAATTGTAGCTTTTCCGAATTTTTCGTTCATCGGAGCCACTAGGGCTCCGATCATTTCACCAAGTCCCTGACTATATCTCATCATCCATCTCATCACCTTCCCCTACATGTTCTTCTTCCGATCCTCCGTTTGGACCAACCTGATCGACCCCTGATCAGTGAATCAGGGTCCCTCCTCCGTCACTCGCCAAAGACCCTTCCTTTCCATCCATTCCCTTTGCGTGTCAGCTTCACAACGGGTTGAGAACTTTTGCCTTAATCCAAGGAACCCTTAGTGCAGGTTGTGCACCAAAAGGACCCATCATGTGTTGGATTTGAACCTAGTCGAGAGTCTATAAACCCCCAGCTTCTTTAACATACCAAGACCCCATCACTGGGCCATGAACCTTCTAGAGGGTGTCATTAGCTGTGGAACCCCCTCCTGGACATGCAGAGCACTGGAGCATAGAAGACGACCCCAGGAGGTGCGAGGAATCAGGATTGAAGTTCATGGAAGATGACCTTCTTCTATGTTCTTCGTCAACAGCAGCAGCTGTCCGATGAAGAGGGCGCTTCCAAATCAAGTCCCAACCGTCCGATCGAGGCTCCCTAGTATCGTCAGATCATGGGCCAAGTCTAATCGCACCCCTTCGTCAGCGGACCCCCATCACTCAATGAGGAGATGATACGCGTCCAAGTGAGCCTCATCGAATCGTCCCTTCATACGCAATAAGGAGGTAAATTACTCAGATACTCCTCTTCCTTTTTCACTTTTATTTCGAGTACAATGAATATAGTTTGGAGTGTAAAATATTTAGGAACAAGTGCAATAAAGCCCTATGGTTTCGTATGAATTGCATTACAAACATACATACATACATAAACACACGCACATACCTACATACATACATACATACATACATACATACATACATACATACATACATACATACATACATACATACATACATACATACATACATACATACATACATACATACATACATACATACATACATATATATATATATATCCATGCTAGTTCAGCTCGCATGGTCATCAACATGAGCTTGGGCATTTTGCATGCATACTTGGAAGCTTCTATGTATTTATTTATAGTCTCAAATTTTGTATATGCAATGTATATTTCAGGTTAAAATTGCAAAATGGACCAAATGTTTTGTATAATTACATACATGCCCCTCCCAAGCGCATACATTTTTATATTTCGAGCGAAAATTGTAATGAGGCTGCTGGATTTTGTATGAAGGGTTTGGAAATGAAGAGAAGTTTATTCTAATTACAGTTGGTCCCTGTCAGTAAATAAATCGAATTATTTTAGGATTTTTATGAAAAATAATTCTTGTTTGATTTTATTTCACAAAAAGTGATGTTAGATTCTTAAAATGATGTGCTTCATTATTGTGATTTTTATTTTACATTTTTAGGCATTTAAATATTTATTAAAAATCAAATAGTGACCTTATTTTACTTGTTTAAATTTAAAAATAATAAAAAATATTAAATTAATTTGAAAAAAATCAAAAAGAATTGTATATTATTTAATATAGTATTTTATCACTTCATACCAAAAATCCATGAAAATAGAAAAAGAAAAGAATATTAAAATAAAAAATCTCCAAAATCCAACAAAAAAATAAATACTCTATAAAAATCCCAAAAATATTTATTCTTATCTCAAAATTTTCTGTCTAATATATACTATTTATAAAAAATAGGTTTGAGGGTTTTTGAACCATTTAGTTATTTTTAAACCTCAAAGGACTTTGGCTTATTTATTTAATCCCTGATTTGGAATATTTTTTACTTTAAAAATCCATAGAAACTAGTAAAAATTCCAAAAAATCATAAAAACACTAGAAACATTTATGGAATCCAAAATATTTTATTTTTTGTATTTATTGATTTTCACTAGCATTTATAATTTATATTGCTCAATATTATATATAGCCTTATATATGCTATTATGTATTCAAAAAGAAAGAGAAAATCAAAAATCAAAAAATATAAAAAGAAAATAAAAAATGATAAAATTAATTAAAAACCTTTTAAAAATAAATTAAAACTCACATAATGAATAAAGGTATACATGTACATAAATGTACTTTGATTAGAAATAATCATAGGCTACACGACTTTCTCTCTATGGTTCGACCTCTACACATGCTTACACATATACACATACATTGTAGAGTTATAATAAGTTTTAACTCCACGAATTTTACTTTTCATTGCTTAATTTTTATTATGGGTTAATTATTGATTTTCTGGGATTTTGTGAGTGGTCGCTTCAAGGACATTGTAGTTCTCGCCTTGTGTAGACTACCTTAGATATCCCAGTTATCAAATGGTGTCATTGCCAGGGAGCAATGTTTGTAGCCTAATTTGTAGCCCATTATCTACATGCATTTATTTATTGATTGATTTACTCAATTATTATTTCATTTCTTTATGCATATTTATTGATTCATTTTTAACTTGTACATAACTCAGTTTGATACATTCATTTGATTATTTGATTGTCTGCGCTAATATACCTCTCATGTTGTATTTGTTGAGAGGGCCCGCTATGCAAGGATGGCTTCTTAGGAGGTTGATGCAACCAAGCTTAGCAGAGACTGGTCATCAGGCTTTGACAAGTTCAGATGCAACAAATGTGGCAAGGAGAGGTAGCTTGGCATAGATTTAGATTAGATTTATTTATTTATGAGATAGGCATTTATTTATTTGTCTTGGAAACTACTCTACACAATGAGGTACAATGCCTGGGTGTCTGTTCACCTGAGGGCCTCGTCACAGTTTTCTTATGTTTGCATCGCCTTATTTTAATTTGTTTCACGATTTTTTGAGTTTGCCGCCTTATTTTTATTTGTTTTGTGTGCATGATCCCTTAGCTTTTAGGTTGCTTGAATCGGTAATTAAGTCCAAACCCCTATAAGAATTGCATACTCCTATAGTCTCTTACGATTGGATCTAGTCAAACAAATAAATGTTAATATTTAGATTTAAACTCACACGTTGTGAGAGACATCATACAGTGCTTGCAGGACCTGTTATGGTGGGTAATGAGATGTCTCCAGGACCGGACTCTATGGTCTGTCTCTGGATATTTAACATATGGTTCTTCATGCCTAATAGCAACTACTATTTAGGGTGATTTTGTCGATTGCACACCGTCATGCAGATATGTTTAAAAATTCTGTTTTACATATCACATGGAGAGAGCTGGGAAGCACTGTAAGTCATCTAACTCAGCATGCATCATTAGACGTAATGGTGAAATTTCCATCATCGAATCAACTTGCACAGCTTTTTCTCTATCCCCCTCTAATTTTGAGAACCTAGGATTGAAATGAAAATCTACAAAATCATTAGGTGTTTGTATACAAAACACCCAAAAAAGGTGAAAACTAAAAAATAATTAAAACATGGGGACTGCTAAATGAACTTTGACATTAATTAAAATCTATAATGGGCGATCACTACCTTGGGTTCATAAAGTCCTCATTGTTTTCAAGTACCTTAGGAGGGAACCAAAACCAATCCCATGAGTGAGGCACGACCTATTAAGTCTTATATCCAAAAACCCAATCTGTAGCTGCCTTGTGTATCGCTTGGATTTATGAAGTAATGGCTTCTATCGTACGTGATCGAATAGGGCCTTGTCAGCGACGGTGTTCCGACCTTGTACGGAACTTCGACTTGATCCTAAGTGCTAATCTTTGGCCACACCTTCATGGGGGTATCTGTCTCATCAATTTGCATCTGAGTAGGTCCTTGTACGTTCACGGGTGATTCCGTTGCAAGCGAAGTCTGAAGTAGTGGTTTCTCCTATTGGCTTCCTCCCTATATTTCTTTGGTTGAGTAAGGATCCAGGAAGGGTTTCAAGGACCTCAAAAATTGCAAAGTACATGTTATAAAGAAGGAGGACAAGTACGTGATACTTTTCTGGCAGTACTCTTTCTCCTATAGGGTTAGCGTGCTAAGGACTTGTAATAAGATATGCATGAAATAACAACTCTAAAAATGAAAAGATAATAAATAAATGATCATTTGTGTCTTCACATGGTATGATTTGGTGAGCCCAATTTTGTATTATGTTTGTATGGATCTAGATTAAGGTTTAAAGACAAAGTCCCGTGTTGCGCAAATTTTGTCATATGTGTCTTCCTTTTGACCCGCATGCTCAGTTCGAGACTTTCTACTATTTTACACTCATTTTTAGTACTCATTGAACATCGTATCTTTCTTTCTGCATCAATCTTCTCTTGCTCCACGATGACGATCCATGGATGGTTTAGTCGGGACTCCGCTGACACCCACATCGATTCCATCAACTCGGCATCGTCAATAATTTGAGGTGATTCCCGAGAACCCGATATGTACCTTGCAGGGTGGTCTCCATACTCCTCTTCTTCTTCTCACCCTCTTTATCACCCAATAAACCGGGACCACTCTTGTCCCCTTTTCGCCCATTGTGAGTGCAGGTCGATTATAGTCTATATCTCTACTTCATTCAAAACTGTCCGGGATTCACCATTATCTCATATTCATCATGGTAGAAGGAAATTCAATTTCAAGTGGTCTGATTGGGATTCTCTCATATTCTAGATAGAAGCTAGTCCCAGTCTTGGATCCCAATCCGGAAATCTTTTCTTCAGACTCGGACCAAGAGATGGCTCCCCAAGGGAAGGGCAAGGGGCAATAACTGCCCCAATCAGAAAAGGGACAGATGCTAGATCAGAACCAGGTGAATGCTTATTTGTTGGCTTCCATCCAAGCCATACAGCAGCAACTGACGGAGCAGACCTTAGCCCAGACTGCATTACATGATATGTTGAATGACGTAATGAAAAGATTAGAAGAAGGAGGTGGATGCAGGATATGAGGAATCCTCAAGCGCATCACAAAAGCATGATGATCGCATCTTATGCGATCGGAGCGACTAGTCGTACTAGTCGCTAGGTGCAGCGGAATTTGAAATTTTTAAATCATGAGATGAAACCACATGATCACAAGAACATTTCTTGGATCATTTCATCTAACCACAAATTATTAGAAATACCTCTCGAAGCATGGTTGCGATCACTAGATCTCTAAAACAAGAGATCCTCCTGACTCATGTCCGATCTACGAAGATGGCACTTGCGGGCGCGATGATGAGATGCATGCTTCCTGCAATCCTCGATGAAGATCCAAGCCTTGAATCTCTCGATTTCGTCCAACGAAATCTGACGTCTCCATTTAGAGCAAGAAGCCCCAAAGAAGATGGAGATCCACGAGCAATCAAAGCGACAGCACGACGGCGTAGAAGCGATTGCTTTTCCCTCAAGAACACAAGGTGGACGGCCACCTTTAGAGAGAGAGAGAGAGGGAGATGGCGAGAATGAGAGATGAGAGATAGAGAGTAGACGTGTACTAATGATGTATCTCAAGAGGCTAGGGTTGCCCTCTTTATATACTAGTTTAGGAGTCCATGGATCACAATCAATGGTTAGATTGATATGTATATTTAATCAATGGCCATGATCATTGTTGTTCAAAAACAACAACATATTAATTTATATTAAATTAAATATATGTTGCATTATCATCAACATAATTTAATTCAATAAAATTAATTACCACAAGATAATATGATAATTATTAAAAGGAGGGTAATAATCCACCTAAAAACATGGGGCGTCACTGATGAATACTCATTCATCACTCTTTATTCTTTTATTTTAGCTATTTATCTTGGCAAAATACCATGCATAGAGTTGTAAATACAATAAATTACCAAAAGGCATGCATTTGTTAATATTCAATAATTAGCATGTATTTGTGAAAAATAAAAGAATAAAGAAAAAAAGAAAAGGAAGGAGATATTTAGAATAAACATCGAGCGACCCTAATCCCAAGGGAGGGCCAAGCATTGGCCTGACCGCCAAATAAAACAAGTAGAGAGAGATAGGGCCATTCAACCTTGTGTACACTCCTTCTCTTTGTATATATTTTATTTTCACAAAAATAAAAATAAAAATGTGTTTCTCTTATTTTGTATATATTTCTAAAAATAAAACAAAAATGAGAAAAATAAAACCTAAAATAAAATCATTTCTCTATCTACATTGCATATATACTATGTATATATGTATCTATCACTATTTATTTCACCCTTGTCAATAAATAATAAAAATAAAATAAAAATTATTTTATACTCTAAATTTTATGTTGTTAATAAATAAAATATAAAATTAGAGTATTTATACAAAAATAAGAAAATAAAAATAATAATATAAAATACATTGGTATTTTATACTTGTATATAATATAATATAATGTATATAACATAATTTATTTTTCATAAAAATAAATAAAAATCATTAAAAATAGTATAAAAATAAATAACCTTTTTCATTTTGTAATTTTTTTAAAATAAAATTGTTTTCTTTTTTTAATTTAATTTACAAATAATTCTGACTTTGTATTATTCTGATTGGTCTACGGGGAATGTTGACACCGGTCAACTTCCCCTCCCCCCGGGACCACTCCTCTCGCGAATCTGGTTTTCGACCCGATTTTGCCGAATTCTCCTAAGTTGATCTGACCTCCATCTTCACCACTCCACAACACCGATTGTCGAGGGATGATCCGCGAGCCACGCCTTCCAATTCCTTTAGGGATCCATTCCTCGATCCGCGCGCTCGAGCTCCACCTTTCTCGGACCTCATTGAGTATAAAGCCACCTGGAGCCGCCACTTCTTCCTCATCTTCGGCCATTGCCCTCATCTCTTGGGACCTCCATCTCCTTCCTTGAGTGACAACGAGTGTAGGAGAGTGCTGCAACGAGGTTTTGAGGCTTTTAGTCCTAGGTCCGGCGAGCCCTCTCGTCGTGCTCCGCCATCCGGTGAGCCCGAGCCTCTGGAAGCAGCGTTCCATCGAGGTGAAGATCTCAGGAGGTAGCTGAACTTCAACCTTGATGCCAACATCCGTCAGGTAGCTTAAATAGTATCTAGTTCGCTTTAATTTAGCTTTTTCGATTTTCGACCAGCGAGCTCTCATCGGTCATCCTGTATAATCCGTTCACCCATTTGACGACTCCTTCACCTCCGCAAGACTCCTATCCACCTTCCTCGCCCCTTCACCCATTTCTCCTGCCAACGGGTCAAGGCATTTTTCCCTCGACCCAGCTGTTGTTATGTGCAGGTTCGAATGAGAATGGGCCTCGTCTGGAGGTCCAAACGTTGAGGCACAACTGCTCCAGGTCATTCACGTCGTCGGAGCCTTATGGGACCTCCCAGCCTCATCGGAGCTACCATTGGCTGCGGACCGTCGTCAGCATCATTTCGCCCATCTTAGCAGCCTCAGAGGATCTCCCAGTCACACGTAGCGACCGATCGAAGCTCGCTGGAGGCGAGTTCATCGACATTCTTCTAGGGAGCCTCCCAGCTGTCGGATCGAGCCTCATCACCAGTTCTAATCTCAACCGTCCACCATCCGAGGATCTCGTATGTTGGATCCATCTAAGGATCAGATCAGAGCCACTCATCGTCGAAGGGGTATCGTCCACTTTCAGCCGTTCGATCTCAAGTGAAGACCCCTCGATCATCGGATCTGTAATAAAGGGTAATTTACACTTAGTCCCTTTGTACTTTTCACATTTCAGTTTAGTCCTGTAAATATTTTTAGTCGGTGTTTTTTAGTTTGGCCATTTTGCACTTAGGATCTCGTATTTCTTTTATTTGCAATTTAGTCCTTATGTATGAGGAGCATGTGGTCTAGCAAGTGCCTTGTGGGTTAATTGCATATTCTTGACTGAGCTTTAGCAATGTTACTGTTTGACCTTTTATAAATAAGAATTGCATTTATACCCATGTTTGTATGTTTCACGTGCCACCCTCTTGTGGCCTTGGGCTTTTTGCACATTTGGCCCCATATTTCGTCTGTGTGTTACTGATTAGGCCCCTGGAACTTACTTTCTTTACACTTAGGTCCCTGTGTATTGGATGCTTTTGATTGGTTGAATAAAATATCAAATCTTATCCAAATCTCGTGAAATTTGGAAACATGGCTCCCGCCATGTTGTAAAAATATCTATGAATTGTTGGATTAGTTTTGTTTCCATTTTATATTTTTAATAATTCAAAAACCTAAAATTTACTACTGTCTAAATTGAAAAATCAATAAAAAAATTAAAAACACTCTAAAAAATCTAAAAAATTAATGTTAGCTTGTTTTGTTGTATTTTTTATTGTACCCAAGTTTTGTTTGATTTGGATTTATAAAAACCTTAAAAATAGAAAAATACTAAAAAATTTAGAAAAGTCATTAAAAATACTTAAAAAAAATCAAAAAATGCAATTTTAGGTTTATGTAGTTATTACTTTTCTTATAGTTTTTCATAAAATTGTTGCTTGAATTTTATAGGTTATTTAAACATTTTTAAATAGCCTTTTGATTCTGGCTTCACAGTAGCTTCCATTTTTCACATTTTTCCATTTTTATAAAATCAACTAAAATTCAGAAAAATCCAAGAAAATTACCAAAAATATCTGAATAATTCTAAAACCCAAAAATATTTTTATTTGATTTTTCTAAGTGTTTTGAGGTAGTTAATAATCATTTGATTAAGGTTTTCTTAGCATTTTCAGCCACTTTCCTAATTTTAAAAATTCAAAAAAATTAAAAACTTAAAAATCCACCAAAAATCATTATTTTTGAATCCCGACTACTTCGTAGGTTTTTCCATCTCGTGCTCCTTGTGTTCGACCCCGGTATCTATACCAGGTAAAATAAAATAGCGAGACCGCTGTTTTTGACCTGATTGCTTGATTTCATATTTGGTGGTCTTGATTGTTTCTTGATTGACTTAGCCTCACGGTTCGGGTCGCAACGACCATGATTTACACCTTAACCCGGACTGCGGGATTTTTTGGTCATCAGTCACCCATGACCAATTCATGGGTGACGCCACCTCATTTGGTGGTTAATTATCCACTTTTTTATTTTATCTTATTATCTCTTAATTATTTGCAACAACATTTATTGCAAATTTATCCACTAAATTAATTCCAATTAAGTTGTGAATATTTTAATCATGACATTGAATATATGTGAATCATATTCACAACCCAAACAAAATTGTAAATTACATTTCCAATTAATTGCTTAATGTGAATCCAATTCACATTAACAATTAACAAATGCTATTTACAAAGGTGCTCTCTCTCTCATATATTATAAATCATATTTATAATTTATACACCGATATATGGATAACACTATCCACAATCTGCATATCCTTGATAATCAAATCTCATTTAATTATCTTGGATAATCATTCTCACAATATGAATCTTATTCATATTATACTTGATAATTAAATCTCATTTAATTATCAATATCTTGTTCCTTAAATAAATAGTTCATCAAATGAATTATTCTTGAACCCCTTCAAGAATAATGTGCTTTCTCCGGAGATACTTGGAGATAAGGACAGTGCAATTGTATTGTTCCATGTATAGTGACTTGGATGTTGAGATCTCATCTCAAATCCAGATTTTGCGTACCTCCCACGGATGCTTAATTAAATCAAGACCTCAAATCTAATCTTCTCATTGCATATGAATCTCATTCAGACCAATGTCCAACACTTGGACCAAGATCAGATTGCTTCTCTTCTGAGAGGAGCCACTAAAATCCAAACATGTTTCATCACTCCCTCGGAATGGAAGCGTCATGGTTATACAATCGTTTATGATCACATCACCCTCAGGTATTCCCAATACTTGTACATCCTGCATACTGGAAGACCTATGATCAACCTGAAGATGTAGATCAATTTTTTACACTGTCCTCTATAGGGTTTGATCACCAAGTTTCTCAATCTTCGTCATTGGGAATTGGTATCGAGCATATGCTTTCCCAAGGCATATATCATACCTTCAAATTCTTGTCATGCTTCCAAAGCACAACGACCATGCATGGAATTTGATCGGTCCCAATACCTCATGAGTGAGCTCATGTCTTCCGGTTCATAAGTGAACCTGTATGGTCCCTTTGAGAGATCGTATTACTCATATGCCCTTACATGCACACCGGATCGCCGGTGTATAGACCTTGGTTAGGTCATCAACCTATTGGTCTGCCAAATGTACATATTCAGACATATAATAACACATCTGTCTCCGATCAGAGGATGTGTGACTATGTTGTGACAGTATTCAACATAGGAATTAGGTTATCTCAATCTCGCTAAGTCAACCCTTTGACCTAACTAATCTGACACCTCCGAATCACTATTCCCATGTAGAGGACCTGCATCAAGAGGTCGGTCAGATATCAGCCTCTGTGAGAAAGGATTGCCATCTCCTACTCAGGCTGGAGATCATCTCTTGATAATCATTTGATGGTGCTTGATGAGTCCTCTATCTAACTCTTTATATATTCATCCAAACACCAGCCTCTATGATTTATTTAATGAATCAACAGCTATATGATCATCAAGATGGCCATGGTACATAAACCTAATTGTATAGAGGGACCTTATAGTGCATTCATTCTTCTAATCTCAGAAAGAGAGTGAAACATCAATAACTTTTATTGATTAAACATATATATTACAATAACATTTACTGTAAGAATGGTTCGCTCGTGGCTCACATGTCCAACAATCTCCCACTACCCCTCAGAACCATTCAGATACAATCCGTAAACCCATACTCATTACGTGCTGATCAAAAAACTTTATGTATCAGAGGTTTGGTAAGAGGATCATCAACGTTGTCGGCAGAGGCCACCGTGGTGATGATGATATCACCACGCTTTTCAATCTCTCGAATGATGTGGTATTTCCTTTCTACGTGCTTGCTCTTTTGATACCATCTGGGTTCCTTTGCTTGGGCAATGGCATAGTGTTATCGCAGAGTAACGGGATGGGATTATCAGAGGAAACTACGGCAAGCTCCAAGATGAACTTGTGCAACCACACCGCCTCCTTTGCAGCGTCCGATGCGGTAATGTATTCGGCTTCTGTCGTTGAATCTGTCGTAGTGTCCTTCTTCTTTCTTCTCCAGCTCACAACACCACCGTTCAACAGGAATACAAACCCATATGTCGACTTTCGATCATCAATATTCGACTGGAAGTCTGAATCTGTATATCCCAAGACTTGGAGATCACCATCTCCATAAACCAAGATGTAATCTTGTGTCCATCTTAGATGTTTGAATATGTTTTTTTATTGCATTCCAGTGTTGCTCTCCATAGAAGGTTTGGTAACGACTTACCACTCCCACTGCATGGTAGGTGTCTGGCCTAGTACACATCATGGCATACATCAAGCTTCCTACAGCTGATGCATACGGGCATCCAGCCATGGTTTTCTTTTCCTCAACACTTTGAGCAGCCATCCCCTTAGACAGATTGATACCATGTCTTAAGGGGAGGAATCCTTTCTTGGAACTATCCATACGGAATCGTTCAAGAATCTTCTTAATGTATACATGTTGTGATAATCCCAATATCCTCTTTTCTCGATTTCTGAACAGCTTCAGGCCTAAGATTTAAGATGCTTCTCCAAGATCTTTCATCTCGAAGGTATGAGATAGCCAAATCTTCACACTGGTCATCATTCATGTATCATTTCCGATGACAAGGATATCATCTACGTAAAGCACAATGAACACAATGGCGCTCCCACTAAGCTTCTTGTACACACAAGTTCATCAAGATTCTGCACAAAATCATAACTCTTTATGGTTTCATCAAATCTGATGTTCCAGTTGCGAGAAGTTTGTTTGAGCCCATAGATGGATTTCTTTAGCTTGCATACTTTTCCATCCTCAAATATGAAGTTCTAGGGCTGCTCCATATAGATATCCTCCTCGAGGTATCCATTGAGGAAAGCTGTCTTGACGTCCATCTGCCAGATGTCGTAGGCAAGAGATACAACTATAGCTAGCAGTGTCCTGATGGACTTAAGCATATCCATAGGAGAGAATGTCTCATCGTAGTCTATGCCTTCTCTCTGTGTGTAGCCCTTGGCTACGAGCCGTGCCTTGAAAGTCTCAACTTTCCCATCAGACCCCCTTTTCCTCTTGAAGATCCATTTACACCCAATGGGTTTTAACCCTTTAGGTGGATCCTCTAGGGTCCATACACCATTCTTATGCATGGAGTCAATTTCTGACTTCATTGCTAGCATCCATCTATCCATGTCTTGATCCGCGAGTGCTTCATCAAATGAAGAAGGATTATTGTCAGTCTCACTTGACACATGGAATACATACCTTTCAGGTGGTGCAACTACCCTCGAACTCCTTAGAAGAGGTATGGGTGTTTAATCTTTATTTATCTCTTAAGTTTCTGGTTCAGGAATCTCCGAATCCTCAGGGGATTCAATGAGTTCCTCTGCTTCATTTCTGTCTTGATCTTTAAGGAAATCATCCTCTAGAAATTTCACATCTCTAGATACAAAAACCTTTTGGGTCTCAGGGTCGTAAAGCTGGTATCCACTACATCTTTAACATACCCAATGAAGTAACACTCACAAGTGCGAGATTCTATCTTGCTTGTGTTAACATTCTTCGCATGGACCAAGCAACCCCAAACCCTCAAGTGTTTAACACTAGGCTTGGTACCATACCAGAGCTCGTGAGGAGTCTTGGGTACATATTTGCTAGGAATCTTGTTCATGATATATATTGCAGTCTCTACTGCATATCCCCAGAAACTAAGAGGTAAACGTGCTTTGCTCATCATTGAACGGACCATGTCCATGATGGTCTTGTTGCGTCTTTCAACAACATCATTAAGTTGGGGGTTCCAGGGGGAGTGAGATTGGAGACAAATTCCATTCTCTTTAAGATATTCTTTGAATTCATTTGAGAGGTACTCACCACCTCTGTCAGGTCGAATACGTTTAATCTTCATATCAGTTTGGTTCTCAACCAAAGCCTTAAACTCTTTGAACTTTTCAACGGTTTCATATTTATGACGTAGTAGGAAGACAAACCCGTATCGCGAATGGTCATCGATATACATCAAATAATATCGATATCCATTTCTAGTCGCGGTACTGAAGGGACCACATATATCAGTATGTATTAGGTCAAGAATACCTTCGTACCTCGTAACCTTGTTACAGAAAGGCATCCTGGTTATTTTACCTCGAATGCAATGTTCGCAGGTAGGTAAAGATTGAACCTGTAGAAAATCTAAAGGTCCGTCCTTTATCAGTCTATTGATCCTATCAAAAGATAAATGACCAAGCCTTTGATGCCAAAATCATATTCGAATGATTTCCATTCTCCCTGGATCTTTTAGGGTTTTTATTATCAGTGGTAGTGACATTCATGATAAATTTATCAATGCACAATTCATAGAGTCCACCAGAAGTCAGAACACCATCCGCAATAAATTTATCATATTGATTAATGACTAACTTATTATAGAAAAGGAAGGAATATCCATGTCTAATAAGCTTAGATACATATATCAAATTCCTCCTGACTTCAAGTACATAAAGACACTCGTTAAGTACTAAGACTCGACCACTAGATAAAGATAGTCGGCAGGTCCCGATGGTGACTGTTGCAACACTTCCATCAGATCCCATCTGGATGACTATCTTCCCTTGCTCCAGATTCCTATTTTCCTGAAACAAATGCAACAAATTGCATACATAAACAGAAGCACCAGAATCTACAACCCAACTTCCTTCTCGTCCAACAAGAAAACTAGTTTCAATGATGAAAGTAGATTTCATACATAATGAGGCTTTACCTTTGTCGGCCGACATCAGATACTCTGGGCAGTTACGCCACCAGTGCCCCGGCTTCTTGCAGTGGTGACAGACATCGGTCTTCTTCGATGTCATTAGCGTGGAAGCACTAGAAGATGAACCAACTCCTTGATTCTTCTTCTTTCTCTTCTGGGTCGGGCCCTTCCGAGAACCTTGCTTCCGACCGTGCTTTCCTCTTGCTTGTGCAACCATTGCACTAGTAGAGGGATCGTCCTTCTTCATTACGTTTTCTACAAACTTCAAAGCAATTAACAACCTAGTGTTAGTGAAATCACCTTTGCTCATGTGATATCACATGACAAAGTTGTTGAAATACTTAGGGAGTGACAGGAGAATGAAATCAACATGCATTTCAAATTCATGTAGGCTCCCAGGGTTTCTAATTCAGAGAGGTACCCAAGCAATTTGAGTATGTGTTCTGTGACAGAGGTCCCTTCCTACATCTTGCAGCAAATAATCTCTTTCATCACATTATAGCATTGTGTGCAGTTTATGTCACCAAACATTTCCTTCAGATTCAGCATGATTTCTTGGGAATGGTTCATTTCTACATGCTGCTTCTGATGCACATTGGATAATGAGCCAAGAATATAACATTTTGCCAAGTTATGATCTTCATCATATTTCTCATTAAAAGATTTATCTTTCGGAGTCTTAGGGTTTGCTATCTTGTCCGATAGCACATATGAGATGCGCTCCGCAGAAAGGACAAGATCCAAATTTGGGATCCAATTCGAATAATTTGGTCCGGTCAACTGATTGACCTTCAGGAGCCTGCTTAGTGGGTTCATGGACTTCATTTTCTGAAATTAAGAATGCACTATATTAGAATATATAAATAATTACATATTCATTTTAAAACATTTGATTAAGGTATTTTAAATCAAATTTGTCTTGCTATGTCAATTTTTGAAGGATTATTCCCTTATTGTCTTTCAAAGTAAGAGATATACTTACCGCAATATCTCAAGCAAGATCTGGGATCTCCTCTCTATCCTTATCACATCCCAATAATATGAGAACTTGTGACTCGAATAAAGAGAAGCGGGAACACATTCTGCCTCGCAAGTCCAACTTGCATTTCCCAATTCGGTCTTTAACACTCGGGTTCACCACCCCTAAGATGATGTTGACCCGTTGTTAATTGAACCAACTGTCAACATGCTTAATACTCGCTATAAGCAATCCAATATCGCCCCAATTATATGAAGACTCGATATTGGGGTCACTACGTATACGACCTTACTCTTTCGAGAAGCAAAGAACCCAATCCACATAAATCATATATAGGATCTGTACCTTGGGACAGGCATCTCCTATATACAATATCTGGCGATGGAATCCTTTGCCTTGACGAGAGACCGTGGATGTCACTTATGTGATCCTCCACCTCATATTCAAATTGTAATAATTAATTATCGTGAATCAAATTCACATAATTAATTCTTCCTAGGCAAATACACATCTATTCATAATAGAGTGCTTTTAACTGGATATAATTAATTTAATCACATTAAATTAATTATCAATCCAATTATCAATCAACAAACTTGATTACTACTTGAATAGTATGTATAATCTCAAAGGACGTATTATTCAAATTATAGAAAAATATACTTTGATTTCTCCAACATTATCAAGTCCCTACCCGTTGTCATGGCCAGTACCGACGGGAGTGGGACAGACCACATCCGGTGTAACCCGCTACCCCAACGATCCCCGACTAGACATCATATCCACCTCAGGAAAGGATAATGCTAGATAGATCATTGTGTACTTTGAGATGCTCTTCGGTTTTTCAACTGAAATTATACCTATAATATTCATCAACACCATTTTGATAATATTATAAGGAGATTTGCTAAACAAATCCCCAATCCTATTCAAGCAAGAGGGTTTCGGATGTAAAAGTTGTCCTACAACTATTGTAGGATAAACTAGGGTTTTGCATGAAAACAATGTTTGTTGATGATTTCATATCAACCAATTAATGATCAAGATCATCTATCTTATCATCTTGGTTAGTGAAATGTCATTCAATGAAATAATTATCTCTTTAAATATTTCACAAATATTTATCAATATTCATTTCAGAAAATTAACAATTAATTTTCATCAATTTATTTCAATGTCTATCACATGGTTCATGATCAAATTTGTCAATTTTCAGCAGTGACTCCTACTCACTAAAATCAACATATCTTGATCAATTTAAATCTAAATTACACAAAATCAGTTTCCTAAGATTGCTAATTTGATTTATGACAGAAAAAAAGTGATATTTTACGCATTTCAAGGCGCATAAAAACAGTAATAAAATCATGTTTAGATTCACAGTTCCCGCAACAGTAAATACATGTTTATTCAAAGGGCCATATCTTGAGCAAATGGAATCCAAATTACATAAACTCAGATACTATGATTTCCTTATTTAATGGGAAACAAAAAACAGTTGAATATTCGTGTTTAAACAATTTAAACAGTGCCGAAAAAATCTAATTAAACAGGGGCGCAAAAATTGAAATGCGACAAAAAATTTCGCAACCCTTTCACATCCAAGTCGTCTTAGGTTTACAGATCGTATCCAAAACCTTTCCGACCTAATGCTCTAATACCACTTGAAGGATATGAGGAATCCTCAAGTGCATCACGGAAGCGTGTTGATCGCATGTTATGCGATCGGAGCGGCTAGTCGCACTAGGCGCTAGGTGCAGCGGTATTTAATTTTTTTAAATTATGAGATGAAACCACATGATCACAAGAACATTTCTTGGATCGTTTCATCTAACCACAAACTATTAGAAATACCTCTCGAATCATGGTTGCGATCACTAGATCTCTAAAGTAGTAGATCCTCCTGACTCAATTCCAATCTACGAAGATGGCACGTGCGGGCGCGATGATGAGACGCGTGCTTCCCGCAATCCTCGATGAAGATCCGAGCCTTGAATCTCCCGATTTCCTCCAAAGAAATCGGACGTCTCCTTTTAGAGCAAGAAGCCCCAAAGAAGATGGAGATCCACGAGCAATCGAAGCGACAACACAATGGCGTAGAAGCGATTGCTTTTCCCTCAACAACACAAGGTGGACGACCACCTTTACAGAGAGAGGGAGATGGTGAGAATGAGAGATGATAGAGAGAGAGAGTAGATGTGTACTAATGATGTATCTCAAGAGGCTAGGGTTTCCCTCTTTATATACTAGTTTGGGAGTCCATGGATCACAATCAATGGCATACACAAAATCAATGGTTAGATTGATATGTGTATTTAGTCAATGGCCACGATCATTGTTGTTCAAAAACAACAACATATTAATTTATTTTAAATTAGATATATGTTGCATTATAATCAACATAATTTAATTCAATAAAATTAATTACCACAAGATAATATAATAATTATTTAAAAGAGTACAATAATCCACCTAAAAACATGGGGCGTCACCCATGACCAATTCATGGGTGATGCCACCTCATTTGGTGGTTAATTATCCACTTTTTTATTTTATACTATTATCTCTTAATTATTTACAACAACATTTATTGCAAATTTATCCGCTAGATTAATTCCAATTAATTTGTGAATATTTCAATCATGCCATTGAAAATATGTGAATCATATTCATAACCAAAATAAAATTGTAATTTACATTTCCAATTAATTGCTTAATGTGAATCCAATTCACATTAGCAATTAACAAATGTTATTTACAAAGATTCTCTCTCTCTCTAATATATTATAAATCATATTTATAATATATACACTAATATTATGGATAGTACTATCCACAATCTGCATATCCTTGATAATTAAATCTCATTTAATTATCTTGGATAATCATTCTCACAATATGAATCTTATTCATATTATACTTGATAATTATATCTCATTTAATTATCAATATCTTGTTGCTTGGATACATTGTTCATCAAACGAATTATTCTTGAACCTCTTCAAGAATAATGTGCTTTCTCCGGAGATACTTGGAGATAAGGACAGTGCAATTGTATTGTTCCATGTATAGTGACTCGGATGTTGAGATCTCATCTCAAATCTAGATTTTACGTACCACCCACAGATGCTTGATTAAATCAAGACCGCAAATCTAATCTTCTCATTGCATCTGAATCTCATTCAGACCAATGTCCAACACTTGGACTAAGATCAGATTGCTTCTCTTTTGAGAGGAGCCACTAAAATCCAAACCTATTTCATCACTCCCTCGGAATGGAAGCATCATGGTTATACAATCGTTTATGATCACATCACCCTCAGGTATTTCCAATACCTGTACATCCTGCATATTGGAAGACCTATGAGCAACCTGAAGATGTAGATCAATTTTACATTGTCTTCTTCAGGGTTTGATCACCAAGTTTCTCAATCTTGGTCATTGGGAATTGGTATCGATCATATGCTTTCCCAAAGCATATATCATACCTTCAAATTCTTGTGATGCTTCTGAAGCACAACGACCAAGCATGGAATTTAATCGATCCCAATACCTCATGAGTGAGCTCATGTCTTCCGATTCGTAAGTGAACATGTATGATCCCTTTGAGAAATCATATTACTCATATGCCCTTACATTCACACCAGCTCATCGGTGTATAGACCTTGGTTAGGTCATCAACATATTGGTATGCCAAATGTACACACTCAGATATATAGTAACACATCTGTCTTCAGTCAGAGGATGTGTGGCTATGCTGTGACAGTAGTCAACATAGGACTTAGGTTATCTCGATCTCGCTAAGTCAACCCTTTGACCTAACTAATCTGACACCTTTGAATCACTATTCCCATGCAGAGGACTTGCATCAAGAGGTCGGTCAGATATCAGAAAGGATTTCCATCTCCTACTCAGGCTGGAGATCATCTCTTGATAATCATTTGACAGTGCTTGATGAGTCCTTTATCTAACTCTTTAGATATTCATCAAACACCAGCCTCTATGATTCATTTAATGAATCAACAGCTATATGATCATCAAGATGGCCATGGTACATAACCCTAATTGTACAGAGGGACCTTATAGTGAATTCATTCATTTAATCTCAGAAAGGGAGTGAAACATCAATAACTTTTATCGATAAAACATATATATTACAATAACATTTATTGTAAGAATGTTCCCCCGAGGCTCACATGTCCAATAGTGGATACATACCCCGTGATGATCCAAACCATGAAGAGGGTGTAGGGAATGGGAACAATAAACCTACACTGAAAGAGACAAATAATCATGGAGACAGACAGATGACTGAATGGATCTGCATCTTGTCGATCCATGCTCACTTCGAGCTCAAGCCATAATTCCTTGCGCTCCTCCCCTCATTTCATGGGAACACCAACAAGGAGTTGTACATTCACCTATATCAGTTCTCTCGCATCTGTAGGATGATTACATTACCCTAACATTCTATTGGGTGTAGGGAAGATGACTTTGTTCCCCTTGAGCTTATAGGACAAGGCCCTCTACTGAGCCAATCATTTGAGAAAGGTCGTGACGACATGGGAGGAACTAAAATCTGCATTCCTTCACAAATTCTACCCTCTTGAGCAGCTCAACTAGATGCGAGCCAATATCAGCAATTTCTCTCAGGCCACTCACGAGTCTATCCATGAAGTCTGGGAGCGATTTACATACCTACAAGAGAAATGCCCCCACCATGAGATTCTGAGGACTGGCTTGGTCCAACATTTTTTTGGGGGGCATGAATATTGAGAGTCGGAGATTATTCAATGCAGCCTATGGGGGATCTCACTTTAATAAGGATGAAGATATGGTTTGGACGATTTTTGAAGAAATAGTTGAGGGAGAGGCTATCCTCTCTTCATCCCATGCATATCAGAGACAACTGTAGGTCCTCCAAAAGTAAGTACATATGGTAGAATCTCATGAGGCAGAGAGAGATGAGAGCTCCAACCTCAGCATCATCAAGGGCAATCTCTCGAAGGTTGAAATTACCGAGAAGCAGTCATAGGATCTCTAGAAGCTCGCTGTGATCGAACAAAGGATGCAACATCTGGACAAGTTGGACCAAATCACCAAGCAGTTGGAGTTGCTGGTGAGCACCATCAGTTCGTGTCAGTCAGCGACACCATCGTCAGAGACTCCTGCTAAGAAGAAGGATGAGCCCTCACCGCGACAACATCCTCATCCGAGTCAGCAGCAAGCAATCCAGCATGTATACTATGTGTGTGTGTGCCCAAGCAGGGCTCGGTGTAGTAACAGATGGTGGTCTACCAGCCAGACTATCCCCATATTTCTATTCCACCATTCCCTCCACCACTCCTGATCTAGGAATGGAGCAATGATGCGCAGCTGACCTGTACTGCAGGACAACACCAGGGTCAACCACCTACCAACCGGGCATATCACCAACCTCAGGGTGGTCATTTTGTACAGTCCTTGCCTCAACCTCAGTATCAGCATCACTCGTCTCCGCAATACCAGAATAATTAGAGACAGTCACAATAATTCTCACAGCCGTGGTACCATATCTAACAATCATACCATCAGTACATGGCTGGACAACAGTAGTAACCCCCTCTTGAGCATCGGCTTTAGCTTCCTCCACCTCGAAAATATCAGCAGTCTCAGCATCAACATACCCATTAACAGCCAAGATGTGGGCAAAACGTTGAATCTCCTGAGGCAACTCCCATGAACCTCAACCTTGATTACTAGGCCCAATCGATAAAGGATCTAGGAGAAATTACAAAGAAGCTAGATGACCTGACAACCACAAAAACTCCTATTCTGTCTCAAGTCGAAGCAAATCCCAATAACTTCAAGAGAAAAAAGAACGTAGAGTGTGATGCACAGTCTGTGCTTGTAGAGTCAGATGCTTGTAATTTTTCTCTATCTAATGTTGTCACTCTCAGGAGCAGTAGGACCTTGCCTCCATTTACCGCAACCAAGGGAAAGAATAAAGCTTTATCAGGTGAATCATCATCTTCTGCATCAACCGTGCCAGCTACAGGTTTAGGTGAGGAAGAAAAAGGAGGAGGAGCCATGCTAGTCACCTTCACCCACCATCATCTCCACCCACAAAAAGAACAAAAAAATAGTAAAAGCAAAAAGACAAAAAAGATTCTCACTATCAAAGTAAAGTCACATCAGTCACAGGGGATCCAAACAAACAGTCGATTCCATGCCAGCCGATGGAGTCGAGACCACGCTTTTTGCTTGTCCACCAGTAGCAGCACCTTCTCCAGCATGTACACCTTTTTATGATCCAAATGTAAAAAATATTGTGTACAATAACTTTATTGTAAATAATAACATTGCTTTAGATTTCAGATCTATAAATATTGCATTTCTTGATGTAATAGAAAAATCCAGGAAAATGGTAAAAAGAAAAGTGCATTATCTGATCCTACAGTTGTGGATATTCTTAGCAATTTGACTGTTGAGATACCTTTGATGAAAGCCATGGAATACATACCCACTATGAAGAAAGGCTTGAAGGAGGCATGTACAAACAAGCATCGGCTAACTCATCACAACAGATCCCAGCAAGTGGAGAAGCACATCCTAACCATAACCACAATAACAACCATCAACAATCTCCCACAAAAGAAGCAAGACAAAGGGGCACCTTTGGTCAGATGTAAAATTTTTAACCAAGTCATCAAGCGAACCCTTCTTGACAGCGGTTCTTCCATCAACCTTTTACCCTCTTCATTACTGCAAGAGTTCAGGCTGGGACCATTAAAGCAGACACACATGGTCCTTTAGTTCGTGGATTGATCCATCAAACGACCATGAGGTTTGTTGGAAGACATTGTAGTAAAAGTACAGGATATGCAGTTTCACGTTGATTTTGTGGTCCTTGATATGGACTCACCTGCACCATTACATCAGACCCCTATTATCCTTGGACGGACATTCCTGCATACCATAGAGGTTGTAGTTGACTATGGGTTTGGGAAGATCACGTTTAGCTCGAGCAATCATAGAGTTATAATAGACATGGTCAGTGAGCCAAAGATCGTATAAGATGAAAGTCATGCAGTACTGCATGAATCACACAGTGACTTGATTGTAGAGATCAAAGATACAAACCTCTCTTTGAATGATAAATGGACCCTAGAAATCCTCTCTCTTGAGGAAGACTGGGAAAGCATAGTTGACACGAGCTCTAATGGCACTTGGGAGACAAAATCTAATTTACTGATGAATCTCTTTGATTCAGATGATTCACAACAGTCCGCACATGATGAATTCATTGTAAATCCGTTCATAACATTGTCAGTTGAACAGAAAATGACTAATGTGAGAAGCGCTACCTCTAATGTTATGGCAGATCATCCTCCAACCAGCACAGTTTCCGAAGTCACCAAGAAGCAGGCCATATCAGAACCTGAATTAAATCCACTTCCGATAGGCCTTAAGTATGTTTTCTTGAGAGTGCAGAGAACATGTATCCAGTCATCATCAGCAGCAGGCTGACCCCTGATCAGAAATCTTGACTCCTAGAGGTTCTAGAAAGAAACCGCAAGGCATTTGGTTAGCATGTCATAGGTCTCTATGGGATAAATCATGTTGTGTGCTCACACCATATCTATTTGGAAGAAGATGCCAAATCGTCCCGAGAGTTTCCAAGGAGAATGAACCCAAATTTGCAGGATGTCTTCATGAAAGAGATTATGAAGTGGTGTGACGCAGACTTCATTTATACCATTTCCGATTCAAAATGGGTGAGCCCTCTGCATGTAGTGCCAAAGAAATCTGGGCTCACTGTGGTCACCAATGACAGAGGAGAGAAGATTTCTACTCGAATACTGACATATTGGCATGTATGTGTAGCTTACCGTCGTCTCAATGCAGTAACAAAGAAGGACTACTTCCCCTTGTCATTCATTGATCAAGTGTTGGTAGGACTAGCCAGCAACATGTTCTTCTATTTTCTGGATGGATACTCTGAGTACAACCAAGTGGCAATCGCCCCAAAGACCAAGAGAAGACTACCTTCACTTGACCATTTGGCATATATTTTTTCAGGAGAATGCCCTTTGGCATGTGCAATGCATCTGCTACATTCCAAAGATGCATGCTTGCAGTTTTCATCGAGATGGTTGGAAGTTTTCTGGAGTTGTTCATGGATGACTTCTCTATATATGGTGACAGTTTAGATTCTTGTGTTGAGCACCTGGACAGAGTACTTCGGAAATGTAGTGAAGTTAATATTATGCTATCTTGGGAAAGGATCCACTTCATGGTCACAGAAGGGATTGTGATGGGTCATGTCGTTTCCAAACATGGCATGGAAGTCGACCCGGCAAAGTTGGATGTTATCAGCAATCTTGAACCGACTCAGAACGTTAAACAGGTGAGGTCATTCCTAGAGCATGTGGGCTTCTACATGAGATTCATCAGAGACTTCAGCTGCATCACCTGACCTCTTACAAAATTGTTGTGCAAAGAGACTAAATTTAGTGGTGATCAACATGTTCTCCTTTCATTTAATCAGTTAAGGGAGATAATAACTCAAGATCCAGTCCCACAACTGCCCGATTGGTCGTTACCATTTGAGATCATGACCGAAGAGTCAGACTTTGTAGTCGAGTTTGTTCGGGGACAACGGAAAGACAAGGCACCTTATGTCATTCACTATGCCAGCAAAACACCAGATGAAGCTCAAAAAATTTATACTGTCACATGAAAAGAATTGTTGTCTATTATTTTCTCCCTTGAGAAGTTCAGATCCCATTTGCTTAGATCAAAAGTCACCATATACACTAACAATGTTGTTACCCGATACTTGCAACAGAAGAAGGATGCCAAGCCTAGACTGATCAGATGTATCCTTCTCCTCCAGGATTTCAATTTGGATATCAAAGACAAGCCTGGGGTTCATAATGTGATAGCAGATCACCTCTCTTGAATTGAGCAGTAAGAGCCTCCATTGAGCAGTGCACCCATCACAAACACCTTTCGTGATGAGTCGATTCTGGTTGTGGATTCAATCCTTTATTATACTGATATTGTGAACTACCTCATCTCTAGTGTAGTTCCACAAGATTTGATGAAAAGAAAGAAGGACAAGTTCCTATCCACTATTAATTTCTACCAATGGGAAGATCCACTCTTATTCAGGGAAGGAGCGAATTATATTTGGCATCGGTGTATTCCTCAAGAGGAGTATCATAGTGTCTTCAAGCATTGCCATTCGCTCAAATCTGGTGGACACCACTCTGGAGATAGAATGGCAGCAAAAGTATTGCAGTGTAGCCTCTGGTGGCCTACACTATTCAAGGATGTTGCAGCATACGTCAAGCACTGCACTGACTGTCACCAATTGAAAGGAACCCTTACAGCTAAAGATTCCATGCCCCTGAAGTTCATTCATATAGCAGATGTATTCGATACTTGGGACATTGATTTCATGGGACCCTTCTCTAATAGTCAGGGATATGAGCACATCCTTCTTACTGTTGATTATTTGAGTCGCTAGATTGAAGCTATCCCTATCTGAATTGTTGACAGCCATACAGTTTGTCAATTTTTGAGAAAGAACATCATATTGTGGTTCAGGATTCCAAAGATATTGATATCAGATGGGGGTAGTCACTTCATCAATAGAGTGGTCAAGAAATCAATGAAGGAATGTAGCATAGAGCACCGTGTTGCATCTCCTTATCATCCATGAACCAATGGCAAAGCTGAACTATCGAACAGAGAAATCAAGGTGATTCTGCAGAAGCTTGTGAAGCCAGACAAGAAAAATTGGTCCTAAATCTTGGATTCAGTGCTTTAGGCATACAAAATTGCTTACAAGTCTCCCTCGGGCATGTCTCCCTACTGTCTTGTATACGGAAAACCATGTCATCTGCATATGGAGTTAATTCATAAATCATTATGGGCAATCAATATCTGCAATTCAGATTCACAACAAGGTGGCCAGAAAATAAAAAAGGTCTAAATAGGCTCTTGGAATTCGGATACTATGTATATGATAACACATTGATGTACAAGGAGAAGGTTAAATACTGGCATGATCATTACGTCAGATGAAAGACCTTTGAGATTGGACAAAAAGTATGGCTATTTGACATAAAGTTGAAGATATTCCCGATAAATTAAATAGTAAATGGGCAGGGCCATTAAGAGTACAAGAAGTGTGTGACAATGGAAGCATTGTGATATTAGAATTGTCTCCTGACGCACAACCATTTGTTGTCAACGGCCAATTACTGAGGCCTTACCTAAAGTATGACACTTTAATGGTCTTTGTCGATTCTATCCAAGTGATATGCACTGAAGGAGCATTCTCAACCTCAGCAGCATTGAAAAATTCAGATAATATCACTCAAAAAATATTCCTTTAGTTGCTTATTTTCTTCTTTTGTTGTGTGATTTATGTTCTATTTTCCTCATTCATTGCTCATATACTTAGGATATGCTTCATCATAAGTATAGAGGAGTGGGTGACATAACTTGTTCATTATCACCACATGTCTCCTCTCCTGTTGATATTCCTGTATATACTTAGGAATATCTTACTCTAAGTATAGGGGAGACATGTTGAATCGTTGTGATTGTCCATTCCCACCCCTGACCCTGCCTACATGTAGATACAGTCTGCTATACTTAGGATTATTTGATCCTAAGTATAGGAGAATGGTCGACTTCTCATTCTTATGTTCATTATTCTTTAGTTGTGGTATTATAGACTCTTTTATGTCTTCTCTTTTCTCTTCGATCTATGAGGACATAGCTCAAGCTAAATATAGGGGGGTCGTATATACTATATATATACACTTTAGCCATAACTTGTACTTTCGTATTTTTAACAAACATGGATAAATTACATTTCTATATAAACATATACAATTCATTAATAAAAAGATGCATATTATTCCTCAAATTGTTTCTATATACTGATTAATAAATCAGGTAAAAAGGTTTTGCAAAATGTTTGGAAAATATTTCGAAAATCCAACAACAACAATAACAACAAAGCCTTTTACCACAATTAAGTAGGATCGGCTACATGGATTCTTCGCTTCCGTTCAGATCTATCTTGGGCCAATCCCGGGCTTATATCCACAAAACTAAGATCCTTCCACATGGTCTCTTTCCAACACTTCTTGGGTCGTCCTCTCCCTCTCATAGCTGGCTCAACATCCCAACACTCGCATCTCCTAACCGGTGCATCAACTGATCTTCTTTGCAAATGTCCAAACCATCTTAAGCGATTTTCTCGCATCTTATCCTCGATCGGAGCTACGCCAACTTTCTTTTTGATTGCATCATTCCGAATCTGATCTTTACGAGTATGTCCACACATCCACCTTAGCATTTTCATTTATGCTAAATTCATTCTCTGCACATGTCTATGGTTTACAGGCCAACATTCAGATTCATAAAGCATAGCAGGTCTCACGGCTGCTTTGTAAAACTTTCCTTTAGTCTTTAAAGGAATTTTCTTATCACAGAGAACAACAGAGGCTCCTCTCCACTTTAGCCTGCCTGCATTTATTCTATTACTAACATCTCCATCAATTTCTCCATCACATTGCAGAATAGATCCCGGATATCTAAAGGAATCTCTCTTCTGAATGTTATCGTAACCAATCTTCACCTCGATTCCTTCACCATTGCTTCCATCAAAGGTGCACTCCATATATTCTGTCTTAGCCCTACTTATATGAAATCCTTTAGTCTCCAACTCATGTCTCCAGACCTCAAGCTTCCCATTTACTCAATCTCTAGTCTCGTCAATTAACACAATATCATCAGCAAATAACATACACCAAGGTAACTCATCCTGAATGTAACTGGTCAACTCATCCATAATCAAAGTAAAAAGAAATGGACTCAAAGCAAAACCTTGATGTAAACCAATGTTGATGTCAAAATATCCAGTCTTCCCAGACGGGGTCCTTACACAAGATAAAGCCCTATCATACATGTCCTTTATGAGGTTAATGTATAGGACAAGTATTTGTCTCTTCTCCAACACGCTCCACAATATCTCTCGTGGGACAAAATCATAGGCCTTCTCCAAATCAATAAAGATCATGCGGAGGTTCTTCTTTTAGATATATAAATCTCTATTGTTCTCCTCAGCAAATGGATGGCTTCAGTCGTTGAGCGATCTAGCATGAATCCGAATTGGTTTTTTTTTACATTGGAAATTTGCCTCAACCTTCTTTCGATCACACATTCCCAAATTTTCATAGTGTGACACATCAACTTGATACCTCTATAATTTGAAAAATTTTGAATGTCTCCTTTATTCTTATAAAGAGGCACAACGATACTCCTCATCCAATCTTCATGCATTTTCTTGCTTCGCCAAATAACATTGAATAGATTCGTAAGCCAAGTCAAACCATGCTCACCAAAAACTCTCCATACTTCTACATGGATGTCATCCGGTCCTAGACCTTTTCTAGGTCTCATAACCTTCAACGCCTCCTCTATTTCTTTTTTTGTATCCGTCTATAGCATGCACGATTCAAGTAACTTTCACTACAAGCTAGATCACCCAAAGTGATATCTCTATTTCCGTCTTAAATTTTTGGAAAATATTTTGAAAAATCTTTTGTTGTTTGAAAGAATATTTTGTGAAATGTTTTCAATCTTTGTAAAAAGAGTTGTTTGTAAAAAGACTTTATTTATAAAAATTCCTTTTCTTTGTGTGAAATAAAAATGTTTTAAAAATCTATTTGCAAATGATTTGGAAAATGGTTGCAAAAATATTTGAAAAATCTTTATATATTGTTTGAAAAACCTTTACAAAATGATTTTGAAACGTTTGTAAATGTTTGTTAAAATTATTTGTAAAAATTATTTTGGAATATAGTTTCCAAAATTATTTAAAAAATTATTTTCAAATAACTTTGATGAATATATACATCACATCAAAATTCTTTATTAACTATATAAATATATCTATAAAAATAATCACATATCCCTTGTAAATTCCTCAAAACCCAAACTCTTGTAAATAATCGATGCACTCCCATTTAAATATTTGTTCCTATTTTCTTAGCCAAAATCTTTTGTTTTCAATAATCCAAAAACATTTGTAAAATCATTTTAAAAAATTGCATAAAAAGTTGCAAAATCTTTTTCAAAAATCCATAAAAAGTTCAAAATTTTGAAAATTACATCACAAAAATATTTCCATTGCATTATACATAGCATCTACATAGCATTCATATTTTTCTGATTGAGTTTGAATAACCAAATCATATCCAAAGCTCTTTCCAACCCAACATCTAAAAAGTGCATTTTTATCAACTTAAATTTGTGTTGATCTGCATAAAAACAAGAGGGATCATAAAAAACTATATAGCACCTACTAGCTCATTTCCGCTCCATTGCGACAGCTCGCATCAACAGCACCACCCCCTCAATTTTGGCTCCACCGGCACCATCGTGAGTTCTCTTGATGGTCTTGTCGAGGTCTCCTCTCAACATCAACCCCCCCATGATCAATCCCACATCCAACATCGTGATCGCTTCCGTCCTCTCCCTCGTTGCCGCCTGGGGCCTCGCCAGGTCTAAGCATGCCATCGCTACGCATCTGTCCATGGCGGCTTTACCGCATGTTGAGGCCCCAAATGCAGTTGCTCCCACGCCATCCCCATAGCCACCTCTGTCGTGCACGCGTCCCCTACTGCCATCCACATCTCTGACTTCATGTACGTGAACAACCCCTCCACGCTCCTGAACATGCTCCGCCATCGTGCCGGCTCTACCGTCGATCGTTACCCCCTTATTTGTAAAACCTCGCATCTCCAGCGCCCGCACCATCTCCCACCATAGCCCTCTGCCATCGTCCTCAACTCAAGCGTCAGCACCATCACCGTCGCCTTCACTCACGGAAACTGTGCACCGTCGAAGCTGAGAAGAGAGATGCAAATAAGTGAGAAAGGTGATGGGATGGAGTGAAAATTAGGTTTTATAGGGCTAGGGTTGTTTTGTGGGATGATGTATGGTGGTAAATACATAAATGGTCCTATAGAAATCTTATATTACGGTTTTCATAAGTTGAGTGTTAATTGTAGCTGTGAACAACAGAAATGAAATATTCTCGATATTAAAGTCAGGTCATATGTTTCTTTATTCTAATCGATAACGGTTCCTTATTTGTTGTCTAAGAAAATATTTCTGAAGTATTCATGTGTGTTTAGCACTTCTAAAATTTTAATTACTTAATTGTGGGATCCATGGGTAGCATGAATATGGGAATTATAGTTTTGCAATCTTCTCAATAGTTTCAAGGTAGTTTTATAATTTTTCCTTTAAAATGATTGTGATGACAGTTTTTTTCATCATCACATGTCTTCGTCATAACAAAATTGTCACCAAAACCTTTTTCCCTTGTTGTGTCATCGTTGTTTTTTTACAACTTTCTTTATTATTTTTCACAAATCCATTGTCCTTGATTATGAACTTCACACAGGATAATATGACATTGTTATAATAAGTATCATATAAATGCATAAAAAATGATGATGGGGTTGAAAAAAATACAGTAACGAGTCGTAATCCCGTTCCATCCCGACATGGGGATCTACAACTCTTATGTTAGACTTTTTACATATTTATTATTATGTTTACACGTCCATAATATAATTATTGTAGCTTTATCATATTCTCCTCTATGAAGGTGTAAAAAACTATAACGAATTTGTAAAAAAATGAAAAAAGGGTTGTAAAAAAATAATTTGTTAGAAAAAACAAGCTGACCTTTGAAGAAAGGGGCATGATCTGGTTATCACCTTGCCACCGCCAACATCATGGTTTGTCGCTATCGTCACCATCGATGTTTTGGCGGGGGGAAGTTCCTCCTCCATCTTCATCATGGTGGCGGCACATCATCGTCCTTGTTTCATTGTCCTCTCGTTGTTGCCAACATCATGGTTCATTTGACGCCGCTAAAAAAATAGGATGATTTTATTTAGTAAAAAAGGAAAAAAGATTGATAGGTGGATTCAGGGATAGAGGTACCAGGAATTTGGAGGGAGGGGGCAAACCACCCCACCATCCCAAAACTTCCTAAAATATATGACACATTGCTTCCCTTCGCCTCTCCATTATTTTCAAACTTCCATGTTTATCGTAAATAGAAATAAAAATAAATTTAATTGATTAATTACTCAAAAATATGCTTTCACCTATCAATTTATATGTCCCTCTTAGTTAATCTTTTCCCTCTCAAACATGATCTTTCTCTCCAACATATATTCTCTACTTCTCCCTCAAAATAAAATATCACCTTTTATTTTTTTATTTTTTATATTCTCATTCTAAAGGAGATTTATTATCTTCTAATTGTTTTGTGGTTGTTTGAAATAGTATTATATCCTCCATTATATCTATAAAATTTTATCAACACATATAACTTTTAAAAATAGAAGATATAAATCTTGAATCATTGTAAAGTTTCAAAATTGAAAATATATGTACTTTGTTGTTTGAAACAACAATGACATGTTACCTTATTATTGAGTTGTCGTTTTTTATTTTTGATCTTAAGAAATAAATATAATGTAAGTATGTGGAAGAATAATGCTTAATTATTTTGAATATATGTGTTGGAAAATGACATGAGCTACGATCAAGTATAACATACGATAAGGAGAAGTTAAAAGAACATGAAAGATTCATAAGGGATTGGTTAATTGAGAGCACAAGTAATACCATAAATAGGAATTTATTTGGAGTTTCCTAATGGATCAAATAATGCATTCATCGTAACTGCGTCACTAACAAATATACATGATCAATAAAAGTCCCCTTGTCTATAGTATCAAGAAGATTTAAATCATGTCGCCATATGCAGGTATATCTGATCACTCTTATTACTTTACTAACAAATAACTTAAATTTTCATTACCATATCACTTGATAAAAAATTATAATAACAAATAATATTCATTGTAAAATTGTTCTTTATACTCGTAATTTGCAAGTCGTGGTCACTGCTAAAGATATGTATAATGACAATTATCCAATGACTTTTTCGTTGAACTTTGCACTAATCTCTACTAGCACTATTTATAAGGAAAAACTTAGCGGGTAGCCACTAAATGATATGTGGCTAGTAAATAATATAGCAGCAAAGATGATACTCATTGGGAATTTATAAAACCAAATATAATATAACAACAAATGATATTCACTATTATAAATGCAACAACATAAGATATAAAAAATATTATAGTATGAGATTTTTACGTGTACTTTTCTAAGATTTTCTAATAATGCATATGCCCCTTACATTTTTTATAGTTACACTTGTTCCCATATATTGTTACTTGCGCCCCTAAATTACAACAATGAAACAAAAAAACTATGAATTTTGTAAGAACTTTGGGGCATAAGCATAATTGTCAAAAACATTGATGGCATAAATATCGTTGGAAAACTCAGAAGGGAATAACTATTAAAATTCCTCAAATTCTTTGGTATCATACATCAACTTTTGTGTAGTTATGTTGGTATTTTGAATTTATGTGAATTTGGTATCTATTTATATAAAATGAATATATTTTTCTAGATCCATTTGCACCCCCCCCCCCCCCCCCACAATGAAAATCGTGCATTTGCCATGGGTGTATTTCAAAACCACCTACGATATTATAACTAGTTTTAATTAAGATCGTTAGAAAGAAGTTTGATCAGATCGGATGCATATGTATCCATATCCATTTGTAAAATAAATTGGATAATACTGGATATTCAGATTAAAAAATATACTAAATATATTTATATCATAAAAGTCAAATCAAATATTTTTATAAATAAATATATAACTAATTTTATTGCTTAAATGGATATATAAATACGAACATGGATGTTCATGAAATTCAAATTAATATCCATAATCATATGTATTTTAAAACGAATCATATCTCAAGGTATGTATAACTTGTAAATGAAAACTATTGTTCCCACGTCATTTTCCTTATTAAAATTGGTACGAGGGACATCCACACCAAATAAATATTTTCAAATAAAAAATGATAAAGCCTTCTCCCACTTTTGAGCAAATCCGTCTAACAAGCTAGACGATGTCGTTGTGTGACCATGTCAGAATCAATTACAAAAATGTGAGTCAAAATTTATTATAACTCTTTAAACATGTGTCAAGTATGGAACAGTGTCAAACATCGAGAGCAAGTCAGGATAGGTTTTACTTATTAATTATTGCTAATAAATAAGAAATTTTAGGTTTTTTATTTTTTATGCCTTTTCGTTTTCCAATGTTTTTGTGAGTTCTTAAGTATATGCAATTTTTTAGGATTTTGAAATGTTATACATGATTTTTTTATTTTATGATTTTTATATTTTTTATATTGTTTTCAATTTTTAAAATTTTAATTCCTTTTTTGATTTTTAAAACTATTTAAATATCATATAAATAAAGAGGAAGAAAATATCTTTTCGGATTTTTAATAGAAGTCAAACAGAACCAAAATGAAGTAAACAAAATGTTTTTCAATTTTCACTATTTTTAGGGGGTTTTGTAGTCTTTATATTTTTATGGATTTTTAAAGTAATAAATAAATAAAAATAAGGGAAATATGAAATTCATAGATTTGTTTAAGATTTTAAAAAATGTCCATCAACATATAAGAAACCATACATCATTTTTAGCATAATATATATATATATATATAATAAAGAAAAATTGAGCTCAGAAATAAATATTTTTGGATATTTCTAGATTTTTTATTTTTAAAAGACTTTTATGGTTTTAAGATTTTTAAGGTTTCTATTTTGTATTTTTTATTGGATTTTGGATATGTGATACAATATAATAAAAGCTAGTTAACATACCTTTTTGGAATTTTTTTGATACATGTTTTAATTATTATGGATTTTATAAGTCTAAACTTGGAATATATGCATTTTATTTTTAAAAATAAGAACATAGAGTTAAATGCCAAATAAAAATTACATGTGATAGATCTATGTTCCATGCATCTAACAAAATGTTCCTACAATTTTTAGAATGCATGAGATAATAAAAAATAAAATATATGTAGAAAATTAAAATAGCAAAACACAGACACGTTTGTAATTTCTAAGAAGTTTTCATGCATTTAATAACATTTAATACAAACACAAGGCCAAATAGGCAAAATATCCAATAAAATATATAGTTTAGTTGTATATAGCATGGACTAAATAATAAATGCATGAAAACTTTTGTCTATTTCATAACAGATCCAAGAAGTAAAGGATCAAGCTTGCAAGATGCCCACAAAACGCATCACATGGTGGACCACGTGAGGTGATCTGACTGAGGACCAAAATGCAAATAATAGAATCTACATAGTTCAACTAGCAAGATATCCAAATTTATTACAAGTAATTTATTAATTATAATATTAAAATTAATATAAGGAAAGGTGGAGGGGTCAAGTGCAATTACTCCTACGAGCCACGCCACTTGCCTGATCTAACGGTGGAGATCAGATCTTGAGGGGATCTTATGGTTGAGGTACTTCACGATCAAATAGTGGACGCTAGAACTCGAGCATGCCTCAGATCTGACAATTGTTGCTTCGCTCGAAGAATAGGTAAGAACAACTAAAATAAAGTAAGTTGGATTATTATTCATACTAACTAGTACTACATTATCCCATATAGACGACTTTTGTATCTTAGCATTATTTTATATGAAACCACCTTCATTTGTAATATAATTAAATTTTAAATATAGCGGAGGTGAATTTGGTCCATTTTGATTTCATATGGAGAAGATATTGATCAGTAAAGTTTTCTTTATGGCTTTTTCAACTGAGTGTACCGGATGTCAGGTACATGATTTATTTTTGCCAATAATTTTATTATTTTATATATTATTAAGTACATGTTTGGTGTTGAACACATTTTTATTAGAAGTGAGTATGATGATGAATAAAATGTTATAAGTTTGATCTACGTATATAGTATTAAGTAGATTTCTAGGATATCTGTACATTATTTAACCCTATCTTCCCCTATTTTATGCATGATCGTCCTAGTCAATATTTGACTTGGTCTCGAGATTCAGGGTCAATCACTATCATACATACTTCCTTTATTTTTCTTTCTTTCCTTTATTCTTTTATTTTGGGTTTAAATACCAGTATTAATATATTATTTATATACAAATGTTAGGATATTAATTCATAAAAGTTAATGATATTTGCATGCATTTTACTAGAGATTTAAAGCTAATATGGTATAATAAAGTGAATGAATGGGTATTCATCACCCCCTATAATTAGATTTGTTAGTCCCTAGCAAACACTTATTAGGAGAATAAGTACTGAAAGAAAAATAAAGAAAAAGAAAACTTAGAATGATGATAATTCGTAAACTTTTCTTTATAAAATCACAGTGTGGAGCTCAGTTAGACCTTTGGATTGTTAGTTAGACAGAACCTTATTGGGAATAGGATTTAAAACTTAACAGCCCTCAAGTTTTACAATTCTTTGTTCAGTTCACCTTAACATTCATGTCAGAATTAGTATTTTCATACGCAAACTCTTATGACTACGAATCTCACTTGCAAAGTGTATGTGAAATGTAGCTCCCCACACTTGAGAGTGGTAAAGAAATAATCTCCCTCAGCAAGGTAACCCTAATTCTCTGATCTAGCTACTTTTTCCTTGATGAGCAGGGTATTCCCTTCTAAATTCAAGTGCAGCTGGCTCCAAGAATAGGGAGTGGAGAAAAGAATGGTTTGTGACCAGTGTAGTCACATATCCTTTGGAGCTTGGCCACTATAGCCAAGTATCCATGTGCAGGCAACCTTGTAACTTTGACTTTGAAGTATAAGCCTTGCTTATTGATACATTTCTCTGAAAGGGAAAGATGTTTCATTTATTTTTTGCTCGTCTATCTCTTTCCTTTTTTTGAATGTACAGAATGATAGCATTTACGGAAGGAATTTTTCTTCTTGAGCCAATAGAGTATCCCTCTTTTGAAGTTGTATTGCAACCCACAACATCCTGTCTTTAGACATCAATGCCACTAGATTAGGTTGGGGTGCACTGACCTCCTTTTAGTGTGACGTATGCTTCCATATGTGTACTTCTCGAGCTAAAGAATTATGCACTCTACCATTTCATCTGAGTTGAGCTATGTATAGAGTGCTTGTCCAAGTTAGGCCACTGTCAACAAGGGTTATATGTGTCTCATGTGTGAAACCTTGTATTTTTTATCCTAAATTCTGGAGTATTTTTGACATCCAAGAAATTTAAATGATCACGTTATTTTGTAGACTCCTAGAGATCTTTCCAACGAGCCTAAGAACAACAAATCCTGACATTCCTAACCCAAGATATTAATGTTTTAAGTTGGATGATCAAGATCCATATATCTAAATTTTGGATTCATTTTCACCTCTCCTTCTATAAATAGGATATGATAAGATGTCCTCTCAAAAATCCAGCCACCACTATCCTTCTTCCTCATTGGAACACCACCACCTTGGTTGAATTGGTCGTCGGATGGCTACCGTCGACGTTGGCGATCGAAGATCCGCAACCACTATCACGTAGAAGAGCTTGATGTCAACATCGTGCACGTATTCGTGTTGCGATCGAGTGATGGAAGCATTGTTTCTGCGAGAGGATATATCCCGATGGAACATCCTCGGAAGTAAAATGATGACCCATACCCTTCATACTGTTGGTTTCATATGATTTTATTCCACCTATGTGCTTGATCAACCATGTAGAGCCTAAGGACTTTTATTTTCATGAGACGAATTATGGTTGGGTATTATTCTGCGTCTTTTCCAGCAGTGTTGATGGTTTATGTCTACATTGTCATATCTTTTTTTTATACATTGGAGGAGATTATCGTGAGAATTTTTAATCGCATGAAGATGTCATTGACGTAGTTTACTTGATCCTTGATGAAATTGAAATTCGCATACTCATATTTATATTATCTTGGGAGTCGTTGTTATCATTGTATTGATTGAAAAGTTTATTAATAAGCATATTGGTTGACACATTTCCATAAAAAAATCGTAGATACACATCTCACCTTCACGGTAATTTTCAAATTCATATATATCATGTAACTGTATCAAATAAGAACCATATAGTTTGATATGTACCTCGATATAGGTCCGTAAGATTGTGTTCATCTTCGACATGTCATTTGTATTAGAAAACCTTATGGACTCCATGCAAAATGGGCGTTGGTATTCCAGAAGTTTTGAGCATAACATGTTAACTTTGATGCTAATACCTTTAGGAAACTCATTAGATGATTTTCGATAACTCCATGATTACAGCCTTGTTATATATGAGTATTAGACATTAAGAAATGAAAGAAAAGACACTTCTACCTTTTCAGTTACTTTTGATTTCAGGTTTCATAATTATTATTGTGTCGAGATATATATGTAATGAGTGCTTTTCTTATAATTCAAACATGCGTATGGTGCAATAACATGGAAATTATATTATGTACATGTTTATTTATTCTTGTTACTCACAAATCAAAAGTTGTAAGTTTTATATTCTGATGTTCAAGTAACAAGTTTTATCAAAGGTTGTAAGAGTCATATTACAATTATGAATGTGAAATACCATCATTATATAGGCTTTGTTAAATGTGTAAACCAATCTTATTGAGATAGAGCTCATACGATATATATATATATATATATATATATATATATATATATATATATATATATATATATATATATATATATATGGGTAAAATGGGGCTGCCCCCAAGGGGTAGCTAACTTAGCTACCCCCGCCCCATTTTCTCCATATTTTTCATTTTTTTTGAAAATTTCTTCCATGAATATTCATCACTATATCCCTATATTGTGTCATTAAAATTTCGTGTGAAACAGAGACTCCTACGGCCTCCATCCAGACAGTCAATTTTTTAACGGTAATAGGATTTTTTAAATCGACCCCGTTTGGATGGAGATCATAGGAGTCTCTGTTTCGCATGAAATTTGAATGACATAATATAGGGATTTAATAATGAATTTACACGGTTTTAGATTTTCAAAAAAAATAAAAATTGTGAAAAAGGGGCGGGGGGAGCTAAGTTAGCTCCCCCTAGGGGGCATACACATTTTACCCTATATATATATATATATATATATATATATATATATATGGTAGTTATATGTCTTATAATAATATACAGATGGAAATGTAATATTTGAATTTAAGTTAATAGTTTTATTACTTAGAAATGTCGATACAATTTCTCTAAAACCTGAACCTTGTTGAGAGATTCACTAGATACGTTTTTGTCACAAAAAGAAAATCATTTCAAGAGTAATTAATTATTGGTCATTACTATTGTTAAAGAGTTGTGTGTATGCCTTGCCCATTGAAGTGTGGCCGAAAGGTTTGATGGTACAATCAATTTTAGTAGCATTGATTTCGGTGGTGGTTTATTACTATTGTTTCATGGGTGAGAGTTCATAATAATTGGACCCTTGAGCCCTGTAGATGCTATGAAGGTCGCAACCTCAACATACGAGGTGGGTGACGTTGCACCTAGCAGCCCGATTATATCCGATGTCGCTCGATGGAGTTGGCAAGATAAAGGTTGACGTTCTTAGCTTCTCACTTATACATGATTTTAAAACTTGTTTTAAAATTAGATGTGGCCCTATCAAACTTACTTCGAGTATTATTATTGTGAGAAGTGTTCCAAGATGTGGGTTGAGCATTGGCATTTGAGAGTTACTCAAGATGAATATCAAGTTCCCACTTAGCAGAGGCTTATGAGTCGTGTACCAGCGTGTGCTAAATAAATACGAGAAATGATCCATGATCGAATATTAGTAATTACAATGTACACCGTTGGGAACTCTAATCAACGGATGGAAATATCAAGATCAACGTGGTAGTACTCAAACAATGATTAAATTAATAAATAGTAGTCATCAAATGATGATTAAATTATTAAATAAATTACTAATCATATAATCCTTTGTAAATCAGAATAGTTTGTATATTCCAGTTTCTAAAATATATGCATCTTAAATATATGCATATATCAGTCGATAGAGTTAATTACACATGCCTTGCTTACCACTAAATTATTTATTATAATGTTTATCTCATTACTAGGCAATTGCTAATAATGTTGCCCTCGTGTAAACCTAACAGATGTAGTTGAACAGCAGACGCAGCAGTAGCAGCTTTCGAGGAGATTGGACTTTTTATGTCGTACTTGCACCAGACATGGTGCGTTCTACTTAGAATGATTTATTTATTTTCCGCATTATTCATGTTTTATTTGAGAGAAAATGTAACGAGATTTTTGGAGAGTTCTTATGCAAAATTTATAATTATGTGGTGTATCTCATTCTATGGATATGGACTTGATGTTTTTTATCAGTGAGAATGAATGGTGCATTTTACATTCCATTTAATTTAATTCTCATGTCATTATATATATTCCAAATGTTGATCTAATATGCATAAGAAGGTTTGTTGAGTATCAAAGATCATGGTGTATTCAGATTCTGTAGGTCTGACGCTCCCGTCCCATTGGTTTCGATAGCCGGAGTGGTAGGGTGTCACATCATGAAATACCCTACTTAGGCTAATCAAGATGACATGAGTCTTGTGGACTCAAAGAATTAAGTCACATGGACCTAAAAAGGCTTAATTCCAATTCCTATAAGTTCCAGTGAAGTTAAATGGATTAAGGTCTAAACCAAGCTCCAATCTTCAAATTAATTTCAAACTACTTCAATTGTCAAAAATGATTTCAAAAAATACATATGCAAATGCAAAGAATATTTTTATGAAGTAGATTATCTGATTTTGAACTTGTTATATGATTTTTTAATAATTTGCAAATTTTATGAATTTTGAAAATTTTAAATTTTTTTAGGTATTTTTGAAAGGATTAGCAAAGGATTTTATATATAAGTTTATACAAAAAATTTAGATGGGGTATTTTACAAAGGTTCGTAAATATGTCATAGAGATTCTTCTAACGTTTTCTACAATATTTTATAAAACATTTCACAACCATTTTTCAAAATATTTTGTAAAATGTTTTCAAACTAGTTATTATTGATAATTTCCAAAAATTATAAACATTTTTACAAGAATTCTTCAATCTTGTTATTGCTTACCTTTACTCATATTAAGGCCATATTATTGTAAATACACGAAAGTACGAGTTATGGCTAAAGTACATATACAATATATACAAGTCCTTATACTTAGCACAAACTATGTTCTTATAGTACTCAAGGAGCAATAAAGGAATACATAACTCATGCTAAGTATAAAATAAAACTATAATACAATGACTTGATGAAAGAATGAGAAGACAATCATCCTCCTATACTTAGAATCAACTAACCCTAAGTCTATAAGATTGTATAGTAAAGGGGGATGATCGAGGGTGAGAATATACAAAATCAACAACTCAGTTTGTCTCCCCTATACGTAAGGTAAAGAGTCCCCAAGTATAAAACAGATTATCTACAAGTTGAGAGACAAACGAAGTAACAAAAAGGAAAAGCTCGAATCACTCATCCCCCTATACTTAGGATCTAGTCATTTTAAGTATAACACCGATGAAAGGGATAAATGAATAAAAGGAAGAAGGAAAGAAAGGGAAAACAAAATTTAAAAGAATAGCAAAAAAGGATCTTTTGTAGCTCAATTGTATGTATCTTCTAATGATGTGAGATCTTCTTGAAATTACACTTCAATTAAATCGAGAATGGATAGGAATGTGTCATGCTCTACATGTGTCTTCAATAACTATCCATTGACCACAAACGGTTGTGCATTTGATGAAATATCAGATATGATGATGATGTTGTTATCATGCACAATCTTAACTAAGAACGACCCTCTCCATTTGCTCTTTAATTTTCTCGAGAATATCCTTAACTTTGCATCAAACAACCACAACTTTTGCCCAGGATCGAAAGTCTTTCTTTTGATATGCTTATCGTGCCATTATTTGACTTTCTCCTTTTACATCATGTTATCATATGCATAATCTCAAAATTTCAAGAATCTGTTCAGATCAATCTTTTGGTTCTGATCAATTGTTTGTAAGTCAAAATTGTAGATGTTGTCTGCCCAAGGTGATTTATCAATTAACTCGATAGACAGATGGCATGGCTTTCCATACATGAGTCGATAGGGAAATATTACTGTTGGAGTCATATAGGCAGTACATAAGCCCATAAAATAGAATCAAGGAGTTGAGATCAGTTCTTTCTATCAGGTCGTACAAATTTGTGCATAATCATCTTGATCTCCCTATTTGAAAGTTCATCCAAGACATTGAACTGCGGGTGGTAAGGAAATGTGACATGGTGATCAATGTTATTCTCCTTCACAAGTTTCTAGACTTCTCTATTTATGAATTGTCTACCCCCATCAGGCTATACTTTAAGGCTTTTCGAACCATGATATAATGTCGTCCTTGATAAAATGATAAACTGTACGGCTATCTGTGGATCAGGTGGGATAGACTTCACCCAATGACTACATAATCCACAACAAGCAACATGTATTCATATTCCTGATTGATGGGAAGCATGCCCATAAATTCAATGCCTCAATCCTCAAGTGCATCAAATATTTGGATGAAACTTGTATGGCAATGAATTTTTAGAACTAATGGTTCCTCCCAGTTTCTGACAGCCAATGCAACCTTTCATATATGTTGCAGCATCCTTAAATAGTGTTGGCCACCAGAGGCTATAGTACAATACATTTGTTGTCGTTCTACTTCTAGAATGATGGCCTCCTACTTTGAGCTTATGACAAAGCTCAAGTATATTGATGTACTCCTCTTGAGGAATGTACCTTCATCAAATGCAATCTGCACATTACCTGAAAAGGTATGTATCTTTCCATTGGTAGAAATGAATATTGGACCCAAACTTGTCCTTCCTTACTCGAGTCCAATCTTGTCGAACTTTTTAGAGACGATTTATTTCACAATGTCAGAATATCCGGGGAAAAATACGGCACTTAAAATTGATTCATCAGGAAAAGTCTCTGTGATCGGTACATTACTCAAGGGAGAGGATGTGCTTTCAAATATAGACAAATGATATGCTACCATATACTTGAATCTAGGCTGATCTCTTATCTCCAAATGGAACTCCTTGAGCAGAAGGGTCCGGTGGAGCAGTAGTGACTTGACATCCTTCCGTTATTGTAAGTACCGAATAGCAGAGTGGTCAGTGAATATGATGACTTTAGAACTGAGAAGATGAGATCAGAACTTCTCGAGGGTGAAAACCACTGCCAGCAGCTCTTTCTCTATAACTGTATAATTTTTTTGGGCCTCATCAAGTGTCCTACTAGCATAATATATAGTGAATGGTAATCCATCCATGCATTGTCATAATATAACCCCGATAGCAAAGTCGGAAGCATCTTCTATGGTCTCGAATGGGAGAGACCAATCGGGTTACTGCAGGACAAGCACCTGAGTAATTGGTTCTTTTAGTTGATTATAGGCTTAGAGGATCTTCTTATACACAATGAAGTCAGCCTTCTTGCCTAACAGCTTGGTGAGAGGTCGAGCAATCATGTTGAAGCCATACATAAATCTTCTGTAAAATCCAACATGCCCCAGAAATGACCTCACTTGCTTCAGTGTCTTTGGTGGATCAAGTTTAGCAATGACATCCACCATAGTCGGGTCAACCCCTACACCTCGCTTGGAGACGACATGGACCAACATAATCCCCTCGGTGACTATAAAGTGACTTCTCTAAGAGAGCGCTAGAATCACCTCACAAAATCTCTTTAGTACTCGGTATACATGCAAAAGACATGCATAAAAGCTTTCACTATAGATCGAGAAATCATCCATAAAGACCTATAGAAAGATACTCACCATGTCAGTGAATACAACCAACATATACCTTTGGAATGTAATGAGTATGTTACACAATGCAAATGGCATCCTCTTAAAGGTGCATGTGCCAAACGGACAAGTGAATATAGTCTTCTCTTGATCTTCAGGAGCGATTACCATTTGGTTATACTCAGAATACCCATCCAAGAAATAAAATAACTCTTTACCTACCAGTCGTTCGATAACTTGGTCAATAGATAGTAGAGGAAAGTGATCTTTCTTGGTAACTAAGTTTAGTGCTGGTAATCTATACATATACGTCATGACATAGGTACTCAGGTCGAAATCTTCTCTCCTCGATCATTTGTTACCACAGTGGTCTCAGATTTCTTCGGGACCACATGTAATGGGCCTACCCATTTAGAATCAGAGATGGGATAAATAAAGCCAGTCTCACATCATTTCATGATTTCTTTCATGACAGCTTCTCGGAGATGAGGATTTAGCCTACGTTGAAACTCATACCACAGTTTATTGTCATCCTCTAAGTAGATGTGGTGTGAACACAAGATTGGATATATCCCTCGGAGATCAGAAATATTCCAACCAAGAGCCTTGTGGTTTTTCTACAAAACCTTTAGCAAGAGAGATTCATGATCAATTGTCAATGGTGAACTGTTGACCATCATATATTGCTCAAGATCATTTGCCATGAAGGCATAGTTCAGATTTACTGGAAGCAGCTTTAACTCTTGTAGAGTCTGAGTCAGCTTTTCAGTAACCTTTGAGACGGGGTTGGTGATTGGTGCATGGTTTGCCAATAATTTATAGTCTACCTCGATAACTCTTGGCTCAGATAACAAAATATTGAACATGTCTACAATTGTTTCTTCTTGTTTGATCTGGGATGGATTTTCCTAAAACAATTCGACCAGCTCATCTACATTGATCTCATTGTCGGTAAAGGAACAACTCTCGATTGTGCTTTCCAGGTTTCCCCCTAGGAAGAGGAATTCCTGGATCAAAATTCCATTCACAGATAAACTTGGATCTCTAATATCATAAATGATGTCATCATCATATGTATGTGTTATAATAAGTTCCCTTATCTCAGATGTGATATCCGCTTATTTGGGTTTCGCGATCATCTCTATAGCGACCTTTCGTTGTGGGAGTGATGAGCCACCTGAACGACTAAGGTAAAGTGTCTCACTAAGGTCGTTGTGACCTCAGTCACTCAGGACTCAGAGCTCAATCAAGAAAAAGGATTAAGACCACCAATCAGAGATAAAAATCGATGAAACACAAAATAGCGCTCTCGCTATGATATTAACCTGGTATAGTACCCAGGGTCGGACTCAGGGAGCACGAGATGGCCTTGCGGCCTACGAAGTAGTCAACAAATTAAGAAAAATATAAACAAATATTTTTTTGGTGGTTTTTAATATTTTATATTTTTTTGGAATTTTAAATGATAAAGAAAATAAGAAAACAATATAAACAAACACAAACAACAAATTATTTAACTACTCTAAAAAGCTCTAAAAATTCAAACAAAAATATTTTTATCTTTTTTTATATTTTTTACTATTTTTGGTGAATTTTGATAATTTTATGATTTTTATGGAATTTTCAAAAAATGAAAGAAGGAAGGAGAACAATGTTATTGTCCAGCCATGCTTCAAAGACCAAAATAAAATATATGATGGTCTTAAAAGAGCATGGAGTAATTGTTATGAAACGTAGAAGTAATGGACAAAAATTAAAAAAAGAGTTTATTAATTTTTGAACTTTTTATGATTTTTTAGAATTTTTATGAGTTTTAAGGGGTTTTTCAAATTTTAGGCTTTTTGTAAATCTAAAAATAACCAAAATTGGTTAGAAAATCAAACGCACTAACACGCACAAAATCTAATTTTTTTGTAATTTTTGAAGAGGTTTTTATATTTTTATGAATTTTCAATCTGAACAGACAGAAAAACAAGGGTTTTGAATTTTTAAAAATAATAAAAATGCTCAAAAATGTACCAAATTTTTAGCAAAAATTTTACACAGTGCCAGGAGCCACGTCTAATTTTCATGAAATTTGGAATTGATTTAATATTTTATTAAAATCAAACAACAAGGCATAGTGCACAAGGACCTAAATGCAAGAAAAGTAAGTTCCAGGGGCTGAAATGTAACAAATACGAGAAGTAGGGGGGACCTCGTGCAAATTCTCCAAAATCCCACGTGCGCAGCACGTGTTCTGGGCACAGAGGGACCAAAATGTAAGAAACCTTACTTCTGTGGACTTAGTAGCAACACGTGCTAAAAGTCCAGGGAAGAAGTCGCAAATAACCCAGAATATTCAGCACATGTCAAATAAAACCAAGCACTGGGGTACGGATGCAAATATCAAAAACTATATTTCATTCATTAACACGCAGAAACTACAAGCCCATGCAATGCAAAAATCCCAGAAAATCACGTGTCGATGCACGTGTTCCACATAGACAAGGGTATAAATGCAAATAAAACAAGCACGAGGTCCTAAGTGCTAAATGTCCAGAATAAAAATAACTAAACTAAATATTTACAGGACTAGAACGTAAATTACAAAGCAGGAGGGGCCTTAGAGTAAATTACCCCGTCTTATGATCCGAGGGCCAGAGGCGCGCCACGTGTGATATCCAATGGCTGTGGGGCGCTGCTCCTCAATGAAGGGCACTGGCTCGGATTTGATGGCTGAGGTGGTGCCACGTAGCTGATCGAACGGTGGAGGATCGATGGCACCCCTTCGATGAACCCTAGCCAAGATCTGATGGATGGAGGCGTGCCACGTGGAGAATCGGACGACTAAGGAGTGTTGTGGCTAAGCCTCTCTGAATCGGCAGTCACGATCGAGCCACCAAAGATCTGACGGTGATGGCTGCTCCTCAAGTGGATGGATCTGATCTAATCTGGAGCGTCGAGGAAGATCGGACGTCTACTGGAGGTCCTGGAAGAACACAGCTCCGGCGAACTTCGTCGTGCGCCACGGACGTGCTGGACCTCCGCTACTGCTGCTGAGATGTGGAATAGGTGTGCCTCGATGCTCTGCAACTGGTGGGCTCCTCCGATGACGCCAAGGAGCTCCAAGGAGCTCGGGAGACGACGGCGGAGCTGGGCTCCTGTGTCTGGATGTCGAGGTCCTCAGACGGACCTCCTCTGACCTGGAAAGCAACACAGAAAGACTCCTGGGTCGAGGGCAAACTGCCTCGACCCTGTGAGGGGTGAAATGGGTGGCTGATGCGTCGGGGCGGATGACCTCCAGCGAAGCGACGACGAGGGAGGTCGGGGTTCCTGCTCCGGAGTGAGACAGGGGGTGTGAGTGGGTACAGAAGGTGCGGAGAGGTCTCATGATGATGATGGTCGAGTTCGATGATCGAGGTGGTGACTGAGATGGTCGGAATCAATCGGGGACGGCGAAAGATGAAATTGGGCGAAAACAGAAATTCGAGAAAGATAGAAAGAATCAAGATTACCGGATGGTTGAGGTCGACTGTGGAAGAGCTTCTGAAGCTCCTGGTCTTTGCCTCGAGGGCCGAGAGGCTCGAGCGCTACTCCTGGGCGGCGCACGGTGGCGCTAGGCTACCGGATCAGTGGCTGGGACACCTCCTCCTCACTGCGACACGACCCGCAACTAGCTGTCACTCTAGGGAAGGCAGTGGAGGTCCTGGGATGGGAAGGCGGAGCCAAAGATAGCGTGAATCTTGCGATGGAGCTGGAGATTTATAGTGCTAGGGGTCCGGCTAGGAGAGGTTCAGGTGATCAGATCGGAGCTCGGATCCCCAAAACCCACCCCGGGCGTGGATTAGGGATGAACAAGGGTCAAATGGAGCCCGGGGTTTCGAGATTTGGCGGTCGGGTCGAGCGGGGAAAATTGGAAGAAGTCGGGTCGAAAATGCAGGATCCGGCTCTGGTGGTCCTGGGGGGAGAGTTGACCGGGGGTCAACATCCCCCGTGGACCAATCAGAGCCCGCCAATTATTAAAGTTTTGTAAATTAAATAATAAATAGAAAAGGCCGAATTTTGCAAAACTCAAAACATGAAAAGTGTTTCTTTTATTTTAAACTATTTTTTTGTGATTTTTATTTTTTTGAAATAAAAATAAGGTATGTACAATATAGTATTATTATATATAGGTATATACAATATACATTTTTAATTTTTATTTTTAATTATTTATTTTTGTATATTTTATTCCAATTTTATATTTTATTTATTTATATAATAAAATTTGGAATAATTTGGGATTTTTATTTTATTTTTATTTATTAATTACAAGGGCTAAAGAAATAGATATATACAAGTGTGTACATGGTATATATACAATATTGGTTTTGATTTTTATTTTTATTTGTTTTTATTTTATTATTGTTTTTGTAATTTTTATTTTATTTATTTACATTATGAAATATAGAATATGTACAATTTTTATGGGATTTTTATTTATTTATAGGGATAAATAAATAGATAAAGTGTTTTATGTACATGGTGTATCTACAAAGGCGAAGGGATTTTTAATTTCTTTTTAGTTTTCTCATTTTTATTTCAATTTTATATTTACAAATATTTACATATAAATACACACCCATTTTTATTTTTATTTTTATTTAGAGGAAAATATTTTTATTTATATACAGGTATATATGTACACACATGAGTTGCCCTATCTCCCTCTACTTGGGTTTTTATGTGGTCAGGCCCATGCTGAGCCCTCCCTTGGGATTAGGTCGCTCAATATTTATTCTAAATATCTCCCTCTTTTTCTTTTATTTCTTTATTCTTTTATTTATGCATAAAAACATGCTAATTATTCATTTTTACACAATGCATGATCTTTGATAATTATTGGTATTTACAGAAATATACATGTGTTTTGCATGGGTTTTGTAGCTAAAATAAAAGAATAATGAGTTATGAATGGGTATTCATCACCCCCCTATACTTAACTTTGCTAGTCCCTTAGCAAACACTTATTTGAAAAAGAAGTGAAAAAGAAGAAAGAAAAAGAAAAAGAGGAGAAAAATGCATGGATCAATGCTGATTAATAAACTGGCCTTCATTAAATTGAAATATGGAGCTCGATCAGATCTTTGGATTATTAATGTGTCGGAACCTTATTTGGACTTAAGCTTAAAACCAAACAGCCTCCAAGTTCCACCAATCTATGGGCAAGACTCCTCAATAAACCAGATCTGAACAAGTCTACATACAAAAACTCTAATGACCATGAATCTTTCCTTGTACGGTGTAAGTGATATGTAGATCCCCACCTCAGAAGTAACAAAGAAACAACCTCCCCCAACCTGGTAACTCTAATGCCTCGGTCTAGCAACTCTTTCCTCGAGAGCGGGGTATTCCCTTCTAAGTTCAAGTGCAACCGGCTCAAGAAGAGGGGGAAGAAGAGAATGGACCATGACCAGTGTAGCCATGTATCCTTGGGAGCTCTAACCAGTGTAGCTGAGTCTCCCGTTGCAAGCTTCATGAGATGGAACATGTATACCATAAGCTTTTGCTTTATTTGACTATATACACTCCGGTGGGATTATTAAATTTTCAATCCGACCCACCACCTTTTTTTGGAGTTCTTTTCTTTTTGCACATTTTTTTCATGTGCATCTGTACAACATATCTACATGGTGCAGCATATATACAAGGAGTTTTTCCTCTTGAGCCAGTAGACTATCCCTCTTTTGAAGCTTTATTGCAGCCCTTAGCTTCTGTCTTTAGACTTCATAACCACCAGACCAAGTTGAGGTGCACTTCCTTCACTAGAAGAAGAAGAGAGGTTCCGCCTAGAAGTACTACCCTCATATGCTACCCCAAGCCAAAGGAAACGACCTCCTCACCACCTCATCCGTGGAGAGCTATGTGTAAAGTGCTGGTGCAAGTAAAGCCATTGTCTCTGAGAGTCATGCGTGTGTTGTTAAGTGCTCTACTTAGGCTCATCAAGATGACATATGCTCATAGCCTAGTGGACTCAAAGAATTTAGTCCAATGGACCTGAAAAGCCTTAACCTTAAGCCCTATAAGGTTCCTCTTATAATTAGGTGGATTAAGATCTTAATCAAGCTCCATTGTCCAATTTAAATCCAGGCTAGTTTAAATGTCAGCTATAATCCAGGAAAAACTATACAAATATTTACAAAGATGCTATTTACAAATATGCAATTTACAACTATCTACAGTCGTGCAAAATTTTTGAAAAATGTTTGAAAACATAGATGTATGCATGAATGCGAAGTTTTGCAAAATGTTTACAAACATTTACACAAGGTTTTTGCAAACTTTTTGTTTTCAAAACATTTTACAAAAATTTTGTACTATATACATAGATTTTGATATAAAAATATTTACAAATCCTTTATACAAATCACTTTACAATCATTTGTACAAAAATAATTTGTATAAATAAATAGCTATGTGCAAGATGAATTTTATATACAAGGGAATTTTTTTAAAAAAATTATGATTTTTTGGGTTTTTAGCCATTTTTATTTATTTACACACTCACACAAAGTACGAGTTATGGCTAAAGTATATATGAAATATATACACACCCCCCTATACTTAGCTCGAACGATGTCCTCAGAGTGATCAAGAGCGATGAAGAAGACATAACTCATGCTTAGTATAGGGAAGTGAAAAGGAATGGCTATATACAGAGATAAATGAAAGAATGAAGAGAACTCGGTGTTTCCCCCTATACTTAGGATCAAGTAATCCTAAGTATAGCAAGTTGTACATGAAGGGAAATCCGAGTTACGGATGTACAGAGTCTACCCCCCCCCCCCATACTTAGGGTGAAATATCCCTAAGTATAGGCAACAAAATAGGGGTAGAAAGAATCAAAAGAATACCCGAGAGTCCTACATCCCCCCTATACTTAGGGTAAAGTACACCCTAAGTATAGCATAATCATAAGATGAGAAAAGGGACGTGGGACTAAAGAATAGAGTGATATGGACAACTGGATCTATACAGGTCGGAAGAACAGTGATAATCAGGCGTGAGATGCAATAGATGCGAGTCAAGAGACCACATCTCATGCAAAGTAAATAGGGGCAACATCAACGACCCGCGGCTCATGATCTAGATATGCCTTGAGTCGTTGGCCGTTCACTTGAAGGTACTCTCAGAAGACAACTCAGATATGTCAATACTCCCATTGTTGTGTACCTTTCTCACCAAATACGTTCCCTTCCATTTGCTCTTTAGCTTCCCTGGAAATAAACGAAGCCTAGCATCAAACAGCCATACCCTCTGTCCTGGCTCAAACTGCTTGTGGCAGATATGAGAATCATGCCACTCCTTCACTCTCTCCTTATAATGTAGGCTGTCTGAAAAGGTTGTATCACGAAGCTCCTCCAGGGCTGCTAACTCTGCCCTCCTATGGTCTCCTACACTATCTGGATCCAAAAGTATATCAGTGACTGCCCAAAGTGACCTATGTCTTAGCTCAACAGGTAAATGGCACGGCTTGCCATAAACGAGGCGAAAGGGTGATGTACCCAAAGGAGTCTTGAAAGACGTCTGATAAGCCCACAAGACCGAGTCCAAAAGCTGTGGCCAATCCTTTCGGTCTGGGCGGACGACTTTCTGCAATATAGTCTTGATCTTCCTGTTCGACACTTCAGCAAGACCATTCGTCTGAGGATGGTATGGAGTGGCAACTCGATGGTCTATGCTGAACTCGCAAGCAAGGGCCTTTACCTTGTCGTTGACAAAATGAGACCCCCTGTCAGATATCAACACTCTAGGCACCCCGAACCGTGAAATGATTTTCCTCCTCAAAAATCTGCAAACAGTCCTAGCATCTGCGGTTCGGGCGGGGATGGCCTCAACCCAATGACTCACGTAATCAACGGCCAACAAAATGTACTCGAATCCCTGACTCTTAGGGAATGGACCCATGAAACCGATGCCCCATGCGTCAAAAACCTCACAGAAGTGTATGGGCTGCATCGGCATCATATCACGCTGTCCACAAGTGCCCATCCTCTGACAGTCAGTGCATCTCTTCACGAACTCATCAGAGTCCTTGAAGAGAGTAGGCCACCATAGGCCGGATTGGAGTACTTTCTGTGTCGTTCTCCTCCCTGAGTGATGTCCTCCTGCCTCCAGCTTGTGACAGTAAGTAAGGACGCTGTGGTGCTCCTCCTGAGGAATGCACCTACGCCAGATACTATCCCCTCCCTCGTGGTAAAGGACGAGATCCTCCCAATGGTAAAACTTGGCCTTCGCAAGGAAGGTCTCAAGTTTTTGCCTGGGCCAATCTTGTGGAACTTTCTTGGCGACAAGATAGTTCACAATATTGGCATACCATGGGAGCGAGGCGATAGAAAGGATCGCCTCATCTGGGAAGGTCTCACAAATAGGGTCAATCTGCTCAAAATCCTCAAGATACTCCAATCGGGAGAGATGATCCGCCACCACATTCTTGACTCCAGGCTTATCCTTAATCTCTATGTCAAACTCCTGGAGTAGAAGGATCCATCTGGTCAATCTAGCTTTGGCATCCTTCTTTGCCATGAAGTACCTGATGGCAGTATGATCAGTAAAGATGGTCACTCTAGATCTGATAATGTACAATATGAACTTATCTAGGGCAAAGACTACGGCTAGCATCTCCTTCTCAGTGATTGTGTAGTTCCGCTGCGCGGCATCCAATGTACGGCTAGCGTAGTGAATAGAAAATGGGACTCCATCCCTCCTCTATCCTAGAACGGCCCCCACAGAAAAATCGGAGGCGTCCGTCATGATCTCGAATGGGAGAGACCAATCAGGTGGCTGAAGGACAAGAGCCTCTATCACACATCTCTTGAGAGTCTCAAACGATAAAAGACACTTGTCATCGACAAGGAACTCGGTGTCTTTCATCAGCAGATCAGTCAAGGGTCGGGCAACCCTACTGAAATCACAAATGAATCGTCGGTAGAAACCAACGTGCCCCAGAAAAGACCGTAACTGCCGTAGGTTGGACGGTGGTTCAAGTTTGCTAATGATATCCACCTTGGTCGGATCAATCTCCATGCCCCTGTTGGAGATGATGTGGCCAAGCACCATCCCTTGAGTCACCATGAAGTGACTCTTCTCCCAAGATAATACCAGGCAAACCTTAATGCATTGTTGAAGGACTCGGTCTGGGCAGTCAAGACAGGAGTCAAATCCGTTGCCGTAGACCGAGAAATCATCCATGAAGATCTCCAAGCACTCCCCCACCATGTCCGAAAAGATAGACAACATGCATCTCTGAAAAGTCGCAGGGGCGTTGCACAACCCAAATGGCATGTGTTTGAAGGCGTATGTGCCGAAGGGACAGGTGAAGGTGGTCTTGTCTTGGTCCTCGGGCGCAATGGCCACCTGATTGTAGACGGAGTACCCATCCAAGAAGCAGTAATGGCTCTTCCCTGCTAGTCTCTCAATGATCTGATCTATAAAGGGCAGGGGGAAATGATCCTTCTTGGTGGCCTGGTTGAGTCATTTGTAATGCACGCAGACCCGCCAAGAAGTGGGTACCCGGGTAGCAATCTCCTCTCCGGACTCCGTAACCACTGTAATGATGCCCGTCTTCTTGGGCATTACATGTAACGGACTGACCCACTTGGAGTCGGAGATGGGGTAGATAAAATCGGCTCTCCACCATTTCAAGATCTCCTTCATGGCAACCTCTCTCAGATTTGGGTTCAGCCGCCACTAGAACTCACGCGACGGCTTTGCCTCATCCTTGAGATAGATGTGGTGAGAGCACAGAGCCGGACTAATCCCCTGGAGATCTGCTACACTCCATCCTATCGCCTTGCGGTTCTTTTCAAGAACCCCCATCAGATGGGATTCTTGCTCTCCAGTCAAATCAGCGGAGATAATGACTGGGTACATCTCATGCTCACCCGCAAGGAACCTATACTTCAACGACGTAGTTAGTGGCTTCAGCTCTGGACAAACTGGTGCTGGCAAATCTACCTTCTGAAGAATCCGAGTGTATGCTGGCAAATCTGCTCGGGAAAATGAGAACCCTCTCTTGCAAACTGGGTATGGGGAAGGCTGCTCATCTAGACTGTCTCTGCTCTGCACAGCATCAACCTCCTCCCTGGTTGTAGGCTCAGAAGAAGTCAGATCAGGTATATACTCATCACACTCTGCCCAGTCACAATCTGACTCCGAGGGATCTATATCATCCAAGGTGGACTCAGTATCCCCGTCATCACAAAACAAATCTGTCTCGCGATCTCAAACCGGCTCTGATGCCTCAAAAGTATCCTGGACCAGGAGTGTGCTCTCCAAGCTCTCCTCTGCTAGCGTCTCTGCATCAACAGTCTTTGAAGGTGAGAGGATAGCCTGTGCGTCTGGATCTGCCCATACTGCCTCGTCACCTGTGATCACAAAATCACAGTCCTGGTGGATTTCTCGCCATGTCTCTGTCATGTTCTCTGAATCGGAAGTAGTATCTGAGCATGCTGAATCTCTGACTCTGATGTCCTCGACCGTCTCTATTTGTACACTCTCTCCCTCGATGCGAAAGTATACTTCCCATTATCATGGTCGGTCACTACCTTGGTTGTGGCCAAGAACGGGCGACCTAGAATGATGGTGGTATCGGTCACAGACTCAGGGATCTCCATGTCCAACACAATGAAGTCCACAGGGAATCGCAGGCCCTGAATCATGACGACAACGTCCTTCAGCAACCCCTTCGGCCTCTTGACAGATCTATCTGCAAACTGAAGGACTGTCCTGCTCTGTCGTAGAATGCCCAACTCGAAGCGGTCGATAAGGGTTGCCGGAAGTAGGTTAATCGAAGAACCGTTGTCTAATAAAGAGCGGTCAAACCTCTGCTCTCTGATATGGCATCTGAAATATGGGGCTCCTGAAACTGGCCTCTTGGTTGGCAGACGATTCTGGATCGTGAAACAAGTGGCTCTGGTCAGCACATGGATCTCTGACTGGTGGTTCCTCCTCTTCCTCCTAACTGTAGTCCTGTCTCTAAGTAAACGCTGGAGTAAAGGGATGTGCTGCAAAGCCTCCTGAAGAGTCAGCTAAATGTGAAAGCGGTCGATCATCTACTGGTTGAACTCTTCCTGCTGCTTTTTTTTTGAATTTTTGATTTTCTTCCCTTTCCCATGTGAAGAGCTCTAGGGAAGGGGATCACAGGGTCCTTCTCAGATGAAGGACTAGGAGAGGGTCTCGGCTACTCAAGCACGGCAGAATCCACACATACATCATCATGCACCATAGGTGGATCAGAATAAAATAAACCCTTTCCTTTATTGCCAGAAATGTCCAGAGATACATGTACAGATGAAAAGACTACAAGACTCTCAGAAGTGAAAATGGTGGCATCAGCACCACCCTCGGCTGGTAGACGTGTGGCCTCAGTACCGCGTTCTGACTCGGCAACAATGGTGGCCTCAGTACCACCTCCTCCATCTGGTGAAACGACGGCCTCAGTACCGCCGGTGGGATCAACATCCATGGTGGCATTAGTACCACCGTCATCATCTCTCGCGGCATCAGTACCGCGATCATCCTCACCTGGCGCTCCTGAAGTGGCATGGGAACGTCGCTCAGACGAGGCGCCGCCTGCTGGCATCCTACCGCTCCTAAGTGTGACAAAATCAGTATCAAACATATATGCAGACAAATCACCAAATGTATCACTAGGAGTGGCATACTCTGTAAAATCTACCTGCTCAGATTTCCTCTTCAGGTTGTTCGGATTGGGCTCTATCTGGGCAGGGATGGCGGCCTTCCCTCTCACAATGTCTCGCATCTCCTGGCGGAACTCATCCATCTCCCGTCTGAATGTAGCCTGCTGATCGGTAAGGAGGCGGGCTATGTCATCTAAGGCAGGGTTCTCATAGGGTGGCCCATGAGAACCTGATGGGTAGCCTCGCTGGTAGTGAGGCTGCTGCTGCTGCTGCTGCGGGTACTACTGGTGGGAGGGGTATGTCTGGGGATGATACCGTTGCGGCTGAGGCTGCTCTCGCCTCCAAGACTGTCCCTGCTGATGGGGACGAGGACCATACTGCTGTGACTGCTGCTGTTGTACATTGGGGGCTGCTGCTGCTGGTGATCTCTTTGATGGTTGTTCTGGTCACCCTGTCCTGACGGTTGATGTTGGGAGCTGGAACCTCCGGCCAACCAACAGAATCCGGGATGGTCTCGTCAGATACCGAGCTGGGGTCAGTCATACCAAATCCCGTTGACATCCATCAACGGCTCTGACTCGTAAGGGGCTGGCGGGAGTACTGCCAGAAGCTGATCCGGCTTGTATACCACCATCTGAGTGTCTGGGGATTGTGGTGCCTGGTAAGAAAGTTGCGGCTGTTGGTACGGCTCCGCATGTACAAGGTGAACCTGTCTAGGCTGCTGGTGGCTGGAGCGCTGGGATGAGCTGTCAGTGCTACTCGGATCGCCTCGTGCCTGAAGACGGGGCTGTGAAGCCGTCTGTGCCTCCTGGAGACGCATGAGCTGTGTCTTCAGGTCACTCAGAGTCTGTGCCATCTGCTCCATCTGCGTGATGCCCTAGCACTGCTTCTTCTCAATAATCTCCATCCGGTCCAGCTTCTCGCTGATGATGCCCATGTCAGCGGCTGTGGACTCGGCCTGTGCTGCTATCGCTGACGAACTGGATGGACCGACGTCAACCCGTGCTATCCTCTGGTACTTCACGGTCTGTGGTTGGGGTCGTCCCTGTGTATAAAGTCGAGTCTGGGACATCACCATATAGTTCTCTGCCATCTCCTCATAAATGGCCTAGACATGATCGTGATCCTTGGCGAAATAGGACCCGCCACAAGAAGCATTCAACAGGCCCTGTAGCTCTAGTGTCAGCCCGCTGAAGAAGCTCTGAACTAGGTTCGGCTTCGAGATGTCATGGTGTGGGCATCTATCTGTAAACTCTCTGAACCTCTCCCATGCCTCGTGGAATTGCTCATTGGGGAGCATGGAGAAGTTACTGATCAGGGCCCTCGCGGCATTCGTCTGCCCGAGTGGGTAGTACTTGTTCAAGTACTCGGTGCGGAGCTGCTCCCAAGTGTAGACAAACTTCCCCAGATGCTTCAGCCAGGTGGTTGCTCTGTCTGCTAGTGAGAAGGGGAAGGCAATCATGTGTATGGTATCCTGGTCCACCTGTCTGTCGTGGACTGTGCTGCAGATCATCTCAAACTCCTGAAGGTGGAGATGGGGCTCCTCAGTAGCCAGCCCATGGAACCGAGGTAGAAGCTGAAGTGTGTTCGGGGGGAACTTAAAGTCCCCCACGATCGCTGGAAGTACCACCCAACGGTGTGTCAAAGTCGATCCGGGGTTGTGTAACTCCCGCATCGGTCTCGGAGGCCCTGTTGCTGCTGCTGTTGCGGCTATTGCTGCTGCGGCTGCTGCCGCACCATCGGGTCTGTCCTCGCGCTGCCCACGATCGGCTCTCATATGCTACATCTCACGCCTCATCTCTATCATAAAAGCTCCTTGATCCCTCAACTGCTGTTGAACTGAGTCAAGGGAGGCGATCAGGGTGGAGTTGATCGTACCCTGGTCCAGGACAAAGTCTGCTCTCCTCTGGGACCTCCGGTGTGATCCTCGCTGCTGCCGGCCATGGTCTCTGCAAAGGCAAAAGACCCAAACTCAGGTGCCGATAAATCATCTGATGGTAGTCTCTCATCTGGCACTAGTATCTCGGAACCGGTAGAAGGGTGGTCGAGGGAGAACAGGGTGGAGTCGAACTCGGGTTCGGAGAGCGGGTCTGAGCTCTCACGAACCGACCTAGATGAGTGGGCTGGAGTGCTGAAAAGCGGTGCAGCCAGAGGCTGCCTAAGAGACCTCCTACCCATCATCGTGATCTGGCGAGTCGAGCGGATGAGATCTGGTAACAACAATGATCACAAACAAACCCATGATTCACCTACACAACGGAGCTGAAGACCGTAAAGGTTCGGTCAATTATCTTGTCAATTTTATTAAGTGATCAAGTCAGGATAGCAGAGCAATTAATGTGACCTGTTAGGAATCCAATCCGCCAACCAGACTGTCCCGTATAAAAGGCCGGTAGTCTGATCGGGGCTCGGATATGGCTCTATCCTAGTGTGTGGGTCACTCTCTCGCGCAAGCAAACCGGACAAGGAGGGGGTTGCTCTCCCCAAGACAAGTTTTTCGGTGTGGTGTCTTTTAGAGTCAAATAGAGTTAGCAGTCCCAAATTTTATGATTCAAATTTTTAGGTATTTTTTTCAATAATCAAACAAATTGCCTAACGAATTTTTCGGTTCTCCTGATTATTTTAATCCAAAACAGGGGGAGAAGACGAAAAAGCTGATGCGCGAAAATCAATGATGCATGCAGAGTAAGAAATGCATACCTGACTCCAGCAGTCTACATGAAAAATGATCCACGCAGAATTTAAAGATTGAAATAAAACTACCTAAATGATGCAAGCAGAAATCCGAGCCCTAAGCACGCAGTTCTACTCGAAAGAATGGCTAGTCATTCACCAACCTCCAATCCAAGAGTCTGGTCTAGGCTCACCCCTCCTCTTCTCAACAAATCGAGTTCAGGAGTAGCGCTTGACAGGGTGGGCTCGCGGCGCTTAGGCTCGAAGGTAGTGGATCGACTATTTTATTAGCTTTTTATTATTGGTCCAATTAATCGATCTATGGGTACAGGAAAAATTATTAAGGTGTGTGGACCTACTTATTTACGTCACAGTCAAGCAAAAATCCTAAGGCTAGGGGCTGAAAATCCGCGAGAATCAGAAAGGCAGGAAATAAACGGTAGAAAGCACGAAAACCGTGAAAAACTGCGAAAAGCCGAGGGGGTCCCTCGAGCACACCGGTGCTCGGCGAACAGACCCGAGAGTCTACGAGTCCAAGTCCTATCCCTGTATTATTACAATAATTCAAATAATCTGACTTGAAATAAAACCTAATCTAATCTACGGCTAATCTAATCCGTGGCTATTCCATGACTCCCGCACTCCTACTCGCTCCTCATGCCTGCGGCTCTGCAGAGAAGAGAGCCGCCTCCGACTCCCGCAGTTGCTCGGCTTCCAAAGAAAGCCGCCTCGGTTCTCGGGCCCTCGCAAGAAAACAATCAGAGAATGCGATCAGACCAGATTATTATATAAACAAGTCAGGAAAATATATACAAAAATCTATACAGAAAACCGCGAAAAAGAAAGCCGCGGAAAAATGTGACTACTAAGTCGTGCTCCCCGGCAACGGCGACATTCTAATGAGCCGCCCGAGCGACTAAGGTAAAGTGTCTCACTAAGATCGTTGTGACCTCAGTCACTCGGGACTCAGAGCTCAATCAAGAAAAAGTATTAAGACCACCAATCAGAGATAAAAATCGATGAAACACAAAATAGCGGTCTCGCTATGATATTAACCTGGTATAGCACCCAGGGTCAGGCTCAGGGAGCACGAGATGGCCTTGCGGCCTACTAAGTAGTCAACAAATTAAGGAAAATATAACCAAATATTTTTCGGTGGTTTTAATATTTTTATATTTTTTTGGAATTTTAAATGATAAAGAAAATAAGAAAACATCATAAACAAGCACAAACAACAAATCATTTAACTACTCTAAAAGTTCCAAAAATTCAAACAAAAATATTTTTTTATTTTTTATATTTTTTCTGTTTTTGGTGAATTTTTGCTAATTTCATGATTTTTAGGGAATTTTCAAAAAATGAAAGAAGGAAGGAGAACAATGCTACTGTCCAGCCAGGCTTCAAAGATTAAAATAAAATATATAATGGTCTTAAAAGAGTATGGAGGTAATTTTTATGAAAAGTACAAGTAACGGACAAAAATCAGAAAAAGAGTTTATTAATTTTTGAATTTTCTATGATTTTTTAGAATTTTATGAGTTTTAAGGGGTTTTTCAATTTTTAGGCATTTTGTAAATCTTAAAATAACCAAAATTGGTCAGAAAATCAAACACACTAACACGCACAAAATCTATTTTTTGGTAATTTTTGACGAGGTTTTGATATTTTTTATGAATTTTCAATCTGAACAGACAGAAAAACAAGGGTTTTTGAATTTTTAAAAATAATAAAAATGCTCAAAAATGTTCCAAATTTTTAGCAAAACTTTTACACATTGGTAGGAGCCACGTATCCAATTTTCACGAAATTTGGACTTGATTTGATATTTTATTAAAATCAAACAACAAGGCACAGTGCACAAGGACCTAAATGCAAGAAAAATAAGTTCCAGGGGCTGAAATGTAACAAATACGAGAAGTAGGGGTCCTCGTGCCAATTCTCCAAAATCCCACATGCGTTGCACGTGTTTTGGGCACAAAGGGACCAAAATGTAAGAAAACTTACTTCCGCGGACTCAGTAGCAACACATGCTAAAAGTCCAGGGAAGAAGTCGCAAATAACCCAGAATATTCAGCACATGTCAAATAAAACCACACACAGGGGTACGGATGCAAATATCAAAAACTATATTTTATTCATTAACACGCAGAAACTACAAGCCCATGCAATGCAAATATCCCAGAAAATCACGTGTCGATGCACGTGTTCCACATAGACAGGGGTATAAATGCAAATAAAACAAGCACGAGGTCCTAAGTGCTAAATGTCCAGAATAAAAACAACTAAAATAAATATTTATAGGACTAGAACGTAAATGACAAAACATGAGGGGCCTAAGAGTAAATTACCCCTTCTTATGATCCGAGGGCCAGAGGCGCGCCACGTGTGATATCCAACGGCTGCGGGGCGCTGCTCCTCGGTGAAGGGCGCTGGCTCGGATCTGATGGCTGAGGCGGTGCCACGTAACTGATCGAACGATGGAGGATCGATGACACCCCTTCGATGAACCCTGGCCGAGATCTGACGGATGGAGGCGTGCCACGTGAAGAATCGGACGACTGAGGAGTGATGTGGCTAAGCCTCGCTGAATCGACGGTCACGATCGAGCCACCAAAGATCTGACGGTGATTGCTGCTCTTCAAGTGGATGGATCTGATCTAATCTGGAGCGTCGAGGAAGATCGGACGTCTACTCGAGGTCCTGGAAGAACATAGCTCCGGCGAACTTCGCCGGAGCGCCACGGACGCGTTGGACCTCCGCTGCTGCTGCTGAGATGTGGAATAGGTGCGCCTCGATGCTCCGCAGCTGGTGGACTCCTCCGATGACGCCAAGGAGCTCCAAGGAGCCCGGGCGACGACGGCAGAGCTGGGCTCCTGTGCCTTGATGTCGAGGTCCTCAGATAGACCTCCTCTGACCTAGAAAGCAATACAGAAAGACTCCTGGGTCAAGGGCAAACTGCCTCGACCCTGTGAGGGGTGAAATGGGTGGCTGATGCGTCGGGGCGGATGACCTCCGGCAAAGCGACGGCGAGGGAGGTCAGGGTTCCTGCTCCGGGGCAAGACAGGGGGTGTGAGTGGGTGCAGAAGGTGCGGAGAGGTCTCGTGATGATGAAGGTCAAGTCCGATGATCGAGGGGGTGACTGAGATGGTCGGAATCGATCGGGGATGGCGAAAAATGAAATTGGGCGAAAACGGAAATTCGAGAAAGATAGAAAGAATCAAGCTTACAGGATGGCTGAGGTCGACTGTGGAAGAGCTTCTGAAGCTCCTGGTCTTTGCCTCGAGGGCCGTCGAGGCTCGAGGCTCGAACGCTGCTCCTGGGCGGCGCACGACGGCGATAGGCTGCCGGATCAGTGGCTGGGACACCTCCTCCTCACTGCGACACGACCCATGGCTAGCTGTCACTCTAGGAAAGGCAGTGGTGATCCTGGGATGGGAAGGCGGAGCCAAAGATGAGCGGAATCATGCGGCAGAGCTGGGACTTTATACACCTACATGTCCGAGAAGAGAGGGTCGGGCAGGGTTCCGTGAAGCGTGGATCCCTAAGCGGAGGTGTCGGCGAGGATCTCGGATGCAAGGGGAAGAAATGGGACCCGAGGTTTAGCGAAATGGTGATCGGGTCAAGTGGGGATAAATGGGAGAAAACGGGTCCGGCGCTGGATCCGCGGAGGAAGAAGGTCCGCGGGGGGAGTTGACCGGGGGTCAACATCCCCCGTGGACCAATCAGCTTATTCCGATTTTAATTTATTTGGAAGTTCATTTAGAAATTGTAAATGACTTATTTTCGAAAAACTCCAAACATGAAAAATGTTTATTTATTTTCAAACTATTTTTTAGTGATTTTTATTTATTTTTCTGAAATATAATTTAGGTATTTAAAAAATATTATTATTATTATATACATGTATATGTATTTTTGATTTTTTGATTTTTAATTATTTATTTTTATACAATTCCAATTTTATATTTTATTTATTTAAAGGATAAAATTTGGAATAATATGGTATTTTTATTTATTTTTATTAATTATTTACAAGGGTTAAATAAATACTTTAATTTATATACATGTATGGTATATATACAATGTGGCTTTTAATTTTAATTTTTATTTATTTTTATTTTTATTTTATTTTTGTGATTTTTATTTTATTTATACACACTATGGAATAAGGAATATGTACATTTTTTTTGGAATTTTATTTATTTATTTAGAAGGGAAAATAAATAGGTATGTGGGTTCTATGTACAAGGCTTATATACAATAGATAAGAAATTTTTATTTCTTTTTAATTTTCTTTTGTTTTTCTCATTTTTATTTTAATTTAATATTTACAAATATATATATTCACAAAAATATATTTTTGTTTTATTTAGAGGAAAATATTTTTATTTATTTACAGGTATGTATGTATACACATGAACTTCCTTATCTCTCTCTACTTGGGTTTTTATGCGGTCAGGCCCATGCTGAGCCCTCCCTTGGGATTAGGTCGCTCAATATTTATTCTAAATATCTCCCTCTTTTTCTTTTATTTCTGTATTCTTTTATTTATGCACAAAAACATGCTAATTATTCATATTTACACAATGCATGTTGAATGATAATTATCTCTATTTACAGGAATATACATGTGTTTTGCATAGGTTTTGTAGCTAAAATAAAAGAATAAAGAGTGATGAATTGGGTATTCATCAGGGAGCGAAAGGTAAACTTTCCAGATGCATAATCAACTATCACTTTGGATGTTAAAAGAAACAATCGACCAAGTATGATCAGTTTTGGAGTAATAGTGCATAGGATTTCATGTTTAGTACAATGAAATCCACTAAGAATTCCATGCATTGCATTGTTACGATAATGTCCTCTAATACACCCCGAGGTCGCTTAATGGATCGATCAGCAAATTGAATAATTATCCTAGTTTATTTTAGCGGACTCAACTCAAATTCTTTGAGGAGAGAAGTGGGCATGAGTTTTATCGAAGAATTGCTATAAATCGAAGTTCGCTCAAAAATTTGGTCAAAGACCTCACATCTGATCAAAGGTGCTCCCATTTCTTTCTTCCTCGTTGGGATATTGCTGATTGCACACACATGCCATGGTCAAGATGTGCTTTTCTACTCTATTATGTCGATTCTTCTGGGGTCAACGCTTTGATGAGCATGCCTCTTTCAGTCCTTTTTTTCACACTCGACATGTATTCCATGGCTTTTAACAATGGCATTTCCAAAAACATGATTTGCAAAATTTCCAACACTCTTTCAATTTTTTATTTCTTTTGTTTTTATATCTTCAAGAAATGAATTATTTACACTATCAACATCAAAATGTTCATGGGAATCAGCTTGTATAATTGTACGATTAGAAAGGGCACATTCATCCATTACATAGGGAGAACGAAAAATTGAAACATTGATTTCGTCAGTGGGCATGAGATTGGCTGTCAATGATGGCGTCTCCTTGGCTTGCATAGCTCGACCTTGGCTATTATTGTATTTTTGGTCTTTTGATTCTCTTCATTTTCTGGATTTTCTGATTTGGTGTGGCTTCTCTCTCTTCTTCTTCTTCCCTACAACTTGCGGGATCGGCAACTTTACATAAGATGACATATGGCCCTCTGAAGCTTTATTCCTCCCTTTCACATCAGCAGATGATTGTAGTATCCTACCACTCCTGAGAGTCACAACATAAGATAACATAAATGACATACTCGTACTTGACTCAGTGGGAGAGGATTCATTACAATCTACATGCTCATTGTAACGAAAGTTATGGATTAGCCTCAACCTATGCGGAGATGATGATCTTATGCAATAGTTAGGTCCTCCAACTTCTGGCTCATCTACATCATGTTCTTCACGAGCTGAGCCAAGAAGTCAATTGAGAGGTTCATCAGTGTTGCCTCAATCTATTTGACGTGCTAAGCTCACTAAATCTAATATGGTGCGGATGCTGCGACCGGTAATTCTAAAAGTATAGATGAGGAGGAAACTCCTGATAATGTGGTAGAGGAGGAGAGAACTGATTCTGATACTGAGAACCGGCTACTGATAATGTAAATGTTGCTGACGATATGTTAACTGCTGGTGATTTTGTCTCCATATGTGAGCATGTTGTGGAGACTACTATGGATAAGGCAAGTGTTGGATTGTTCTTCCACCTTAATGTTGGTAGAATGGATAGATGGTTGAAGTTTGACCATGGTTGTCCTCCTGGATGGGTCAATTACTAGTTATTGCCCCAAATGCCATTCATCTCTTGAATTTATGGTTGAGGTGGGAAGAATGGCTCGACATATGTTGAGGCCTCTAGATGGTACACGACCATCTGTGTGTAATGCGATTGTCATGGTTGGACATGGTCAGGTGCCTACACATAGTATACTTGATGAACGGACTAGGGTTGTCTTGGACTCTGCTGATACAGTTGGTCTTTCTTCCCGGCCACAGAGGTCTTAACTAGCATACTTGCAGATTGACATGAGTTGATTATTCCTAACCAGAAGCTCCAATTGCTTCCTGATTTGTTCGAGATTGTCCAAATTCTTGATCCTTCGTTCGATCACATTGAGTTTCTTGAGTCCTTATGATTGCTCCTCAATAATACGACCTTGGACAGGTGGTTCCCAACAATGCTGAAATTGGAACTCTTATTCCGGTGTTCTTCCGGAGATGTTGCCATGTTGATGGAGTTGTGGAGGATATGTGCTTTAGTTCGTAATGTGTGGGACGAAGGCAAGGCAACCGATCCTTTATCCATCTCCTCGAAAATTTGCCAACGATATCTTCATCCTTGTTAAAATGAGATCCTCCACATGCGATATCTACCAGCCTCTGACTATTCTGATTCAAACCCCTAAAAAATTATGGACTAGAACAGTCTTCAATATGTCATGACGGGGGTACTTTTCCTGTAAATCCTTGAGGTGTTCCCACACCTCATACATGGGCTCGTTGGATAGTTGCAAGAAGTTATAAATCATGGTTTGCATCTGATTCAAATGACCCAGGAAATAGTACTTGTGCAGGAAGTCTAACTCCAACTCCTCCCAGATCGTAACTACCTTCGCCAAATGATTGATCCAATAGAGAACCTTATCCTGAAGATTAAATGGGAAGGTTGTTGGACATGCGAGCCCACAGCGAGCCATTATGCAATAAAAGTTATTGCAAATATCATTCCCTGATCTGAAATGAAGAATAGATAATTTGCACAATAGGTCCCTTAGTACAATTAGGGTTATGTACCATAGCCATCTTAATGATCATACAGCTGTTGATTCAATAATTGAATCATAGAGGTTGGCGCTTGGATGAATATCTAAAGAGTTAGACTGAGGACTCATCAAGCACCGTCAAATGATTGTTAAGAGATGATCTCCAACCTGAGTAGGAGATGGCAATCCTTTCTCAATTAGGTTGATATCTGACCGACCTCTTAATGCAGGCCCTCAGCATAGGTATAGAGATTCAGAGGTGTCAGATTAGTTAGGTCAAAGAGTTGACTTAACGAGATCGAGATAACCAAAGTCCTATATCGTATGCTATCATGATACAGGCACGCATCCTCTGACCGGAGACAGATGTGTTACTATATGTCTAAGTATGTACATTTGGCAGACCAATAGGTTGATGACCTAACCAAGGTCTATACACAGGCGCACTAGTGTGCATATAAGAGCATATGAGTAATACGATCTCTCAAAGGGATCATACAGGTTCAATTACTGACACGGAAGACATAAGCTCACTCATGAGATATTCGGAAGAATCAATATCCGTGTGCACGGTCATCTCGCTTTGGAAGCTTGACTGGATTTGTAGGTTTGATATATACTTTAGGAAAGTATATGATCAAGACCTAGGTATGATATATGCTTTTGGAAAGTATATGATCGATACCAACTCCCAATGATCGAATGAGAAACTTACTGATAAAAGCCCTAAAGTAGACAGTATAAAGTTGATCTAATACTTCGGGTTTATTCTAAGTCTTCCAGTATGCAGGATGTACAGATATTAGGAATACCTGAGGGTGATGTGATCATAAACGATTGTATAACCATAACGCTTCCATTCCTAGGGAGTGGTGAAACGGGTCTGGATTTTAGTGACTCCTCTCAGTAGAGAAGTAATCTGATCTTGGTTCAAATGTTGAACATTGATCTGAATATGATTTAGATGCAATGAGAAGATTAGATTTGCGGTCTTGATTTAATCAAGCATCTATGGGAGGCCCGCGATCTGGATTTGAGATATGATCTTTATATCCAAGTTACTATATGTGGAACAATATAATCGCCCTATCCTTATCTCCAAGTATCTGCGGAGAAAGTGCGTTATCCTTGAAAGAGTTCAGGATAATTTCATTGTTGATATGTGTATCCGAGCATTGAGAAAATGGATGATTAAATGTGATTTAATTATCATAAATAATATGAATTTGATTCATATTATAGAGAGAGTTATCTTAGATAATTAAATGTGATTTGATTATCAAAGATGTGAATAATATTAATGTGATACATATTATTTGAGAACAAGAGAATAGAGATCCAAGATGATTAAATGTAATTTAATTATCATGGATATGAATAATGTGGATAGCAATATCCATATTAGTCATATATATTATAAATGTGATTTATAATATATAAGAGAGATCTATTTGTAATTTACATTTGTTAATTAAATGTTAATGTGAATTGGATTCACATTGGACATTGAATTGAAAATGTAATTTATATTTTATTTTGGGTTGTGAATATGATTCACAAATTTTTCAATGGCAAGATTGCAATGTCTACAAAATAATTGTGAATTATTTTTGTAGAATAATTTGCAACAAAAGTTGTTGCATAATCTTGGAGATTACAATATAGAGATGAGAGCCACCTTCCATCTATATGGAGTGGATGGCCACCACTCCTATTAGGAATGTGTGGCCGTCCCCTCCTTCCTACATGGAACGAGGCACTCTCTCTCCTATGATCTCCAAGAGATCTTGATTTAATTTGGTGATTGAATTATATTGATTTATCAATATATATTTAATATAAATTAAATTAATTGTTGTTGGTTTTAACAAACACAAATCTTAGCCATTAAAAGAAACACAATCAATGAGAGCCATTGGATTTGTGTTGTCCCATGGATTGAGATCCATAGATCCCAAAATGTTATAAAAGGAGAGGCACCCCATTGCTCTTCTTTACACAATGCTTGAGAAGCACATCTCTCTCTATTTCTCTCTAGACGTCAGCCCTCTCTCTTCCTCTCATGGCCGTCCACCATGGATGCCCTAGAGAGACTCTCCATCGCCGCAGCGTCGTCGTCATGCTGCCCGATCGTTTGCTCGTGGATCTCCTTCTCCTTCGGTGCGCCTCGCTCGTGAAGAAGATGATGGATCTCGTGTGTCGAGATTAGGAGATCCACCGCTTGGATCATCAACATGGATTGCTAGAAGCACGCGGTTCATCCCCGCGCTCGCAAGTGTCTCCTTCGTCAGATCGGACTTGAGACAGGAGGTCTCTTCGTTTAGAGACTCGATCGCAACCACGATTCAAGAGGTAATCCTATTACTTGTTTTTGGTTTAGACGAAACGATCTGAGAAGTGTTCTCGGATTATGTGGTTTCGTCGCATAAAATTTTTTAATTTCCGCTGCATAGAACAACTAGTCTGACTAGTCGTTCTTCGTCGTATTCGATACGACGCTCACGCTTCCTTGATGCGCATGAGGATCTAACCATATCCTTCAAGTGGTATCCGAACCTTAGGATTGAAGGTTTTGGATACGATCCATAAACCTAGGACGACTTGGGTTCATTAGGGATTGCGAAAGTTTTCTTGCATTTCATTTTCGCATCTCTTTTTTGAGATTATTTTCGACACTTTTTAAATTATTTAAAAACGAAAATAATAATTGTATTTTCCCCCATTAAGTAAGGAAACCGTAGGATCTGAGTTTACGTGATTTCGATTATGTTTGCTCAAGTTATGTTCGTTTTAGTGAACATGTATCCACAGTTTCGGGGACTGCGAATCTCAACGTAATTAAAGAGTTAATTGCGGATCTGAAACACCTTGAAATGCGTGCAACCTTAGGTTCTGTTGTAACTCAAATTAGCAAACTTTAGGAACTTATTTTGCTTAATTTGGATTCAAATTGATCGAGATATGATATTTTTAGTAAGTGATGGTCATTGCTGGAAATACTTTCCTAATCAAGAACCTAGTGATTGTCATTTAATCAATTAGTGAAGTTAAATTGTTTAATTTCCTGGAATAATTGTGCATAAATATTTGTGAAATATTTGATGATAATTATTTCCTTAAATGGCATTTCTTTAACCAATATTTGATTAGATGTGATCTAGATCACTAATTGGTTACATGAACTACATGATCTACATTCCAACAAACATGTTGCTTGAATAGGATTTGGGATTTGTTTAGCAAATCTCATTATAATGTTAATCAAAATTATTTTGATTATTATTATATGGTATAATTTCGGTTGAAGAACCGATGATCATATCAAGTACAAAATTATCTATTTTGCATTATCCATTCCCGAGGTGGATATGGTGTCTAGTCGGAGAGCATTGGGGTAGCGGGTTTCAATGTATGTGGTCCGTCCCACTCTCGTCGGTACTGGCCATGACAACGGGTAGGGTTAGTATAACTCTTAAGAAATCATGATGTATTTCTAATTATTAAAATTCGAAATAATACGTATTTTAGATAATACCATAATTCAAGTAACAAATTTAAAATGTTTGTTGGATATTAATTGGATCATTAAGTTAATATGATTAGATTAATTGGAATCTAATTAAAATTAAAAAAACTCTATTATAAATAGAGATGTTATTTCCCTTGGAAGAATTAATCATAATGAATATGATTCATAATGATTAATTAGAATTTGAATATGATATGGAGGATCACATAAGTGACATCCATGGTCGCCCGTCAAGGCGGAGGGTTCCGTCGCCAGGGATTGTATGTAGGAGACGCCTGTCCGAAGTGACAGCTCCTGTATGCAAGCGCATCTGGATCGGGCGCTTCGTTTCTCGAAAGAGTGAGGATGTATGCGTAGTGACCCCAATATCGGGTCCTCATATTATTGGGGTGATATTGGATTGTGCATAGCGAGTTATATTCCTGTTGATGGTTGGTTCAATTAATGACGGGTCAACATTACCTTAGGGGTGGTGGGCCCAGGTGTTAAAGACCGAATTGGGAGATGCAAGTTGGACTTGCAAGGCAGAATGTGTTCCCGCTTCTTTTTATCCGAGTTGTAGGTTCTCATATTATTGGGATGCAACAAAGATAAGGAAGGAGATCCCAGATCTTGCTTGAGATATAATGGTAAGTATATCTCTTACATTGAAAGTGATTGAGGGAATGAACTTTCAATGTTGACAAGGCAAGACAACTTTGATATAAAAATTCCCAAATCAAAGTAAAATATGTATATATATATATACACATGCAAATTTCTTATTTCAGATAATCCTTCATTAAAACCCTCAATGATATACTCAATAATAACCAGTAAAATATCATGGATTGGACTCATGATCCAGATATTGTACTTGCATTTGGATAAATAATGTATGTGGTTGCAATGTGTAAGTTTCCTCATGATAATGAGGAATGACAATTAAATGGATAATTGGACTACAACCCTAGGGTTTGTATGTCTCTTTAGTCTTGATATCATCAAATGTACTTTGGAAGTGACATGTCAATGATGACCGCAATTGTCAAATAATCCTTATAAAATCTAAGAAGATATTCTGGTATACATATGTGCTCTCAACATTTAATCATGAATGACATGGTTCTCTTCATCATGCAGAATGGTGGATCTATAAGAGATGATGTATTCAAAATGTTTGAATACCTACCTGATGAACCGAAAATCAACCAAGACCTGGGTGAAGGTAAAAACAATGGTCGTTGCAACCCAGATCTCAGTACTCAGCTCAATCAAGAAAAAGAAGATAGAACCACCAAAATCAAAAAGATAAAATCAATCAAAACACTATAGCGGTCCTCGTTATTTTTATTAACCTGGTATAGCGACCAGGGTCGAACTCAGGGAGCAAGTGATGGCCTTGCGGCCTACGAAGTGGTCAGAAGTCCAAAAATGAGAAGAAAATATTTTTTGTGGATTTCTATAATTTTTTAATGTTTTTGTATTTTCGATTTTCTAAGGAAATTTAAAGGTAAGCAAATACAACCAATTATTAAATCACTCAAAAATACTCCAAAAATTCAAATAAAATTATTTTTATGTTTTTTAGATTTTTTTAGTGTTTTTGGTGAATTTTTCAGAATTTTTCAATTTTTATTTGATTTTATAAAAATCAAGAAAGGGGAAAAACAAAGGCTAATGTGCAGCCAGACCTTAAAAGATCAATTTGTAATGTAAAATTGATCTATAAAGTCTGGACGCAATTTTTATGAAAAATATAAACAAAAACTGGGATTCAGAAAAAGAGTTTGTAATTTTTATTTTTTAGAATTTTTATAAGATTTTTAGGGTTTTGCAATTTTTAAGGTTTTTATAAATCCAAAAAGCACGAAAATTGGATAGAAATTAAAATACTCTAAAACTAACTTACACTAATTTTTTAGAATTTTTAAAAGAGTTTTTATATTTTTCTTTGATTTTATAATTCAGACAGTACCAAAAAGCACTGTTTATAAATTTTTAAAAATATCAAAAAGCCTAAAAAATGTACCAAAAATTTAGGGAAATTTTTAACTGTGGTAGGAGCCATGTGTCCAAATTTCACCTAATTTGGATTTAATTTGCTATTTTATTGAATCAAAACAAGGCATATAGTACACAGGGACCTAAATGCAAAGAAAAGTAATTTCAGGGGCCAAACAGTAACAAATCAAGAAAGTGCAGTGGCCCTTGTGCAAAAAGTCCACAAAGTCACGCGCGAGGCACGTGAATCAGGCACAGAGGGGCATTAATGTAAATCCTATTTATAAAACATCAAACAATAATGCACAAGAAACACAGGATCAATAGTGCAAAAATTCCAAATCCTTACGTGTCGATGCACGTGGTCTACATACACAGGGACTAAGTTGCAAATAGAAGAAACATGAAGGTCCAGAGTGTAATTTAAACTAATTAAAAACAATGTACAAAAATATTTTCATGACTAAATAGCAAAAACTAAAAGAGCAGGGGCCTAAGTGAAAGTTACCCCTATTATTAACGGTCGACGGCTGGAGGTGCGCCACGTGGAAGATCTAATGGTTGTGGTACGCACACGCCTCTCCTCTGTGACCGACGGTTCGGATCAAACCCTAAAGAGATCGGACGGTAGACATGTCACACGGATGGATGGTCACGATCAAATCTGGAACTGGGGGCTGATCGAACGGCTGCTGGAGGTCCTGGAAGAACTCGACTCCGGCGAGGTTCGCTGACACAATCCGGGCGTGATGGACCTCCTCCTGGGCTGCTGAGATGGTCAGAAGAAAGCTCAGGGTCTTCTACAGCTGGTAGACACCTCCGACGAGGCCGGGGATCACCGGAGTGGCCCGACGACGACGGAGGAGAGAAGCTCCTGTGCTCGAACGTCTCGACCCCCAGATGGGGTCCTTTGACCTGCAAATGGGCACCAAAAGCTTCCTGGGTCGAGGAAAAATTGCCTCGACCTGGTTAGGGGTGAAGTGGATGCGCGGGTGAGTCGATATGGCACCCTCCGACGAGGTGACGGCGGAGGAAGGCGAGGGACCTGCTCTGGGGCGAGTCAGGGGGAATGGCTGGGTGAAGAACGTGGAGAGAAGGATCGTGGACGTGAATCGAGTGTCATATGAATGAACGGATGATCGGATCGACGGGGATCAGCTGGCGAAGGCTGGCGACGCAATTGGGCGTAAATCAAAATTAAGCTAATCTGGGAGGAATCTATGTTACCTGGCGGAGGAAGTCGACTGGGGATGAGCTGGAGAAGCTCTGGTGGTCTTTGCCTTGAGGATTCGTCGGGATCCGAGGCTTGGCGCACCTCGCAACGGTGCACGGCGATGAAGGTCGCCGGATTAGTGGCTGGAGGCACCCTTCTCCTCACTGCAACACTCCGATCGGTAGATTTCACTCTAGGGATGAGAGTGGAGGTCCTGGGACGAAAGGGGGAGCCAAAGATGGCGGTGAATTGCGGCCGGAGGTGAAGTCTTATACTGCTAGGGGGTCCAGCAAGAAAGGATCGTGCAAGATTCTACAGTGCACGGATCCCTAGAATCTCGCCCGAGTGTGGATCAGTGATGTAGGATCTTCAATCGGAGCCCGGAATTTGGTTATTTAGGGATCGAATCAAGTCGCAAAAAATTCGAGAAGTCAGGTCGGGGCACGAGATCCGCGTCTGCTGGTCCTGCGGGGAGGGTTGACCGGTGGTCAACAATCCCCCGTGGACCAATCAGAATCCGCCATTTATTAAATATTTGGAAATTCGATTAAAATTATTAAATGATTTTATTTCAAAAAAGTCAAAACATGAAAAATGTTTATTATTTTTCAAATTATTTTTTATTGATATTTTTTGAAAAATATATAACGTATTTACATTATATTATTATTATATATATATGTATATACATATATGTATTTTTTATTTTTAATTGTTTATTTTTGGACATTTATTCCAATTTTATATTTTATTTATTTACAACATAGAATTTGGAATAATGAGGCATTTTTATTTTATTTTTATGATGTATTTACATGGAGTAAATAAATAGGGTTATATACATATGTACATGGTATACATATACATGGTGGAAATTGATTTTATTCTTTTTTCTTTTTATTTTATTTTTATTTTCCTGATTTTTATTTTGTTTATTTACACCATGAAAGCTGTAATATAGAGATAATTTTATGGGATTTTTATTAATTATTAACAAGGTGAAAATAAATAGGTATGTTATGGTCTATATACACTAATGAGAGGGGTTTTATTTGTTTTTATTTTTTTGTTTTTCTCATTTTTATTTTAGTTTTATTTTTATAAATATGTACAAAATCTAAGAAACACTTTTTTAATTTTTATTTTTAGGAAAATAAATTTTATTTATTTGCATGGAGGTATGTACATGTATGAACGACCTTATCTCTCTCTACTTGGGTTTCTTTGCTGTCAAACCCATGTTGAGCCCTCCCTTGGGATTAGGTCACTCAATATTTATTCTAAATATTTCCCTCTTTTTCTTGTGTTTCTTTATTCCTTTATTTTGGCACAAAAACATGCTAATTATGCATATATACAAGATGCATGTGTTTTGGCAATTTATGATAGTTACACATATTTACATGGTGTTTTGCTCAAGTTTCTAGCTAAAATAAAGGAATAAAGAGTGATGAATTGGGATTCATCACCCCCCTATACTTTACTTTTGCTAGTCCCTTAGCAAACACTTATTTGAAAAAGAAGTGCAAAAGAGAAAGAAAAAGAAAAAGAGGAGAAATCAAGGTTGATTATTAAACTTTCCTTCATTAAACTGAAATATGGAGCTCGGTCAGACCTTTAGATTATTAAGTTGTCGGAACCTTATTTGGACTTAAGCTTAAAACTTAACAGCCTCTAAGTTCCACCAAGCTATGGTCAAGACTCCTCAATAAACCAGATCAGAACAAGTCTACATACACAAACTCTAGTGACCATGAATCTTTCCTTGTACGGTGTAAGTGATATGTAGCTCCCCACCTCAAAAGTAACAAAGAAACAACCTCCCTCAACCCGGTAACTCTAATGCCTCGGTCTAGCAACTCTTTCCTCGAGAAGCGGGGTATTCCATTCTAAGTTCGAGTGCAACCAGCTCAAGAAGAGGGGGAATAAGAGAATGGACCATGGCCAGTGTAGCCATGTACCCTTGGGAGCTCTAACCAGTGTAGCTGAGTTTCCCGCTGCAAGCTTCATGAGATGGAACATGGATATCATAAGCTTTTGCTTTATTTGACTGTATACACTCCGGTGGGATTATTAAATTTTCAATCCGACCCACCACTTTTTTGGAGTTCTTTTTTTTTGCACATTTTTTCATGTGCATATGTACAACATATCTACATGGTGCAGCATATATACAAGGAGTTTTTCCTCTTGAGGCAGTAATTATCCCTCTTTTGAAGCTTTATTGCAGCCCACGGCTTTTGTCTTTAGACTTCATAACCACCAGACCAAGTTGAGATGCACTTCCTTCACTATAAGAAGAAGAGAGATTCCGCCTAGAAGTACTACCCTCATATGCTACCCCAAGCCAAAGGAAGCTGCCTCCTCACCACCTCATCCGTGGAGAGCTATGTGTAAGATGCTGGTGCAAGTAAAGCCATTGTCTCTAAAAGTCATGCATATGTTGTTAAGTGCTCTACTTAGGCTCATCAAGATGACATATGATCATAGCCTAGTGGACTCAAAGAAGTAAGTCCCAATGGACCTGAAAAGTCTTAATCCTAAGCCCTATAAGGTTCCTCTTATTATTAGGTGGATTAAGGTCTTAACCAAGCTCCATTTGTCAATTTAATTCCAGTTCAGTTTAAATGTCAACTATGATTTAGAAAAACTGTGCAAGTATTTACAAAGATGTTATTTACAAATATTTACAATTGTGAAAAATTTTTGAAAACATGGATGTATGCATGAATGCAAAGTTTTGCAAAATATTTACAAAAATTTACACAAGGTTTTTGCAAACTTTTTGTTTTTCAAACATTTTACAAAAATTTTGTACTATATACATAATTTTTGATATGAAAATATTTACAAGCTATTTACACAAAAAGATTTTACAATCATTTGTACAAAAATAATTTTATAAATAAATAGGTATGTGCAAGAAAAATTTTATGTACAAGGGAAAAATTTTTTAAATTTTATGGATTTTTAGCCTTTTTATTTATTAACACACTCACACAAAGTACAAGTTATGGATAAAGTATATATGAAATATATACACACCCCCTATACTTAGCTCGAACGATGTCCTTAGAGTGATCAAGAGGGATGAAGAAGACATAACTCGTCCTTAGTATAGGGAAGTGAAAAGGAATGGCTATATACAAAGATGAATCAAAGAATAGGATGAAGAGGACTCGGTGTTTCCCCCTATACTTAGGATCAAGTAATCCTAAGTATAGCAAGTTGTACATGAAGGGAAATCCGAGTGAAAGGATTTATAGAGTCCACCCCCCCCCTATACTTAGGGTGAAATATCCCTAAGTATAGGCAGCAAAACAGGGGTAGAAAGAATCAACAGAATACCCGAGAGTCCTACATCCCCCCTATACTTAGGGTAAAGTACACCCTAAGTATAGCATAATCATAAGATGAGAGAAGGGATGTGGGACTAAAGAATAGAGTGATATGGACTACTGGATCTATACAAGTCGGAAGAACAGTGATAATCAGGCGTAAGATGCAATAGATGTGAGTCAAGAGACCACATCTCACGCAAAGTGAATAGGGGCAACATCAACGACCCGCGGCTCATGATCTAGATATGGCTTGAGCCGCTGGCCGTTCACTCGAAAGGTAGCATCAGAAGACAACTCAGATATATCAATACTCCCATTGTCATGCACCTTTTTAACCAGATAAGGTCCCTTCCATTTACTTTGTAGCTTCCCTGGAAATAATCGAAGCCTAGCATCAAACAACCATACTCACTGTCCTGGCTCAAACTGATTGTGGCTGATATGAGAATCATATCACTCCTTCACTTTCTCCTTATAATGTAGGCTGTTTAAAAAGGCGATATCACGAAGCACCTCCAGGGCTGCTAACTCTACCCTTTTCTGATCTCCTACACTCTCTAGATCCAAAAGTATATCTGTGACTGCTCAGAGTGACCTATGTCTCAGCTCAACAGGTAAATGGCATGGCTTGCCATAAATGAGGCGAAAGGGAGATGTACCCAAAGGAGTCTTGAAAGACGTCCGATATGCCCACAAGACCGAGTTCAAAATATGTGACCAATCCTTTCGGTCAGGGCGGACGACTTTCTGCAATATAGTCTTGATCTCCCTATTCGACAATTCAGCAAGACCATTCGTCTGAGGATGGTATGGTGTGACAACTCGATGGTCTATGCTGAACTCGCTAGCATGGGCCTTTACCTTGTCGTTGACGAAATGAGACCCCCATCAGATATCAACACTCGAGGTACCCCGAACCGTGAAATGATATTCTTCCTCAAAAATCTACAAACAGTTCTAGCATCTGTGGTTCGAGCGGGGATGACCTCAACCCAACGACTCACATAATCCACGGCCAACAGAATGTACTCAAATCCCTGACTCCTAGGGAATGGACCCATGAAATCGATGCCCCATGCATCGAAAACCTCACAGAAGTGTATGGGTTGCATCGGCATCATATCACGCTATCCACAAGTACCCATTCTCTGACAGTCAATACACCTCTTCACGAACTCATCAGAGTCCTTGAAGAGAGTAGGCCACCATAAGCCGGATTGGAGCACTTTCGTCCTCCTTCCTCAAGCTTGTAGCAGTAAGTAAGGATGTTGTGGTGATCCTCCTGAGGAATGCACCTATGCCAGATACTATCCCCTCCCTCGTGGTAAAGGATGGGATCCTCCCAATGGTAAAACTTGGCCTTCGCGAGGAAGGTCTCAAGTGTCTGTCTGGGCCAATCTTTTGGAACTTTCTTAGCGACAAGATAGTTCACAATATCGGCATACCATGGAAGTGAGGCGATAGCAAGGATCGCCTCATCTGGGAAGGTCTCACAAATAGGCTCAATCTGCTCAGAATCCACAAGATACTCCAATCGGGAGAGATGATCCACCACCACATTCTTGACTCCAGGCTTATCCTTAATCTCTATATCGAACTCTTGGAGTAGAAGGATCCATCTAGTCAATCTAGCTTTGGCATCCTTCTTTTCCATGAGGTACCTGATGGCGGTATGATCAGTGTAAGTGGTCACTCTAGATCCAATGATGTAAGATCTGAACTTATCTAGGGCAAAAACTACGGCTAGCATCTCTTCTCAATGACAGTATAGTTCCGTTGCGTGGCATCCAATGTGAGGCTAGCATAGTGAATGGCAAATGGGACTCCATCCCTCCTCTGTCCTAGCACGACCCCCACGACAAAATCGGAGGCGTCCATCATGATCTCGAATGGGAGAGACCAATCAGGTGGGTGGAGAACAGGATCCTCTATAACACAACTCTTGAGAGTCTCAAATGACCATAGACACTTATCATCTACAAGGAACTCGGTGTCTGATGAATACCCATTCATCACTCTTTATTCTTCTATTTTAGCTACAAAAACCTTTGCAAATACATGTAAATATGTGTAAATACAAATAATTACCAAAAGCATGCATTGTGTAAAAAGATATAATTAGCATGTTTTTGTGCAAAAATAAAAGAATAAAGATGAAAAAGAAAAAGAGGGAAATATTTAGAATAAATATTGAGCAACCTAACCCAAGGGAGGGCTCAGCATGGGCCTGACCGCATAAAAGCCAAGTAGAGGGAGATAGGAGCTCACTCATGTGTACATATTTTTGTAAATAAATAAAATAATATTTTCCTCATCCAAAAATATGCTTGTATATATTTTGTACATACTTATAAAATATCAAAAACAAGATAAAAACTCAAAAACCAAAAATGCAAAAATACACCTTCACCATGTACATAAGACCACCATCCTTATTTATCTAACCTTGTAAATAGATGTATTTATTTCTAGAACTTTTTGTAAATATCCTATGCTACATATTGTACATAAAATAAATAAAAAGAAACAAAACAAAATCAAATAAAAATTACAAAATTAAAAACACAAAAACATCTTGTAAATATACCATGTATATAGTTATACATAAATAATTATTTCCCACATGTATAAAAATAATAAAAATAAAATAAAAATAGCCTTTTATTCCTCATTTTATCCTATAAATAAATAAAATATAAAATGGGAATAAAATTGTATAAATAACCAATTAAAAATCAAAATTAAAAATCATACATTGTACATATACCTATGTATAGCTATAATATGTAAATACCTTATTTTCATTTCCAAAAATTAATTAAAAATCATAAAAAAATAGAAAAAATTAAAACAAACATTTTTCATGTTTTGAGTTTTTAAAAATTCGACCATTAAAAGCCCCAAAAAAATCAAATAAGAATTCAATAATTGGCGGGCTCTGATTGGTCCACGGGGGATTGTTGACCCCCGGTCAACACCTCCCCCAGGACCACCAGAGCCGCGGATCTCGGTTTCGACCCGACTTCTTCCAATTACCCCCACCAGATCCGACCACCAAATCCGCAAACCCCGCACTCCAATCATCCTCTGTGCATCCGGGATCCTCGCCCGATTCCTCGCCTAGGGGTCCGTGCTCAATCGAGCCGGACCCGAGCTTCCCTTTCCGGACCTGCACGCGTATAAAACCAGAGCTCCGCCGCTTTCGTTCGTCATCTTTGGCTCCCCATTCTCTCTCCAGTGAGCTCCATCGCAACCAGCAAGGTGACAGCTTGCCTCCGCCGGTGTCGCAGCGAGGGGGAGGTGCTTGGACCATCGATCCGGCCGCTTCTTGCAGCCGTGCTCCGACGTCTGACCGGAGCTCGAGCCTCGGGCGTTGACGACCCTTGAGGCAAGGACCAGGAGCTAGCTAAGCTCCAGCCCAGTCTCCCGCATCATCCAGGTATCCATTTCGCTTAGCCATTTAGTGTAATTTCCGATTTCGCCCAAATCCATCCTCCGACGTGTTCCCTTGATTCCGGCCTACTCGTGCATTATTTCGATCATCGGAACCCCCACACGCCTTTGCCGCTCCTCCACGCACGTTCTTCGCACTGTCACTCAACCCAGCTCGCCCCGGAGCTGGGAGTCGAGCTCCTCCATCCCCAGCTCACCGGAGCTCCTTCGCACCGACCCACCAGCCACTTTCACTTCGCTTCTTTGGGTCGAGGCACTTTGCCCTCGACCCGCGAAGCTTTTGGCGTGTTTTGCAGGGCAAGAGGAGGGCATCTGAGCCCCCCTCTCATTCAGGCCGAAGGCTCACCGCCGCCGAGCTCGCCGGAGCCCCTCCACGGCTCAGGTGGGCCATCGGAGGCTACCACTAGCTGCGGGGCTTCACCGCGGACCTGTTCCGATCCTTAGCAGCAGCTGAAGAGGACTGCAGCTCACGCACGAGGCCGGCGAAGTTCGCCGGCGTCGTGTTCTTCCACGATCCTCCAGCACCGTCCGATGGCTCCCAAGCTCCAGTTTTAATCCCAGCCGTCCATCTTCCGAGGAGCTACAGCCGTTGATTATCCAGAGGAGCGCATCTGGACCGTCAGAGCAGAGAGAGGGACTCCACCGCACCTGAGCCGACCGATCTTCCACGTGGCCCCCTCTGCACCGTCGATCGGGCCCAGGAGCTGAAGAAGAGAAGCGCCAGCCATCTAGGATCGTCCGATCTTCCACGTGGCGCGCATCTGGCCGTCGACGAATAAAGGGGTAAATTACTTAGGCCCCCCTCTTAGTTTGTCTTTTTCGTCCTAGTCCTGTAAATATTTTTAGAACTTTATTTACGTAGGGTAAATTGCATGATGGACCTTGTGCTTAGTTTTATTTGCATGTATGCCCCTGTGTGTATGTGACCACGTGCTTCGTCACGTGTTTAGTTGGGCTTTTTACATCTTTTATCCTGTAGATCTGGGTTGTTATGAAATGAAGAAATATTTTATGGTATTTGCAGTTGTGCCCCTGTGAGCGTTTTTATTGGACATGTGCGGATTTTAGTGGGCTTTTTGCACCCGTACCCTCGGACTTTTTGGTACCAGTTACCAAAAGGTCCCAAGAGTGGGTTTTTATTACAAAGAGGCCCCTGAGTGCCCCAGCCACGCGCCACGCGCGTGACTTGCTGGGTATTTTGCACCTGGGCCCCCAGATCCTCGGGTATTTGCACTTACGTCCCTGTGTACTGTGCCCCCTTTTCATATTTGAATAAAATATCAAATTACCTCCAAATTCCATGAGATTTTGACACATGCCTCCTGCCATGGTGTGGAATTTTAGGGATTTTTGAGGACATTTTTGATTTCGTTGAGTATTTTTAAAAATTCAAAAACCTACTTTTTAGCTACTGTCTAGGTTTGAAAATACCAAAAAAATATAAAAATCCCACCAAAAATTCTAAAAAAATTAGATACTGTTGTTTGCTTGCTGAGCCAAGTTTGGCTATTTTCCATTGAGTAAAAACCCTAAAAATTGAAAAACCCTCAAAAACTCATAAAAATTATAATAATTAAATTGAAAATCCAAAAACAATAATTAGGGTGCCTAAATTTTCCTTAGTCTATCTAGTATACAGGAAAATTACCTTCAGGGCCTTTTAAGATACTTAAATATTTTATTTTTGGGTCTTAAGCCTTGCTGGACAGTACCTTCCCCTTTTTGCATTGTGTGATTTTTAGAAAATAATTTACCCGTCATAAAAACCCCAAAAATTCACCAAAAACACTTAAAAACCCAAAAAGCATAAAAACAATTTTTCTTGAATTTTTGCTTGATTTTTGGTGTGTTAAATAAATTGCTCAAGTGTGCTTACTCCTGTGTTTTCTTATTTCCTTTACATTTGAAAAATCCAAAAAAAAATATATAAAAACAATTAAAAACCACAAAAAAATTGTCTTCCCTTGTTCGCTGATTCTGACTACTTCGTAGGCTTTCTAGCCAACCCGTGCTCCTTGTGTTCGACCCTGGGAGCTATACCAGGTTAATCACATAGCTAGACCGCTCGTATTTGTTTTGATTGATTTGATCTCTTTGAGTGGTTGATTTTTCTTGATATTCTCCGTCTGTTTGATTGAGGTCGCAACGACCCTTTTCAGACCTTTACCTCTGTCGATCAGGCGGGTTATCAGAATGGCGCCGTTGCCGGGGAGCACGGCTTAGTAGTCTTTTAGATTTTTCCGCGGCTTTTTGATTCGTGGCTTTTTGTATAGATTTTTGTATATATATATTCTTCTGATATTTTTGAATAACTTTTGGACTGACCACTTGTCTTTCTTTTTCTTGCGAGGGCCCGAGGAGCGAGGGCGGCATTCCTAGGAGCGCCGGTGCACCCGAGCGAGGCGGAGGCGGCTTCCTTCTTCACGAAGCCGCAGGAGAGAGCGAGGGAGAGAGAGTTGAGTGGGTGAGGATAGCTTAGGTTTATTCATTTATTATTGTAATAATACAGGTACACTCAGACTTTTGGACTTGAACACTCTCGGGTCTGTTTCGCCGAGCACCGGTGTGCTCGGGGGACCCTTTAGAACTTAGCGGTTTTTCGCGGTTTTTCGCGGCTTTCATTTTCTACTTTTTACTGCCTTTCCGGTGTTTACGCGGCTTTTTGATTGAGCCCCTAGCCGTAGGATTTTCTGGTGACTGTGCCGTAATAGTAGGATCCCCACACCTAATTGCTGATCTGTTCCTATAGATCGTTAATTGGACCTACTAAAAATAATTAATAAAAATAACCGACTCATTTGGCTTCGCAGCCTACGTGCCGCGAGCCTGCCCCACAAGCGCTACTCCTGAACTCGACCTGTCGAGAAGAGGAGGGGTAAGCCAAGACCGGACTCTTTGGCTTGGAGGTCGGTGATCGGTTAGACGGTTCTACGCTAGCACTGTTGTTTAGGGCCTCGGTTTTTCCCGTTGCATCATTTAGGTAGTTTATTTCTTGTCTTTAAATTCTGCGCGGATCATAATTGCATGTAGAGTGCTGGAGTCAGGTACGCCTTCCTTACTTTGCATGCATCATTGATTTTCTCGCGCATCGGCTTTTTCGTCTTCTCCCCCCTGTTTTCGGCTTAAATAATCAGGAGAACCGAAAAATTCGTTAGGCCTTTTGCTTGCTTTGAAAAATATTAAAAAGAAAAACAATAAAATCGGGACTGCTAATCATACTTGATCATTAAAAACCGCTCACCCTAAAAACTTTGTCTTGGGGAGAGCAACCCCCTCATTGTCTGGTTTGGATGCGCGAGAGAGTGACCCGCACCCTAGGTAGAGCCTCCCGGTGCTAGACCCGACTGATTACCGACTTCTTAGTGTGGGCCAGTCGGTTGGGGCTAGCATCGGATATCCTAACAGGTCACGTAAGCGCTCTGATACTTTGTGTGTTCACCAAAATAAAATAGACAAGATAATTTGACCGAACTTTCACGGTCTTCAGCTCGCGTTGCGTTGGTGAACCGGGGGTTTGTTTGGTGATCATAGTTGATTCCAGATCTCATCCGCCTTACTCGCCCAGATCAAGATGATGGGTAGACGGTCTCTTAGGCAGCCTCTGGCTGCACCGCTTTCGGGCACGTCTACCCGATCATCTAGGTTGGCTCGTGAGAGCCCAGACCAGCTCTCCGAGCCCGAGTACGATTCCGCCCTGTTCCCCCTCGACCCCCTTTCTGACCTTCCTGAGAGACACGAGCCCGAGGAGAGATTGATACATTTGACAGCACCTGAGTTGGGCTCGTTTGGTTTTGCAGAAGTCGCTATGGCAGCCAGATCAGATGATCACTCCAGAGGTCCACAGGGAGACCAGCATGTTATACTTGACCAGGGAGCGATCAACTCCACCCTGATCGCATCGCTAGAAACGGTTCAGCAGCAGTTACGTGATCAGGGGGCGTTTATGATTGAGATGAGGCGCGAGTTGGAGAGGCTCCGAGCAGAGCGAGGTTCAGAGCAGAGCGAGCCCGAGGATATACCTGATGCAGAGGACGCAGAGGCAGCAGCCGCAGCAGCAGCCGCCGCCGCAGCAGCAGCCGCTGCTGCGAGAGGAGTACCACAGCCGATGCGGGCGTTACACAACCCCGGATCCACTCTGATGCATCACTGGGTGGTAGTGCCAGCTATCGTGGGGGACTTCAAGTTCCCCCCCGAACACCTTGCAGTTACTACCCCGTTTCCACGGGCTAGCCACAGAGGAGCCCCACCTCCACCTCCAGGAGTTTCTGATGATCTGCAGCACTGTCCACGATCGTCACGTGGACCAGGACACGATCCGGATGATAGCCTTCCCGTTTTCACTGGCAGATAGAGCAGCCACCTGGCTGAAGCATCTAGGGAAGTTTGTCCACACCTGGGAGCAGCTCCGCACCGAGTACTTGAAGAAGTACTATCCACTCGGGCGGACGAATGCAGCGAGGGCCCTGATCAGCAACTTCTCCATGTTCCCCAACGAGCAGTTCCACGAGGCTTGGGAGAGGTTCAGAGAGCTCTTAGACAGATGCCCGCACCACGACATATCGAAGCCGAACCTAGTTCAGAGCTTTTTCAGCGGGTTGACGCCAGAGCTTCAGGGTCTGGTGAACGCTTCTTGCGGCGGGTCCTACTTCGCCAAGGACCACGAGCAGGTCTGGGCCATTTACGAGGAGATGTCAGAGAACTACATGGTGATGTCTCAGACCAGGCTCTATATGCAGAAGACCCAGCCACATCAGCCAGGACCCGTGCAGTACCAGAGGATAGCACGGGTAGATGCAGGTCCATCCAGTTCGTCCGCAGTAGCAGCAGCACAGGCCAAGTCGTCCGCTGCGGACATGGGCATTATCAGCGAGAAGTTGGACCGCATGGAGCTGATAGAGAAGAAGCAGTGCCAGAGTATCACGCAGATGGAGCAGATGGCACAGGTCTTGAGCGACATGAAGACACAGCTCATGTGTCTCCAGGAGACACAGACGGCTTCACAGCCCCGTCTTCTGTCGCGAGGCGATACCGGCGGCAGCAGCAGCTCGTCCCAGCGCTCCAGCTCCTCAGAGCAGCCTAGACAGGTTCACTTTGTACAGGCGGAGCCGTACCAGCAGCCGCAGCCCACCTACCAGTCTCCACCATCTTCAGAGATGCAGATGGTGCTCTACCAGCCGGACCAGCCGTTGGCAGTACTACCCCCAGCCCCCTTGGATGCAGAGCCGTTGATGGATGTCAACGGGATCTGGTACGACCGTCCCCAGCCTGGGATCCGACGAGACCATCCCGGATTCAGGTGGGGGAGTGGTGGTGCCCAGCCCCAGCAGCAGCCGTCAGGTCAGGGAGGGCAGTACTCCCATCAGAGAGACCAGCACCAGTCGCAGCAGCAGCCCCCAGTGTATCAACAGCAGCCATCCTACGGTCCTCGTCCCTATCAGCAGCAGGGACAGTCTGGGAGACGTGAGCAGCAAGCTCACCCGGGATACCAGCACCACCAGCACCCTCCGTCCTACCCCTCTCACCCACAGCAGTACCAGCAGCCTCACCCACAGAGAGGCTACCCGTCGGGCTCCCACGAGAGCCCTGCCTTGGATGATATCGCCCGCCTCCTCACGGACCAGCAGGCGACCTTCAGACGGGAGATGGATGAGTTCCGCCAGGAGATGCGGGACTTGGTGAGAGGGAAGGCCGCCATACCTGCACAGATAGAGCCCAATCCGAACAACCTGAAGCGGAAGTCTGAGCAGGTAGTACATACTGAGTTAGCCACTCCTAGCGATCCATTTGATGATACTTCTTCAGATCTGTTTGATGTTGATTTTGCCACGCTTAGGAGCGGTAGGACCCCAGCCGGCGGCGGCGGCTCAGCTGAGCACCATCCAGAGGCGCCCCAGGAGGAGGAGGAGAGCGGTACTGAGGCCGCTCCAGTCGATGACGGTGGTACTGAGGCCACCGATGATGCTGATCCCACAGGCGGTACTGAGGCCGCCACTTCACCAGATCGAGGAGGTGGTACTGATGCCACCCCGCAGCAGCCGAGCCAGCGAGCGGTACTGATGCCGCCCGACGTCTACCTTCACCAGCAGCAGCAGAGCAGCCCATCCGTGGTGGTACTGAGGCCACCGGTGTCTGTAGAGAGAGAGTTGTTGTTTTTCCTCATGGTCATGTATCTCAGGACTCTGTGATGAATAAAGGAAAAGGTTTACATTCTTTTGTCCCACTGTGGTGCATGATGTATGTGTGGATCCGGTCCTTGAACCGCGTAGATCTTCTCCTAGTCCTTCATCTGAGAAGGACCCAGTGATCCCCTTCCTAGAGCCCTTCAGATGGGGGAAGGGGAAGAAAAAAGAAAATACAAAAAAGAGAGAGTTCGAGGAGTTCAGCCAGAGCATGATAGATCGATTCCACATTCAGCTGACCCTCCAGGAGGCTTTGCAGCACATCCCCCTTCTCCAGAGATCTTTGAGAGAGAGGACTACAGTTAGGAGGAGGAGGAGGAACCATACTTCAGAGATACATGTGCTGACGAAAGCCACGTGCTTCACGATCCAGAACCGACTGCCAGCCAAGAGGCCAGATGCAGGGGCCCCGTATGTCAGATGCCAGATTAGTGAGCAGCGGTTCGACCGTACTCTTCTAGATAGCGGATCGTCAATTAACCTTCTTCCGGCAGCCCTTCTCGACCGCTTCGAGTTGGGCACTCTTCGACAGAGCAGGACAGTCCTTCAGTTCGCTGATCGATCTGTCAAGAGGCCGAAGGGGTTATTACGAGATGTTATCGTCACGATTCAGGGCCTGAAATTCCCCGTGGACTTCGTAGTGTTGGACATGGAGATCCCTGAGTCAGTGACCGATACCCCCATCATCCTTGGTCGTCCGTTCTTGGCCACAGCCAAGGCGGTGACTGATCATGATAGCGGGAAGGTGTACTTTCGCGTCGAGGGCGAGAGTATACAAATAGAGACGGTTGAGGACTACAGAGCCAGACTCAGAGCCCGCTCAGATGCGAGTACCGATTCAGAGCAGCTGACAGACGCAGAGCCAGACATCCACCAGGACTGCGATTTTGTGATTTCAGACGATGAGGCAGCTTGGGCAGACCTGGAGACACAGACCACCCTCTCACTTTCAGATACAGCTGATGCAGAGACGATAGCAGAGGAGGGTCTGGAGAGCACAGACCTGGTTCCGGATACCTTTACGGCAGCAGAGCCGGTCCTCGATCGCAGCACAGTGACTCGTGATGGTGGTGCTGAGGCCACCTTGTTTTCCGGTGGTACTGATGCCACCGTTTCTGATGCAGATCCCTCGGATTCAGAGTCTGATTGGGCAGATTGTTATGATCAGATGCCAGACCTGAGTTCACCTGAGCCTACAGAGGAGGAGGTAGAGGCAGAGCAGAGCAGAGACAGTACAGTTGAGCCGCCTTCTCCCGATCCAATTTGCGAGAGTACGCTTTCACTTTCTCAGGCAGATGTGGCCGACCTTGCAGCTTTCACTCGGTTTCTTCCACAGCCAGATTTGCCAGCACCCAGCATTCCAGAGCGAAAGCCGCTCCCTACTTCGCTGAAGTATCGATTCCTTGCGGGCGATCCAGAGATGTACCCAGTCATCATCTCAGCCGAGTTGACTGGAGAGCAAGAATCCCGTCTGATGGGGGTTCTTGAAAAGAACCGCAAGGCGATCGGATGGAGCGTAGCGGATCTCCATGGGATTAGTCCAGCAGTGTGCTCCCATCATATCTATCTTGAGGAGGGGGCGAAGCCGTCGCGTGAGTTCCAGCGGCGACTGAACCCCAACCTGAGAGAGGTCGTGATGAAAGAAATATCAAAATGGTGGAGTGCAGATTTTATTTATCCCATTTCTGACTCCAAGTGGGTCAGCCCCTTGCATGTGGTGCCCAAGAAGACGGGCATCACGACTGTGATCAGTGAGTCGGGAGAGGAGATCGCTACACGAGTACCCACCTCTTGGAGGGTTTGTGTTGACTACAGGAGACTCAACCAAGCCACCAAGAAGGACCATTTCCCCCTGCCTTTTATTGACCAGATCATTGAGAGACTGGCAGGGAAGAGCCATTATTGTTTCCTGGATGGGTACTCGGGCTACAACCAGGTGGCCATCGCTCCTGAGGATCAGGAGAAGACCACCTTTACCTGTCCCTTTGGCACATACGCTTTTCGACGCATGCCATTTGGGCTATGCAACGCCCCTGCGACTTTTCAGAGGTGCATGCTGTCGATATTTTCGGACATGGTAGGGGATTGCTTAGAGGTCTTCATGGACGATTTCTCGGTCTACGGTGACGGATTCAACTCCTGTCTTGACTGCCTAGACCGGGTACTCCAGCGATGTATTGAGTTCCATTTGGTGCTATCTTGGGAGAAGAGTCACTTCATGGTGACTCAAGGGACGGTGCTTGGCCACATCATCTCCAATAGGGGCATGGAGGTTGATCCGGCCAAGGTTGATGTCATTAGAAAACTCACACCGCCGTCCAATTTGAGGCAGCTACGGTCATTCCTAGGGCACGTTGGATTTTATAGGAGGTTCATTCAGGATTTCAGCAAGATTGCCCGACCGTTGACTGACCTCTTGACGAAAGACACCGAGTTCCTTGTCGATGACAAGTGTCTTTCGTCGTTTGCTACTCTCCAGAGATGTGTGATTGAGGCTCCTGTTCTCCAGCCGCCTGATTGGTCTCTCCCATTCGAGATCATGACGGACGCCTCCGATTTTGCCGTGGGGGCAGTGCTGGGACAGAGGAGGGATGGAGTGCCATTTGCCATACACTATGCTAGCCGCACATTGGATTCCGCCCAGCGGAATTATACGGTCACAGAGAAGGAAATGCTAGCAGTAGTATTTGCCCTAGATAAGTTCAGATCGTATATCATTGGATCTAGAGTGACTTTGTTTACAGATCATACCGCCATCCGGTACCTCATGGCAAAGAAGGATGCCAAGGCCAGATTGACGAGATGGATCCTTCTACTCCAGGAGTTCGACATTGAGATTAAGGATAAGCCTGGAGTCAAGAATGTGGTGGCGGATCATCTTTCCCGATTAGAGCAGCCTGAGGATTCTGAGCAGATTGATCCTATTCGTGATACCTTCCCAGATGAGGCGATCCTTGCTATCGCCTCACTCCCGTGGTATGCCGATATTGTGAACTTTCTCGTTGCAGGGAAAGTCCCACAAGATTGGCCCAGGCAGAGGCTTGAGACCTTCCTTGCGAAGGCCAAGTCCTACCACTAGGAGGATCCCATCCTTTACCACGAAGGAGGGGATAGCGTCTGGCGGCGGTGTATTCCTCAGGAGGAACACCATAGCGTCCTCACCTACTGCCACAAGTTTGAGGCAGGAGGACATCATTCTGGGAGGAGAACGGCACAGAAAGTGCTCCAATCCGGCTTGTGGTGGCCTACCCTCTTCAAGGACTCAGATGAGTTCGTGAAAAGGTGTACTGACTGTCAGAGGATGGGCACTTGTGGACAGCGTGATATGATGCCGATGCAGCCCATTCACTTCTGTGAGGTTTTTGACGCATGGGGCATCGATTTCATGGGTCCATTCCCTAAGAGTCAGGGATTTGAGTACATTCTGTTGGCCGTAGATTATGTTAGTCGTTGGGTTGAGGCTATCCCCACCCGAGCCGCTGATGCGAAGACAGTTTGCAGATTTCTGAGGAAGCATATCATCACGCGGTTCGGGGTTCCACGAGTTCTTATTTCTGATGGGGGGTCTCATTTCATCAACGACCAGGTGAAGGCCCTTGCTAGCGAGTTCAGTATAGACCATCGTGTTGCCACACCTTACCATCCACAGGCGAATGGTCTAGCTGAGGTGTCGAACAGGGAGATCAAGACTATTCTGCAGAAAGTCGTCCGCCCTGACCGAAAGAATTGGTCACAGCTTTTGGACTCGGTCTTGTGGGCATATCGGACGTCTTTCAAGACTCCATTGGGTACATCTCCCTTTCGCCTCGTTTATGGCAAGCCATGCCATTTACCTGTTGAGCTGAGGCACAAGTCACTTTGGGCAGTCACTGATATTCTTATGGATCCAGATGGTATAGGAGACCAGAGGAGGGCAGAGTTAGCTGCCCTGGAGGAGCTTAGAGATGCAGCTTTCTCAAGCAGCCTACATTATAAGGAAAAAGTGAAGGAGTGGCATGATTCTCATATCAGCCACAAGCATTTTGAGATTGGACAGAGGGTATGGCTGTTTGATGCGAGGCTTAGACTATTTCCAGGGAAGCTACAGAGCAAATGGAAGGGACCTTTTCTCGTCAGAAAGGTGCACGACAATGGTAGTATTGATATATCCGAGTTGTCTTCTGAGAGCACCTTTCGAGTGAACGGCCAGCGGCTCAAGCCATTTCTAGATCATGAGCCGCGGGACGTTATTATTTGTGCCCCTATTCATTTTGCGTGAGATGTGGTCTCTTGACTCACATCTTTTGCATCTCACGCCTGATTTTCACTATCCTCCGCCTGTATAGATCCAGTTGTCCATATCATTCTATTCTTTAGTCCCACATCCCTTTCCTCATCTTATGATTATGCTATACTTAGGGTGTACTTTACCCTAAGTATAGGGGGGATGTCGGACCTGCGGGTATTCTCTTCATTCGTTCTGCCCCTGTTTTGATGCCCATACTTAGGGATATTTTACCCTAAGTATAGGGGGGGCAGATTCTGTATCTTCTTCACTCGGCTTTCCCTTCATGTACAGCTTGCTATACTTAGGATTAGTTGATCCTAAGTATAGGGGGAAACCACCGAGTTCCTCTCATTCTATTCATTCATTCGTTCTTGTACATAGCCATTCCTTTTCACTTCCCTTTTACTAAGCACGATTTATGTCTTCTTCATCGCTCTTGATCACTCTCAGGACATCGTTCGAGCTAAGTATAGGGGGGGTGTGTATATATTTCATATATACTTTAGCCATAACTCGTACTTTGTGTGAGTATGTTAATAAATAAAATGGCTAAAAATCACAAAATTTAAAAAATTTTCATGTACATAAACCTCTTTTATCTTGCACATACATAGCTAGTGTACAAAGTATTTTTGTAAAAATGATTTCAAAAATCTTTTGTGTAAAGTTTGTGTAAATATTTTGTATCAAAATTATGTATATAGTACAAAATTTTTCCAAAATGTTTTGAAAATCAAAAGTTTGCAAAAATCTTGTGTAAATGTTGTAAATATCTTTTTGCAAAACTTGCACCTCATGCATCATCATCATCCATGATTTCAAAACATTTTTCAAAAATTTTGCATGATTGTAAAATATTTGTAAATAGCATCTTGTGTACATATATGTATATAGTTTTTCCAGGATGAGAGTTGACATTTAAACTAAGCCTGGAATTAAATTGAGAAATGGAGCTTGAATAAGATCTTAATCCACTTAACTTTAAGAGGAACCTTATAGGACTTAGGGTTAAGGCTTTTCAGGTCCATAAGGACTTAATTCTTTGAGTCCATTAGGCTATGAGCATATGTCATCTTGATGAGCCTAAGTAGAGCACTTAACAACACACGCATGACTCTTAGAGACAATGGCTTGACTTGCACCCGCACTTTACACATGGCTCTCCACGGATGAGGTGGTGAGGAGGCAGTTTCCTTTGGCTTGGGGTAGCATATGAGGGTAGTACTTCTAGGCGGAACCTCTCTTCTTCTTCTTCTAGTGAAGGAAGTGCACCTCAACTTGGTCTAGTGGTGATGAAGACTAAAGACAGAAGCCGTGGGTTGCAATAAAGCTTCAAAAGAGGGATATTCTACTGGCTCAAGGGGAAATTTCTTGTATATATGCTGCACCATGTAGATATGTTGTACAGAAGTCTTTGAAAAAAAATGCAAAAATGCAAAAAGAACTCCAAAAAAGTGGTGGGTCGGATTGAAAATTTAATAACCCCACCGGAGTGTACATAGTCAAATAAAGCAAAGCTTATGGTATCCATGTTACATCTCATGAAGCTTGCAGCGGGAGACCTAGCTACACTGGCTAGGCTTCCAAAACTCTATACTTCTACCCCCTCTTCTTGAGCCGGTTGCACTTGAACTTAGAAGGGAATACCCCGCTTCTCGAGGAAAGAGTTGCTAGACCGAGGCATTAGAGTTACCAGGTTGAGGGAGGTTGTTTCTTTGTTGCTTCTGAGGTGGGGAGCCACATATCACTTACACTGCTTGGAAAGGTTCATGGTCATTAGAGTTTGTGTATGTAGACTTGTTCTGATCTGGTTTATTGAGGAGTCTTGCCCATAGATTGGTGGAACTTGGAGGCTGTTGAGTTTTAAGCTTAAGTCTAAATAAGGTTCCGACACATTAATAATCCAAAGATCTGATCGAGCTCCATATTTCAATTTAATGAAGGAAAGTTTAATAACTCAACCTTAATCCATGTACATCTTTTTTTTTTCTTTTTCTTTTTCTTTCTTTTTCACTTCTTTTTCAAATAAGTGTTTGCTAAGGGACTAGCAAAGTTAAGCATAGGGGGGTGATGAATACCCATTCATCACTCTTTATTCTTCTATTTTAGCTACAAAAACCTTTGCAAATACATGTAAATATGTGTAAATACAAATAATTACCAAAAGCATGCATTGTGTAAAAAGATATAATTAGCATGTTTTTGTGCAAAAATAAAAGAATAAAGATGAAAAAGAAAAAGAGGGAAATATTTAGAATGGGATCCTCCCAATGGTAAAACTTGGCCTTCGCGAGGAAGGTCTCAAGTGTCTGTCTGGGCCAATCTTTTGGAACTTTCTTAGCGACAAGATAGTTCACAATATCGGCATACCATGGAAGTGAGGCGATAGCAAGGATCGCCTCATCTGGGAAGGTCTCACAAATAGGCTCAATCTGCTCAGAATCCACAAGATACTCCAATCGGGAGAGATGATCCACCACCACATTCTTGACTCCAGGCTTATCCTTAATCTCTATATCGAACTCTTGGAGTAGAAGGATCCATCTAGTCAATCTAGCTTTGGCATCCTTCTTTTCCATGAGGTACCTGATGGCGGTATGATCAGTGTAAGTGGTCACTCTAGATCCAATGATGTAAGATCTGAACTTATCTAGGGCAAAAACTACGGCTAGCATCTCTTCTCAATGACAGTATAGTTCCGTTGCGTGGCATCCAATGTGAGGCTAGCATAGTGAATGGCAAATGGGACTCCATCCCTCCTCTGTCCTAGCACGACCCCCACGACAAAATCGGAGGCGTCCATCATGATCTCGAATGGGAGAGACCAATCAGGTGGGTGGAGAACAGGATCCTCTATAACACAACTCTTGAGAGTCTCAAATGACCATAGACACTTATCATCTACAAGGAACTCGGTGTCTGATGAATACCCATTCATCACTCTTTATTCTTCTATTTTAGCTACAAAAACCTTTGCAAATACATGTAAATATGTGTAAATACAAATAATTACCAAAAGCATGCATTGTGTAAAAAGATATAATTAGCATGTTTTTGTGCAAAAATAAAAGAATAAAGATGAAAAAGAAAAAGAGGGAAATATTTAGAATAAATATTGAGCAACCTAACCCAAGGGAGGGCTCAGCATGGGCCTGACCGCATAAAAGCCAAGTAGAGGGAGATAGGAGCTCACTCATGTGTACATATTTTTGTAAATAAATAAAATAATATTTTCCTCATCCAAAAATATGCTTGTATATATTTTGTACATACTTATAAAATATCAAAAACAAGATAAAAACTCAAAAACCAAAAATGCAAAAATACACCTTCACCATGTACATAAGACCACCATCCTTATTTATCTAACCTTGTAAATAGATGTATTTATTTCTAGAACTTTTTGTAAATATCCTATGCTACATATTGTACATAAAATAAATAAAAAGAAACAAAACAAAATCAAATAAAAATTACAAAATTAAAAACACAAAAACATCTTGTAAATATACCATGTATATAGTTATACATAAATAATTATTTCCCACATGTATAAAAATAATAAAAATAAAATAAAAATAGCCTTTTATTCCTCATTTTATCCTATAAATAAATAAAATATAAAATGGGAATAAAATTGTATAAATAACCAATTAAAAATCAAAATTAAAAATCATACATTGTACATATACCTATGTATAGCTATAATATGTAAATACCTTATTTTCATTTCCAAAAATTAATTAAAAATCACAAAAAAATAGAAAAAATTAAAACAAACATTTTTCATGTTTTGAGTTTTTAAAAATTCGGCCATTAAAAGCCCCAAAAAAATCAAATAAGAATTCAATAATTGGCGGGCTCTGATTGGTCCACGGGGGATTGTTGACCCCCGGTCAACACCTCCCCCAGGACCACCAGAGCCGCGGATCTCGGTTTCGACCCGACTTCTTCCAATTACCCCCACCAGATCCGACCACCAAATCCGCAAACCACGCACTCCAATCATCCTCTGTGCATCCGGGATCCTCGCCCGATTCCTCGCCTAGGGGTCCGTGCTCAATCGAGCCGGACCCGAGCTTCCCTTTCCGGACCTGCACGCGTATAAAACCAGAGCTCCGCCACTTTCGTTCGTCATCTTTGGCTCCCCATTCTCTCTCCAGTGAGCTCCATCGCAACCAGCAAGGTGACAGCTTGCCTCCGTCGGTGTCGCAGCGAGGGGGAGGTGCTTGGACCATCGATCCGGCCGCTTCTTGCAGCCGTGCTCCGACGTCTGATCGGAGCTCGAGCCTCGGGCGTTGACGACCCTTGAGGCAAGGACCAGGAGCTAGCTAAGCTCCAGCCCAGTCTCCCGCATCATCCAGGTATCCATTTCGCTTAGCCATTTAGTGTAATTTCCGATTTCGCCCAAATCCATCCTCCGACGTGTTCCCTTGATTCCGGCCTACTCGTGCATTATTTCGATCATCGGAACCCCCACACGCCTTCGCCGCTCCTCCACGCACGTTCTTCGCACTGTCACTCAACCCAGCTCGCCCCGGAGCTGGGAGTCGAGCTCCTCCATCCCCAGCTCGCCGGAGCTCCTTCGCACCGACCCACCAGCCACTTTCACTTCGCTTCTTTGGGTCGAGGCACTTTGCCCTCGACCCGCGAAGCTTTTGGCGTGTTTTGCAGGGCAAGAGGAGGGCATCTGAGCCCCCCTCTCATTCAGGTCGAAGGCTCACCGCCGCCGAGCTCGCCGGAGCCCCTCCAGGGCTCAGGTGGGCCATCGGAGGCTACCACTAGCTGCGGGGCTTCACCGCGGACCTGTTCCGATCCTTAGCAGCAGCTGAAGAGGACTGCAGCTCACGCACGAGGCCGGCGAAGTTCGCCGGCGTCGTGTTCTTCCACGATCCTCCAGCACCGTCCGATGGCTCCCAAGCTCCAGTTTTAATCCCAGCCGTCCATCTTCCGAGGAGCTACAGCCGTTGATTATCCAGAGGAGCGCATCTGGACCGTCAGAGCAGAGAGAGGGACTCCACCGCACCTGAACCGACCGATCTTCCACGTGGCCCCCTCTGCACCGTCGATCGGGCCCAGGAGCTGAAGAAGAGAAGCGCCAGCCATCTAGGACCGTCCGATCTTCCACGTGGCGCGCATCTGGCCGTCAACGAATAAAGGGGTAAATTACTTAGGCCCCCCTCTTAGTTTGTCTTTTTCGTCCTAGTCCTGTAAATATTTTTAGAACTTTATTTACGTAGGGTAAATTGCATGATGGACCTTGTGCTTAGTTTTATTTGCATGTATGCCCCTGTGTGTATGTGACCACGTGCTTCGTCACGTGTTTAGTTGGGCTTTTTACATCTTTTATCCTGTAGATCTGGGTTGTTATGAAATGAAGAAATATTTTATGGTATTTGCAGTTGTGCCCCTGTGAGCGTTTTTATTGGACATGTGCGGATTTTAGTGGGCTTTTTGCACCCGTACCCTCGGACTTTTTGGTACCAGTTACCAAAAGGTCCCAGGAGTGGGTTTTTATTACAAAGAGGCCCCTGAGTGCCCCAGCCACGCGCCACGCGCGTGCCTTGCTGGGTATTTTGCACCTGGGCCCCCAGATCCTCGGGTATTTGCACTTACGTCCCTGTGCACTGTGCCCCCTTTTTATTTTTGAATAAAATATCAAATTACCTCCAAATTCCATGAGATTTTGACACATGGCTCCTGCCATGGTATGGGAATTTTAGGGATTTTTGAGGACATTTTTGATTTCGTTGAGTATTTTTAAAAATTCAAAAACCTACTTTTTAGCTACTGTCTAGGTTTGAAAATACCAAAAAAATATAAAAATCCCACCAAAAATTCTAAAAAAATTAGATACTGTTGTTTGCTTGCTGTTTGATTTTCTAGCCAAGTTTGGCTATTTTCCATTGAGTAAAAACCCTAAAAATTGAAAAACCCTCAAAAACTCATAAAAATTATAATAATTAAATTGAAAATCCAAAAACAATAATTAGGGTGCCTAAATTTTCCTTAGTCTATCTAGTATACAGGAAAATTACCTTCAGGGCCTTTTAAGATCCTTAAATATTTTATTTTTGGGTCTTAAGCCTTGCTGGACAGTACCTTCCCCTTTTTGCATTGTGTGATTTTTAGAAAATAATTTACCTGTCATAAAAACCCCAAAAATTCACCAAAAACACTTAAAAACCCAAAAAAGCATAAAAAAAATTTTTTCTTGAATTTTTGCTTGATTTTTGGTGTGTTAAATAAATTGCTCAAGTGTGCTTACTCCTGTGTTTTCTTATTTCCTTTACATTTGAAAAATCCAAAAAATATATATATATATAAAAACAATTAAAAACCACAAAAAAATTGTCTTCCCTTGTTCGCTGATTCTGACTACTTCGTAGGCTTTCTAGCCAACCCGTGCTCCTTGTGTTCGACCCTGGGAGCTATACCAGGTTAATCACATAGCTAGACCGCTCGTATTTGTTTTGATTGATTTGATCTCTTTGAGTGGTTGATTTTTCTTGATATTCTCCGTCTGTTTGATTGAGGTCGCAACGACCCTTTTCAGACCTTTACCTCTGTCGATCAGGCGGGTTATCAGTGTCTTTCGTCAATAGATCAGTCAACAGTTGGGCAATCCTATTGAAATCGTGAATGAATCGTCGGTAAAAATCGAAGTGCCCTAGAAAAGACCGTAACTATCGCAAGTTGGACGGTGGATCGAGTTTTCTAATGACATCCACCTTGGCCGGATCAACCTCCATGCCCCTATTGGAGATGATGTGGCCAAGCACTGTCCCTTGAGTCACCATGAAGTGACTCTTCTCCCAAGATAACACAAGGTGAACCTCTATGCATCGCTGACGGACTCGGTCTAGGCAGTCAAGACAAGAATCGAATCCGTCGCCGTAGACCGAGAAATCATCCATGAAGACCTCCAAGAACTCCCCCACCATGTCCGAAAAGATGGACAGCATGCATCTCTAGAATGTCGCCGGAGCGTTGCACAATCCAAATGGCATGCGTCTAAAAGCATATGTCCCGAAGGGACAGGTGAAGGTAGTCTTGTCCTGGTCCTGGGGCGCGATGGCCACCTGATTATAGCCGGAGTACCCATCCAAGAAATAATAATGGCTCTTCCATGCCAGTCTCTCAATAATCTAATCAATAAAGGGCAGGGGAAAATGATCCTTCTTGGTGGCCTGGTTCAGTCGTTTGTAATCCACACAGACCCGCCAAGAAGTGGGTACCCGGGTAGCGATCTCCTCTTCAGACTCCGTGACAACTGTCGTGATGCCCATCTTCTTGGGCACCACATTCAAAGGACTAACCCACTTGGATTTGGAGATGGGGTAGATAAAATCGGTGCTCCACCTCTTCGAGATCTCCTTCATGATAATATCTCTAAGATTCGGGTTCAGCCGCTGTTGGAACTCACGCGACGGCTTTGCCTCATCCTCGAGATAGATGTGGTGAGAGCACATAGCCGGACTGATCCCCTGGAGATCTGCTAAACTCCATCCTATCGCCTTGCGGTTCTTTTCAAGAACCCCCATCAGACGGAATTCTTGCTCTCCAGTCAAATCAGCGGAGATAATGACTGGGTACATCTCATGCTCACCCGCAAGGAACCTATACTTCAGCGATGCAGGTAGCGGCTTCAGCTCTGGACAAGTAGGTGTTGGCAAATCTGGCTTCTGAAGAATCCGAGTGTATGCTGCCAAATCTGCACAGGAGAATGAGAACTCTCACTCACAAACTGGATCTGGAGAAGGCTGCTCGAATGGTCTGTCTCTGCTCTTCTCAGAATCAACCTCTCTAGCTGTAGGCTCAGTGGAAGTCAGATACAGTGTTAAATCATCAATCTCTACTCAATCAGTATCTGACTCCGAGGGGTCATACTCACAAAAATCTGTATTGCGATCAAGAACCGAATCTGCGGCCTGAAATGTATCCTGGACCAGGAATGCGCTCTCCAAGCTCTCCTCTGCTCTCATCTCTGCATCATCGAACTCTGAAGGTAAGAGGATGGCATGTGCGACTGGATCTGCCCAAACTGCCTCATCATCTGTAATCACGAAGTCACAGTCCTGGTGGATGTCTCGCCCTGCCTCTGTCATCTGCTCTGAATCTATGGTCAGCTCTGAGCAATCTGAATCTCTAGCTCTAGTCTCCTCGACCGTCTCTATTTGTATACTCTTGCCCTCGATGCGAAAGTACACCTTCCCGCTACCATGGTCAGACACTGCTTTGGCTGTGGCCAAGAACGGGCGTCCTAAAATGATGGGGGCATCGGTCACAGACTCAGGGATCTCCATGTCCAACACAACGAAGTCTACGGGGAATTTCAGGCCCTGAATCCTGACAACAACGTTCTTCAGCGACCCCTTCGGCCTCTTGACTGATCGATCAGCAAACTGAAGGACCGTCCTGCTCTGTCGGAGAGTGTCGAACTCAAAGCGGTCGAGAAGGACTGTCGGAAGTAGGTTGATCGAAGAACCACTGTCTAATAGAGTGCGGTCGAACCTCTGCTCATGAATGTTTCATCTGACATACAGGGCTCCTGCATCTGGCCTCTTGGCTGGCAGACGGTTCTGTATCGTGAAACAAGTGTCTCTAGTAAGCACATGGATCTCAGACTGATGGTTCCTCCTCTTCCTCCTAACAGTGGTCCGGTCTCTGAGTGATCTCTGGAGTAGAGGGATGTGCTCCAAGGCCTTCTGTAGAGTCAGCTGAATATGGAATCGATCGATCATCTGCTAGCTGAACTCCATCTAATGACTCTTTTTGGGATTTTCTATTTTCTTCCCCTTTGCCATGTGAAGTGCTCGTGGAAAGGGGATCACAGGGTCCTTCTCAAATGAAGGACTAGGAGAGGGTTTGGCATGCTCATGAACAACAGAATCCACACAAACATCATCAATCAACACATGTGGATCCGAAAATAACATACCCTTTCCTTTATTTCCAGAAACGTCCTGAGATACATGTACAAATGGAAAGACGACATGACTAGCAGAAGTAATGGTGGCCTCAGTACCACCCTCGGCATGTCTCCCGGCATCAGTACCATGCTCTGGCTCAGCAGCTGTGGTGGTGTCAGTACCACCTCCTCGAACTGGTGAAGCGACGGCCAGTACCACCGTCATCATCTCTCGCAGCGTTAGTACCACGCTCCTCCTCGTCTGGCGCTCCTGGTGTGGCGTGAGATCGTCGCTTAGACGAGGCGCCGCCTGCTGGCATCCTACCTCTCCTAAGTGCGACAAAATCAGCATCAAACATGTATGCAGACAAATCACCAAAAGAATCACTAGGAGTGGTAATCTCTGTAAACTCTACCTACTCAGATTTCCTCTTCAGGTTGTTCGGGTTCGGCTCAGTCTGTGCAGGAATGGCGGCCTTCCCTCTCACTGTCTCCCGCATCTCCTGGCGGAAATCATCCATCTCTTGTCTGAATGTAGCCTGCTGCTCTGCCATGAGGCGGGCTAGGTCGTCCAAGGCAAGGTTCTCATAGACTGGCCCATGAGAACCTGACGGGTGGCCTCGTTGGTAATGAGGTTGCTACTGTGGCTGGTGCGGGTGAGACGGGTACTTCTGTGGGTGATGATGCGGTTGTTGAGGTTGATCACGCCTCCAAGAATGTCGCTGCTGATAGGGACGAGAACCATACTGGGATGATTGTTGTTGCTGCTGCTGTACTGGGGGTTGGGGCTGCTGGTGCTGCTCTCGCTGATGGTTGTACTGGCCACCCTGAACTGGAGGTTGTTGCTGGGAACTGGCACCTCCGACCGACCAATGGAATCCAGGATGGTCTCGTCAGATACCGGGCTGGGGTCGGTCGTACCAAATCCTGTTGACATCCATCAATGGCTCCGGTTTGTAAGGGGTTGGGAGTACTGCCAGAGGCTGATCCGATTGGTAGACCACCATCTGAGTGTCTAGGGATGCTGGTGTCTGGTAGTACGGCTGCGGCTGCTGGTACGGCTCCGCCTGTACATGGTGAACCTATCTAGGCTGCGTGGAGCACTGGGACGAACTGCCGCTGCTGCTCGGATCTCCTCGTGCCTGAAGACGAGGCTGAGAAGCTGTCTGTGTCTCCTGGAGACACATGACATGTGTCTTCAGGTCACTCAACAACTGTGTCATCTGCTCCATCTGCGATATGCTCTGGCACTGCTTCTTCTCGATCAGCTCCATCCGGTCCAGCTTCTCGCTGATAATGCCCATGTCGATGACTGTGGACTCAGCCTGTGCGGCTGCCGCTGACGAAGTGGAAAGACCGATGTCGACCCGTGCTATCCTATGAAACTGCATGGTCTGTGGCAGAGGGCATCCCTGGGTGTAAAGTCGGGTCGGGGAAATCACTGTATAGTTCTCGGCCATCTCCTCGTAAATGGCCCAGACCTGATCCTCATCCTTGGCGAAGTAGGAACCGCCACAAGAAGCGTTCACCAGGCCCTGCAGCTCCGGTGTCAACTCGTAGAAGAAGCTCTGAACTAGGTTCGGATTTGTGATGTCGTGGTGCGGGTATCTGTAAGTCGGCTCTCTTAACCTCTCCCATGCTTCGTGAAACTACTCGTTGGGGAGCATGGAGAAGTTGCTAATCAGGGCCCTCGCTGCAGTCGTTCGCCCGAGTGGATAGTACTTATTCAAGTACTCGGTGCGGAGCTGCTCCCAGGTATAAACAGATCTCCCCAAATGCTTCAGCCAGTTGGCTGCTCTGTCGGCCATGGAGAAAGGAAAAGAAATCATGCGAATAGTGTCCTCGTCCACCTGACGATCGTTAACGGTGCTGCAGATCATCTCAAACTCCTGGAGATGAAGATGGGGCTCCTCAGTGGCGAGCCTGTGGAAGCGGGGTAGAAGCTGAAGCGTGTTCGGGGGAACTTGAAGTCCCCCATGATCGCCGGAACAACCTCCCACCGGTGTGTCAGTGTCGATCCGGGGTTGTGCAACTCCTGCATCGGTCTCGGATCTCCTGCCGGCTAGTCTGGCTGAACTTGCTGGTCTGGACCCTTGCGTCCATCGGCTCGCGGCTTCTCTCTCTGCTCTCGGAGCTGCTCCATCTCTCTCCTCATCTCCACCATGAAAGCCCCATGGTCTCGTATCTGTCACTGCATTGTCTCGAGGGAGGATATCATGGTGGTGTTGATCGCACCCTGGTCAGAATGTAAGTAGTTGTCTTTGGCCTCTGACCCTCGGTGTGATCCTCGTTGCTGGCCATGGTCTCTACAAAGGCAAAAGACCCAAACTCAGGTGCCGAAATATCATCTGTCTGTCGACTCGCATCTGGCACTGGCATCTCAGGACAGGAAGAAGGGTGGTCAAGGGGGAGCAGGGTGGAATCGAACTCGGGTTCGGAGAGCGGGGCTGAGCTCTCGCGAACCAACCTAGATGAACGGGCTAGAGTACGGTCAAGCGGTGCAGCCAGAGGCTGCCTTAGGGACCTCCTGCCCATCATCTTGATCTGGTGAGTCTAGAGGATGAGATCTAGAAACAAACAAGATGAGCAATACAAACCCCGAATTCACCTACTCCATGCTGAGCTGAAGACCGTAAGAGTTCGGTCAATTATCTTGTCAATTTTATTTAGGTGATCATGTTAGGATATCAGAGCGGTTACGTGACCTGGTAGGAATCCAATCCGCCAACCAGACTGTCCCGTATAAAAGGCCGGTAGTCTGATCAGGGCTCGGATGTGGCTCTAGCCTAGTGTGCGGGTCATTCTCTCGCGCAATCAAAACAGACAATGAGGGGGTTGCTCTCCCCAAGATAGATTTTTAGGTGAAGTGTCTTTTAGGGTCAAGTTTGTTTAGCAGTCTGAATTTTATAGTTTTTCTTTTTTTAAGTATTTTTCAGATAAAAACAACGCCTAACAAATTTTTCGGTTCTCCTGATTATTTTAAGTCTAAAACAGGGGGAGAAGACGAAAAAGCCGATGCGCGGGAATCAATGATGCATGCAGAGTAAGAGATGCGTACCTGACTCCAGCAGTCTACATGCAAGGTAATCTGCGCATAAATAAAAGACTGAATATAAACTACCTATATGATGCACGCGGAAAACCGTCCCTAGCAGAGCAATTTCTACACGAGAGAACAGTAGCCGGGTACTCGAGCCTAGGTCCTGAGTCCTATCTTGGGAGCCACTCGGTGTCTGCCACAACAGATCCTGTATGCGCTGTATGTGACTCCTCAAGGCACGTGGACCAGAGCTCTAATAATCCGGCTTTTTATTGTGAATTAATTAATTAGGTCCAATTATTCGAACTATAGGTACAAGCAGATAATTAGGTTCTTGGATCTTAATTAATTACGGCACAATCAATGAAAATCCTAAGCTAAGGTTGAAAACCACGTAAATCAAGTAAGCAGTAAATAAACGGTCAAAACCGCGAAAAATCGTGAAATACCATGAAAAACTCGATGGGGTCTCCCGAGCACACCGGTGCTCGGTGAAACAGACCCTAAAATGTCAACCAAGTGTCCAAGTGTTCGTCCCTATATTATTACAAATTAATAATCTTGCAGAAAATAAAACTAACTAATCTATGGCTATTCTACGATTATTTCTCACGGCTATTCCGCGGCTCCCGAGCTTCGGCTCTACTTCTCGCGCTTTCTTGTGGCTTCGTAGAGAAAGAAGCCGCCTCCGACTCACGCAGTTGCTTCGGCTTCCAAAGAAGCTGCCTCGGTCCTCGGGCCCTCGTAAGAAAGAGAAACTAAAGTGTCAGTCCAGAAAAATAATCAAATCAGAGAAAATATATCTACAAAAATATCTACAAAAAGCCGCGGAAAAGAAATGCCGCGGAAAAATCAAAATCAACTACTAAGCCGTGCTCCCCGGCAACGGTGCCATTCTGATGAACTGAAAATCGACCAAGACCCGGGTGATGGTAAAAACAATGGTCGTTGCGACCCGGATCTCGGTACTCAACTCAATCAAGAACAAGAAAATAGAACCACCAAAATCAAAAAGATAAAATCAATCAAAACACTATAGCGGTCCTCGCTATTTTTATTAACCTGGTATAGCGACCAGGGTCGAACTGAGGGAGCACGTGATGGCCTTGCAGCCTACATAGTAGTCAGAAGTCCAAAAATGAAAAGAAAATATTTTTGGTGGATTTTTATATTTTTTTAATGTTTTTGTATTTTTGATTTTCTAAGGAAATGTAAAGGCAAGCAAATACAACCAATTATTAGATCACTCAAAAATACTCCAAAAATTCAAACAAAATTATTTTTATGTTTTTTAGGTTTTTTAGGTTTCAGAATTTTTCAATTTTATTTGATTTTATAAAAATCAAGAAAGGGGAAAAACAAAGGCTACTGTGCAGCCAGACTTGAAAGATCAATTTAAAATATAAAATTGATCTATAAAAGTCTTAAGGCAATTTTTATGAAAACAATAAATAAAAACTAGGATTCAGAAAAAGAGTTTGTATTTTTATTTTTTAGAATTTTTAAAAGATCTTTAGGGTTTTACAATTTTTAAGGTTTTTATTAATCCGAAAGCACTAAAATTGGATATAAATTAAAATACTCTAAAATTAACTTACACTATTTTTTTTAGAATTTTTAAAAGAGTTTTTGTATTTTTTCTTTGATTTTCTAATTCAGACAATACCAAAAAGCACTGTTTATGAGTTTTTAAAAATATCAAAAAGCCTCAAAAATGTACCAAAAATTTAGGGAAATGTTTACACTATGGCAGGAGCCACGTATCCAAATTTCACCTAATTTAGATTTATTTTGGTATTTTATTCAATCAAAACAAGGCATATAGTACACAGGGACCTAAATGCAAAGAAAAGTAATTTCAGGGGCCAAATAGTAACAAATCAAGAAAGTGCAGGGGCCCTTGTGCAGAAAGTCCACAAAGTCACGCGCGAGGCACGTGAATCAGGCACGGAGGGGCATATATGTAAATCCTATTTATAAAACATTAAACAATAATGCACAGGAAACACAGGATCAATAGTGCAAAAATTCCAAATCCTCACGTGTCGATGCACATGGTCTACATACACAGGGACTAAGTTGCAAATAGAAGAAACATGAAGTCCAGAGTGTAATATAACCTAATTAAAAACAACGTACAAAAATATTTACAGGACTAAATAGCAAACACTAAAAGAGTAGGGGCTTAAGTGCAAGTTACCCCTATTATTAACGGTCAACGGCTGGAGGTGCGCCACATGGAAGATCTAACGGCTGTAGTGAGCACATGCCTCTCCTCTGTGGTCGACGGTTCGGATTAAACCCTAAAGAGATCGGACGGTAGACATGTCACACGGATGGACGGTCACGATCAAATCTGGAACTGGGGGCTGATCGAACGGCTGCTGGAGGTCCTGGAAGAAATCGACTCCGGCGAGGTTCGCCGGCGCAATCCGGGCGCGATGGACCTCCTCCTGGGCTGCTGAGATGGTCAGAAGAAAGCTCAGGGTCTTCTGTAGCTGTTAGACACCTCCGATGAGGCCGGGGACCACCGGGGTGGCCCGGCGACGACGGAGGAGCGAAGCTCCTATGCTCGAACGTCTCACCCCCAGATGGGGTACTTTGACCTGCAAATGGGAACCAAAAGCTTCCTGGGTCAAGGGCAAATTTCCTCGACCCGGTTAGGGGTGAAGTGGATGCGCGGGAGAGTCAATATGGCACCCTCCGGTGAGGTGACGGCGGAGGAAGGCGAGGGACCTGCTCCGGGGCGTGTCAGGGGGAATGGCTGGGTGAAGAATGTGGAGAGAAGGATCGTGGACGTGAATCGAGTGTTAAATGAGTGAACGGACGATTGGATCGACGGGGATCAACCGGCGAAGGCCGGCAGCGCTATTAGGCGTAAATCAAAATTAAGCTAATCTAGGAGGAATCTATGCTACCTGGCAGAGGAAGCCGACTGGGGATGAGCTGGAGAATCTCTGGGGGTCTTTTCCTCGAGGATTCGTCGGGATCCTAGGCTTGGCGTACCTCGCAGCGACGCACGGCGACGAAGGTCGCCGGATCAGTGGCTAGAGGCACCCTTCTCCTCACTGCAACACTCCGATCGGTAGCTATCACTCTAGGGATGAGAGTGGAGGTCCTGGGATGAAAGGGCAGAGCCAAAGATGGCGGTGAATTGCAGCCGGAGGTGAAGTCTTATACTGCTAGGGGTACGGCAAGAATGGACCGGGCAGGGTTCTACGGTGCACGGATCCCTAGAATCTCACCCGAGCGTGGATCAATGATGTAGGATCTTCAATCGGAGCTCGGGGTTTGGTTATTTGGAGATTGGATTAAGTCGCGAAAAATTTGAGAAGTCAGATCGGGGCACGAGATCCGCGTCTGGTGGTCCTGGGGGGAGATTTGACCGGGGGGCAACAATTCCCCGTGGACCAATCAGATTCTGCCATTTATTAAATATTTGGAAATTCGATTAAATATATTAAATGATTTTATTTCAAAAAAGTCAAAACATGAAAAATTATTATTATTTTTCAAATTATTTTTTAGTGATTTTTATTTATTTTTTTGAAAAAAAAATATTTACAATACATTATTATTATATATAGGTATATACATATATGTATTTTTATTTTTAAATTTTTATTTTTGTACATTTATTCCAATTTTATATTTTATTTATTTACAACATAGAATTTGGAATAATGAGTCATTTTTATTTTATTTTTATGATGTATTTACATGGAGTAAATAAATAGGGTTATATACATATGTACATGGTATACATATACATGGTGGAAATTGATTTTATTCTTTTTTCTTTTTTTATTTTTATTTTCCTGGTTTTTATTTTGTTTATTTACACCATGAAATCTGGAATATAGAGATAATTTTATGGGATTTTTATTAATTATTAACAAGGTGAAAATAAATAGGTATGTTATGGTCTATATACACTAATGAGAGGGGTTTTATTTGTTTTTATTTTTGTTTTGTTTTTCTCATTTTTATTTTAGTTTTATTTTTATAAATATGTACAAAATCTAAGAAACACTTTTTTTAATTTTTATTTTGAGGAAAATAAATTTTATTTATTTGCATGGAGGTATGTACATGTATGAATGACCTTATCTCTCTCTACTTGGGTTCTTTTGTGGTCAGGCCCATGTTGAGCCCTCCCTTGGGATTAGGTCACTCAATATTTATTCTAAATATTTCCATCTTTTTCTTGTGTTTCTTTATTCCTTTATTTTGGCACAAAAACATGCTAATTATGCATATTTATAAGATGCATGTGTTTTGGCAATTTATGATATTTACACATATTTAAATGGTGTTTTGCTCAAGTTTCTATCTAAAATAAAGGAATAAAGAGTGATGAATTGGATTCATCACTACCTAAACCAATATTTCAAGAGTTTAGATGGATGTAGATACGATGAGTGTCATCATTCTACTGTCTATACTCTAATCATTCATGAAGCTTCATAATATTCATATTCTATGAATTTAGTGAAGCATGTATAAATGTTGAAATGCTCTTACACTGAATTCTTTTGAATTTAACGTAAGAGATCCTTAGTATTAAGCAACGGTTGTTTATAGATGAAGGGAGCGCAGTGGAAGCATGGGTTAGACCTGAGTAAGAAGGAAAGTCAAAGAGTTGACCTACTTCTGTGACTTCCATATGGCATCATGATAGTTGGATGAATACCAATACCGCAATGAGTCGATGTACTATCTAGGATCCTTAGTGAAGGACTCAGATAGAGCATCGGAATAATCTACATATAATCATTGACTTTGACTTACTTATTTGATAAGATAAAGTCTAATAATTGTATTTCAATCTTCTAGCAACACTTGCAATAGGTTGCATATGTTTTAGAAGACTGGAAAATCGGATCTTAAGGTTTATAGTTATCCACATGGATATTGATGCAATTGTTGCAACAATCTCTGTCGGATTGATAGACTTGTTAATTCCAGTGGAAGAGCCCTTAGTCTTAGAGAATGTCTCTATGACCTAGATATAAGAATACACTCATTGTTTGTTTCTAAATGTTGGAAATAAACATGAATTCTAAGATAAAACTATCATAAAGATTTATGATGGATATATTTCAGATAGTAATCTAACATCTAGTGGACTCCAGAAAATTAGAAAATTAATGAATGGTTCATTAAGATTTCTAATACTTAAAATTAAAACCTTTATAAGATCAATATGAGGATGAAGATCATTTAACAATGATCTGGCATCAAACCTTGGATATTTATCTGTTGATTTGATCAATAGACTAGAACCAGATGAAACTTTAGAATGTCTAAAAGTTCAAATCTTACATACTTGTGAATATTGTATTCAAAAGTAAAAATTTTCCAATATACCCTTCCTTGGGAAAGGTGTAAGATGTCAAAGTATTCAGGATCTCATACATAATTATGTATGCGGATCATCTATATCATAGTAAACATTATGGATCTATATCATAGTAAACATTATGGATATGTGATATCTGTTGATGATTATGTATGATATGAGATTTCTTCTTTTCACCTGAGAAACCTTTGAAATGTTCAAAGATTTCATTATTTTTGGTTTAGAACCTAAGTTTGAAGGAAGATAAATTGAATTTGATCTAATATAGGTAGCAAGTACCTGTTAGATAAATTCAAAGAATACCTTATGGAGATGTGAATATCATTTCTATCTCAATCCTCCTAATACACCTTGACTCAATAGAGTTATAGGGAGATACAATTGGATCATGTGTGACATGATTTGATCAATGATGATTTTTAGCATAACTTCCTCTTAGTTTCTAGGTATATATATGTAGTAGAGACTACATTATATATCCTTAGTGAGATTCCATGCAAGTAAGCTGGAATTGAGCACTAGAGAGTGCAGCTTCATTTGGAAAATAAAGGATGGTATTGGATACCTACTTTATGACCTTAAGATTCTTAAAAGATCTCATCTCTAAGAATATGATTTTAAAGGATGACTCTCTTGAGAATCAAGATGAAAATGAAGTGTAGGAACTCATTTAATCTTGAGAAAATAATGAGGCTCCTGAATTGGAAATTAAAAGGACAATTAAAGATGAAACACTAATACCTCTTCAAATGAGTTTGAGGAAGGACTCCATGTGTCAGTTAAGTCTGACAATGATCGGACTTCATGTGATGAAGCTTCTGAAGATCATGACATGGAAAGATGGATGTTAGCAATAAAGTCTAAAGTAGACTTCATATACAAGTGTTGTATATGGACCCTTGAGGATCCACCTAAATGGGTAAGACCCATAAAGGTGTAAATGGATCTTCAAGAGAAAGAAGTCAAGATTGCATTCCTCTATGAATACCTCTCTGAGGATATTCACATGAAGTAGCCCCAGGGCTTCATGGTTGAGGAAAGCAAGGTGTGCAAGCTAAGGAATCCATCTGTGGACTCAAAATAAGCTTCTTGAAGTTGGACCATAAGATTTGATGAAATTATAAATGTTATGATTTCAGATTAAATCTTGATGAGCCATGTGAAGCTTAGTGGGAGTGCCTTTGTGTTCATCGTGCTAAATGTAGATGATATCCTAATCATTTAAAATGATATAAGGATAATAATAAGTGTTTTATAATCTGTTTGTTCCATAACTTGAGATATGATCTCAAAGATACCTCTTGGATCTTAGTTTTGTAGGTGTTAATAAGCATAAAGAAGATGGTATTGGGACCATCACATTAATTGTACACCTTAGACATATTCCATTTTCTGGAAAAATTCCAAGAAAGGCATCCATCCCTCAAGATATGGTACTGACCTATCTAAAGGGATAGAACGTCAAAGAGTTGAGGAAGTGAATGCTAGAACTGCTTGAACTTGTGCATCAGTTATGAGAAGCAGAGTGTATGCTAGATGTGTACAAAAGGCAGATATCTGCCATGTAGTGGGAGTAGTAAACTGTTACTAATCCTAATATGGAGAGAAATCACTTGATTGCACTAATAACAATATCTTCATAGAGGATAAGATTTTGAGATAATGATCTCAAAGTCTTATCTTCAAAACCTAAGACTTTATAGATAGTGATCTAAAAGGTCTTAACTGTGGATACCTTAAGAGATAGTGATCTCCAGGATTAAGGGTATTCTGATAAGGATTGTGGAAATACTGGTTATGATAATTGTTAAGTTGTAGTGTCAAGGACACTGTAACTAACAAGATTGAGTATTGGCTGCATAAGATGCAACATTCGCATTAGATGCGAGCATTGTTGCAGGGGATATGCAGGTGTCATAAAAGGACTTGGCGTAGCCTCGCAGAAACAGAGTGACTGATCAGCTTACCTAGCTATTTTCCAAATAGCCTATGATTGTCACGTGAGTGTGGGTTTAAATGATTAGCCCATTAATGGCTCTTTGGGCTAGTGGGAGATTATTGGACATGCGAGCCCACGGCGAGCCATTATGCAATAAATGTCACTGCAAATATCGTTCCCTGATCTGAAATGAAGAATAGATAATTTGCATAATAAGTCCCTTAGTACAATTAGGGTTATGTACCATGGCCATCTTAATGATCATACAGCTGTTGATTCAATAATTGAATCATAGAGGCTAGTGCTTGGATGAATATCTAAAGAGTTAGATTGAGGACTCATCAAGCACCATCAAATGATTGTTAAGAGATGATCTCCAGCCTGAGTAGGAGATGGCAATCCTTTCTCAATTAGGTTGATATTTGACCGACCTCTTGATGCAGGTCCTCTACATAGGAATAGAGATTTGGAGGTGTCAGATTAGTTATGTCAAAGAGTTGACTTAACGAGATCGAGATAACCAAAGTCCTATATCGTAAGCTGTCACGATACAAGCATGCATCCTCTGACCATAGACAGATGTGTTATTATATGTCTAAGTATGTACATTTGGCAGACCAATAGGTTGATGACCTAACCAAGGTCTATACACCGGCGCGTTGGTGTGCATATAAGGGCATATGAGTAATACGATCTCTCAAAGGGATCATACAGGTTCAATTACTGAACCGGAAGACATGATCTCACTCATGAGATATTGGGAGGAATCAAATTCCATGCGCACGGTTGTCTCGCTTTGGAAGCTTGACTGAATTTGTAGGTTTGATATATACTTTTTGAAAATATAGGATCAAGACCTAGGTATGATATATGCTTTTGGAAAGTATATGATCGATACCAACTCCCAATGATCGAATGAGAAACGTACTGATAAAATCTCTGAAGTAGATAGTATAAAGTTGATCTAATACTTCGGGTTTATTCTGAGTCTTCCAGTGTGCATGATGTACAGGTATTGGGAATACCTGAGGGTGATGTGATCATAAACGATTGTATAACCATGATGCATCCATTCCTAGGGAGTGATGAAACGGGTGTGGATTTTAGTGACTCCTCTCAGTAGAGGAGTAATCTGATCTTGGTCCAAATGTTGAACATTGATCTGAATGTGATTCAGATGCAATGAGAAGATTAGATTTGCGGTCTTGATTTAATCAAGCATCTATGGGAGGCCCACGATCTGGATTTGAGATATGATCTCAATATCCAAGTCACTATACGTGGAACAATACAATCGCCCTGTCCTTATCTCCAAGTATCTATGGAGAAAGCGCATTATCCTTGAAAGATTTCAGGATAATTTCATTGTTGATATGTGTATCCGAGCATTGAGAAAATGGATGATTAAATGTTATTTAATTATCATAAATAATATGAATTTGATTCATCTTATAGAGAGAGTTATCTTAGATAATTAAATGTGATTTGATTATCAATGATGTGAATAATATGAATGTGATTCAATATTATTTGAGAACAAGAGAATAGAGATCCAAGATGATTAAATGTGATTTAGTTATCATGGATATGAATAATGTGGGTAGCAATATCCATATTAGTCATATATATTATAAATGTGATTTATAATATATAAGAGAGAGCTATTTGTAATTTACATTTGTTAATTAAATGCTAATGTGAATTGGATTCACATTGGACATTGAATTAAAAATGTAGTTTATATTTTATTTTGGGTTGTGAATATGATTCACAAATTTTTCAATGGCAAGATTGCAATGTCTACAAAATAATTATGAATTATTTTTGTAGAATAATTTGCAACAAAAGTTGTTGCATAATCTTGGAGATTACAATATAGAGATGAGAGCCACCTTCCATATATATGGAGTGGACGGCCACCACTCCTATTAGGAATGTGTGGTCGTCCCCTCCTTCCAACATGGAAGGAGGCACTCTCTCTCCTATGATCTCCAAGAGATCTTGATTTAATTTGGTGATTGAATTATATTGATTTATCAATATATATTTAATCTAAATTAAATTAATTGTTGTTGGTTTTTACAAACACAAATCTTAGCCGTTAAAAGAAACACAATCAATGAGAGCCATTGGATTTGTGTTGTCCCATGGATTGAGATCCATGGATCCCAAAATGTTATAAAAGGAGAGGCACCACATTGCTCTTCTTTACACAATGCTTGAGAAGCACATCTCTCTCTCTATTTCTCTCTACACGTCATCCCTCTCTCTTTCTCTCATGGTCGTCCAACATGGATGCCCTAGAGAGACTCTCCATCGCCGCAGCGTCGTCGTCATGTTGCCCGATCATTTGCTCGTGGATCTCCGTCTCCTTCGGTGCGTCTCGCTTGTGAAGAAGACGATGGATCTCGTGTGTTGAGATCAGGAGATCCACTGCTTGGATCATCAACATGGAATGCGAGAAGCACGTGGTTCATCCCCACGCTCGCAAGCGTCTCCTCCATCGGATCGGACTTGAGACAGGAGGTCTCTTCGTTTAGAGACTCGATCACAACCACGCTTCAAGAGGTAATCCTATTACTTGTTTGTGGTGTAGACGAAATGATCCGAGAAGTATTCTTAGATCATGTGGTTTCGTCGCATAAAAATTTTTAATTTCCGCTGCATAGAACAACTAGTCCGACTAGTCTTTCCTCGTCGTATTCGATACAACGCTCATGCTTCCGCGATGAGCTTGAGGATCTAACCATATCCTTCAAAGGCAGACATCTTAACTAGCTCCAACGAGATGTTGGGGTAGTGCATCAAACCCCAATTGCAGTTGAATTGTTAAAAGTGGATGTAGGATCATTCATTAGTGTTCCCATGGAATGGCGACAGGAATGAGAGTAGATGTGGCTTCAGCTCGAAATGTTTGTGGATCTATGGTATCCTGATCCACTCTGTAATCTGGAATGTGACAGGGTTGTATGTCTCCTTCAAAGTTAGCTTCGATGCCTCTTTTCAGTGCTCCTCTCCTCCATGGTATCCAGCTAACCGATATTCTTTGCCTCCTCCTCAATTTTCTTTGTTTCTCCTCATCTCCAACAACATTTCTTGGAAGGAGGCTCGAGCATTGGTCTGCTCTATCAATTGTTGTTGTATAGCTTGGATGGAGGCTGGTATCTGATTATTGACCTCATTTTGATTTGATTGTTGTCCCCACCCTCTCTGAGGAATCATTTGAGTATCTATGTCTGATTGAGAATTAGATCGGATGCTTGGTAATATACCCCGATCAGTCTCAAAATATACACCAGATGGTGAGAAGTATTAAAGATTAGGGTTAATTATGAACTTTATTAGAGTAGGGGATTTGAATGGAGATTGGTTAATCTCTAATAGGAAGGAAGAAACTCGGAAAGAGAGCCATCTCGAGTTATTAATGAAGGCAAGATCGGGGAGTCCAGAGAGAGGTTCGCAAAGTTCAATAGAGTTCTCTAGAATCGCCTTGAATTATTGAAGATGTCTGCATCAGGGACTCGATGTAGGTGTTCGTGGAGTTCAAACAAAATCCTCCTAGACTCGACATCCTGAGAATCAGAAAGGAATTAAAAGAGGAGGGAGTAAGGCCCAGAATTGAAGAAGAAATAAAAAACGAAGAAGGTATGGGATCGAAACAAGCAGGATGAAAGAAGAAATGAGAACAATAAGTGAAGATAAAATGGTGCAAGTGCACGATATTTTTTACCTTTGACCTAAACAAAATTAATCAAACAAACCTGAAGACAAAATGGATTCACTAACTCAACTTGTGAAGCCATGAGAGTTTGATAATTATCTTGATCATTTTTATTGTTGTTATTCAAGCAATCTTGCCAAATTTGATAAGTGCTACACCTATAGGAGAGCGAGTATTACCATACAAAAATTGTGTATATCCTACTTCTTTTGTAACATGTAGCATGTACTTTTTAAAGGATCCTTGATATCATATCCGGGCCCACTATCTCAGTCAAAGAAGTAGGGGAAAGGAAGCTGATATATCGAATCCAACACTTAACTCTAAGGGTACTCGGATGTGGAACGATAAGATAGGGTCCCACCATCGTAGTACCCCTATGCTCAATAATTCAAACCAAATCGCAAGTGGACATGACCCTACTCACACACGCATCGATAGAAGCGCTAATGCTTTGTAGACCCAAGAGATAATCAATGTCGTACTTAAGATGGGATTTGGGTTCTATGTCCTAGGGTTGTGCCTCACTTAGTTTGGAAGGTCCCTAAAAATAATATAAACCAAATAGAATGAAGTTCATTAACCAATTTTAATTAGGTCAAAGTTTTTGTTAGTAGTTTTTTTAATTTTTTTAGTTTCATTTTTTATATGTTTTCCTGCAAATGCCTAACTAACTTTCCAATTTTCTTTTATTCTTGAATCAAAAAAATAGAGGAAAGAAGACAAAAAAGTCGATGTGCGATGAAAACTATGAATGCAAATGCTAAAGAAGAAGGTGTGTACATTACGCCAGCAATCTACATGCAAGTGATCCACACATAAATTTAAACTAACTATATGCAAATGGAATTGATAAAATCGCCCTAAATAAGGAATTGCTACTAAAGTGAAGAACATTTTTATTTGATTGTAAATCCAAGTGTAGTGAGACCATATGCGCATGGTGTACTTAGGCTATGGACCTAGATATCGAGTAGTAAACCTAGATCTAAGGGAACAATCAACGAAGACATAAAAATAAAATAAGGCAGAAAGCACAAATTTGGGGAAAATAAAGTAAAATAAGCTGAAGAATAGGGAGGAAAGAAATATAGAAAGTGATAAAAACATGAAAAGTCGATCTGGTCCTCCAAGTGAACCGACACTTGGTGAAACAGACCTGTAAATAGTCTAAGTGTCCAAGTCTCTCAGAGTTTAATTATTATAAATTAATATAACTCTTTCTTGCAAAATAAAAGAAAATATAATCTAGGTAAATAAAAGACGGTCATTCTTCGGCCCTCGCTTTCACTACGGTTCTCTCCTACAGGCTAGATTGATGGTTGCCTCCACCTCGCTTATGTGTAATGGACCTCCTAAGATGCCCTCCCTCACTCCGTGAGTTCTCATAGCAAAATCAAAAATGAGATTCAGAATAGTTTAAGCAAGTCAAAAAGAAATAACAACTAAGCACGAAATAAATTAAAACAAGGTAGGTTACTAAGTAGATAAACCAAAACTACCCTCTGTTGCTCCCCGATAACAGTACCATGTGTTGAATGAGAATGATTGGGTCAAGCCCGTCTAACAAGCTAGATGATGTCGATGTGCGACCAATTCAGACTCAATTCAAACAACAATCAACCAATAATATATGTATATTAAAAATGTGTGAATCAAAGTTTGTTATAACTCTTCAAACAAGTGTATAGGTACAAGTAAGGAAGAGTATGAATATATTTGTTATGAGAGAAAGTCGAGACATGTTTTTATTTATTAATTATTTATAATTAATAAGAACTTTGAGGCTTTTTAATTTTTTCCTATTTTTATATGCTTTTGTTTTTCAATGTTTTTTGAGTTTTTAATCATATTCAAAATAGTAGGATTTTTAAATTTTTTATATTTTTTATATTTTACTTACTTTTAATCTTGCAAAATTTAAAATTATCTTGATTTTTAAAATTATTTAAATATAATATAATAAACAGGAATAAAATATCTTTTTTGGATTTTTAATAGAGGTTAAACAAACAAATGAAGTAAAAAATGTTTTTAGATTTTAAATAGTATTACTCTATTTTTATGAGGTTTTGTAGTCTTTTTTTATGGATTTTAAAGTGGTAAATAAATTAAAATAGGGAAAATACGAAATCCATAGAGTTGTTTAGGGTTTTAAAAATATATATCAATCTAAAATAAACATTAAATCATTTTTAACATAAACCATATATAATAAAGAAAATTAAAGCTCTGAAGTAAATATTTTTGGATATAAGATTTCTAAGGTTTTTGTTATGTATTTTTTAATGGATTTCGGATATGTGATATAATATAATAAGATATAACTAATACTTTTTGGAATTTTGGGATACATATTTTAAATTTTATGGATTTCATTAGTCTAAACAATGGAAATGCGCATGATTTTGTATTTTAAAAAATAGGAAAATAGAATTAAATTCCAAAGAAAAATTATATGGAATAAATTTATATTCCGAGCATCTAACGAAATTTCCTATATTTTTTGGAATACATGAGGCAATTAATAAACATAAATGCATGCAACAAATTAAAATAATAATACAGGGGGATGTTTGCAATTTCTAAGAAGTTTCCATGCATTTAATAGAATTTAATAGAAATCCAGAGCCACATAAGTAATGTATCCAATAAAATATGTAATTTAACTATGCCTAGTAGGGACTAAATAACAAATACACGAACCTTTCCTCCATTTCATAGCAAGTCCAAGTAACAAATGGCGAAGACTACAAAATGTCCACAAAATGCCTCACGTGGTGGATGACATGAGGTGACATGATAGATGACTAAAATGCAAATAATAGAAACTATAGGATCCAAGTAGGAAAATATCCAAAGTTATTGCACTTCATTTATTAATTATAATATTAAAACTAAAAAAGAAAAGGCAGATGGTTTCAAGTGTAGTTACCCCTACGAGCCACATGACGCACTTGTGCAGCAGAAGTGGATGGTGGATGGCTCGTCGCTTAAATGGTGAATGCTGGAGATCAGACACCGGTTTTCCCAATCTGACGGTGGAGATCATATCTTGAGAGGATCTAAGAACTGAGGCGCTTTAAGATGGGACGATTGAGGTTAGAACTGGAGCGTGCTCGGGGTCTAACGGCTACTGTTTCGTGCGAAGAATAGGGAAAAACATAGGACTATTAAATTTCGATCGACCCTACCTCATCCTCAATTGGACCTCAGGGGCTCAGATAGGGCTCAAAATAATCCTGGAACTCCTTCGTGTCGGATGATGGTGCTTAAATGGTTTGAGTCTCACCAGAGGAGGCTTGGAGCTTGGAAGAATAAGTTACATCTGGAGGGTGTTATCCTGGTTCATATCCACCCATATGGAGTTTTCTTGGGTTCACACCTACACGGTTTAAAAGAAGGCTCGAGGATGATGCTCCTCGACAACTTATTAGGCAAAAGTTAGATTAGAAATGAGGAGGGGTTGAGCATCTTCGACGATGGGTGGAGGATGGAGATGGATGGCTCATCTTGTGCATGGACGAGGTGATTAGGATGAATGAAAAGATGTAGAATATGGAGGGGAACGATGTGAGTGCAGGCAGAGGTCTTCAGTGGGTTTTAATTAGATGTAAATAAATGTGTAAGTATGATGTCTTTACAACCCAAATAATCCATCAATAAAAAAAGGTTTTATTCTCAAGTGAAAATTAATTGCAAAAAATGTAGCAGGAGAAAAGTGTTATTTAAGTAACATGTATAGCAACATGATCAAACTCAGGGAGGCTACAAATCCCAACGGTTATTCTAATAATTGAAAAGTCAATGAAAAGAGTAAGGAATCTCAATGTACACTATTCTTATTTTTTGTAGGATTTTCATTTGTTTAATTTTTTATAGGTTTTCCATTTTTATATTTTCTTATTTTCTGATTTTTAATTTTTATTATTTTGAGTTTTCTAATTTTTTATTTTCAAAATAATTAATTTGTCAAAGCAAATTATATATGAAAGAAATGCACCTTTTTTATGATGAAAATGATCAGAAAAGTCAAATAAAAATATTTCTTTGTTTGATGATTTTTTTACCATTTTTGCAATATATCAAAGACTTTTCGATTTCTTTACCATTTTCAAATTGAATAAAAACATGGAATAAAGCAAACAATGAATATGGATTATTTTACAATTTTAGAATATAAAATAAGCTCAAAAGATTTATTTTTTTCTAAAACTATAATGAATTATCTACAAACAAGAAGTGAAATCACTATTTTTTATTTTTCTACAATTTTCTATGATTTTTTTAAGATTTTTAGTATTTTGCAATTTTTTGGTTTTAAAAAAGATTAATACATGAAATTTACTTAGAAAATAGAACACATAAGAAGAAATTATTCTGATTTTTTAGAATTTTTGATGTAATATTCAATTTTTTATGATTTTTAAATTACAAAAAGTGAAAATGCAATATTTTTTATTTTTTAATAATATCAAATGAAAATAAAATGCATTGAGAAAATTACACTAGGAAGAAGAACACATCAGGAGAATAACATGAATTTTCAAGATTTTATTGAGCTTAAACAACATTTATTTTAACAACAAAAAGAAAGCAAGCAAACAGAGTCTAGAAACATGGATTAAAAAGAAATTATTTAATGTTTCCGCATTAAAATATAATAATAATAAATAGAAACGGGGTTAAAAGTGTAATTTACCCATGAAATATGTGCATAGCACGTGACTTGAAGTTGGTAGTGGGCTTATTACAATTCTTTAAAATGTTAGGGATTTGTCTGTAATTTACCCAAAAGATTAATGTTTGAAACTGGGGACACATCAGAGGACACCGGTCTTAAAGATGATTGTCATCACATAGATGAGACATAGTCTCTTGATCTTGAGAGCCTTTATTTTGATACCCATGATATCTTATACGAAGATAGGGTAGATAATATGGTACCTAGTTCTTTAGACGACTGTTCACATGTAAAGACAGAGAGCATATCAGATCCATATGAGTAGTCAGTTGCAGTGGACATCTTGGTGTCGCAGATTGAGAGTACACATATTCCAGCATGAGATTCAGTTGATTACATTTCACAGATCTTATTGTCTATTCAGCATAGAGAGTCGATTGGTGTGATGGTTACACATATAGACACCTTTTATAGTTCGACTCGAGATATGCGTATTTCAGTAGAGAGACCCTATGCTATGCACAGATTTTACTTACAGAGGCAGTTGTACTCAGATAGCCAGGCACTAGTACGCACATGTACAACAGACGATTCCGTACGACCCAGGTTGAGGTGATCTACTTTGTACAGGATGCATGACTAGCACTTCATTCCATCCTGTAAAGAGACATGTGAGCCTTTCAGTTTTCTGGAGTACGCCACTGTATATTCTTCATAGTCCACAATCGTCCCCATTTTTTGCTTGTCTTATATGCTTAGGATACTAGATCCTAAGTATAGGGGGACAGATTTCCCATTGATTAGCGTTTCTGATTTTTGTTCTTTTTAGTTTTCTCTTGTATATTCTTTTCTTTACAGGAATCATTGATCCTCGATTTTTGGCCTCATAGTCCACAATCGTCCCCATTTTTTGCTCCGATAAAATGCTTGTTTTAGGCCCAACCGAGCTGTGTCCTTTGTATGTTCTCATGAATTGGTTTAGGAAAACAAATTCATTCTTTTTTTCTTTCTTTTTCCCTTATTTTTTAAAGAAGTATTTTCTATGGGACTAGGAAAGTTTAAGTATAGGGGGTTAATGAATCCATGATTCATTAACATCTTTTTTGCATTTGTCTTAAAACCCTTAACAAATACATGTAAATATGCATTAATTTCCTGCTTTTAACAAAATCATATTCATCAATAAAAATGCACTTTCATGCATCAAAATCATGTAAATAAATAAAAGAATAAAAATAAAGAAAATGAAAAGAAGACATGCTGTATATATGTATATATGTACAATATGACTTATAAAATAAATATAACTAAAAGCTATATTTATAACCTAATCCTAGAGACCAAGTCAGCATGGATTGGTCGACAAACTAATAAGTAGGGGGATATAAGGAAATAAAACAAAAAATAATTATTATTCATTCTATACACTCTTTACTATTTATCAAATAATTATCAATTTTTTATTGATTTTTAATTAGTTCATATGAATATCTTTTTCAGCAAACTAGTTTCCTCATTATATATAAAAATTTATAGAAAAAATATAAAAATAAAGTAAAATATTATGTTTTGCATAAGCCAAGAAAACCCAACTTTCAAATTATCAATTTCTCAACTTCTGAACATCATAACATTCTCATACGAATTCCAATTTCATCTACTCACCTTTAAAGTTCATAAAATAATATTCTCTAATTAATGGAGGTAATTTTACTAAAATCGGAGTCTGCTTCCAAAAAGTTAGTTTTGGGACCTAATGACAACTAGGTTTATGTGCTATTTATTTCATCTAGAGCATGCTACTTATAATTTTATTAATTTTTTATTTTTTAATGGTTTTCATGATCTTTTATTTTAATAAATATTTATTTTAAATTTTCTGACATTATTTATTATTTTAAATAAATAAAAAAGACTAATTTATTGATAAAATCGAATTATACAATTTATAATCGTATTTATTAATATTCAAATTTTTTAAAATCCACAAAAATTCACATATATCCTATTTATGATTCTAATAATTAGTAAATATAAAAATAAGGTTTTATTTATGAATTTATTAAGTTAAACAATCAAATACATATTTATCAATTATTATTTATACTTATTTATTAATATAATATTTTTATTTCATAAATTATTTGTTATTGATAAAAACTAATTATTCCATAATTTAGAAAAATTAATTATTTATATATTTTGTTTTTATACCTATTTAAAATAACATTATTTACTATTTAATCCCTAATTTATAATACATTCATTACATCTGGCCAACCAGTGCTGACACGTGTCAGCAAATGGTTCATATTCCTCAAGAACCAAGTTTTTTGCATATTGTTTCACTGGCCTATCTTCACCTAATTTCCCTGCGATCATCCTAACCTTTTCACTCGATCTAAACCCTCCATTGCCTTCACCTAACAACTACCTTACATGTCCTTCATTATATCTCATCCAACTCCCCGTCGATTCTCCAATAAATCTTTCTAAAGTTGCCTCGTTGCAATTAACTCTTCCTAACTTCCCCGATTACAGAACAACCTGGTTGATTCCTTAACTTTCCTGCCTTGTCCCGGCCACCTTTGGTGGTGACAACACCTCGTAGCCGCTCCACGTGGAAAGAGGTGCATCGGAGGATAATTCTAAAGCCTTGAATGGCTTTGCATCGCCTCCCTCAAGAATGTGGAGCTCTGGCATCACCATGCCTTCGAGCAACAACCTATAATGTCAGACACCCTGTATTCCCAGGTGACCACTTTGTCCTCTGATTTCCATTGAATTTCGCATCATATTAGTTCAGTTAATCACCTAGTTAGACTACCTTAATCACGATCTTTGAGTTACATTCAAGAATCCATCCCACTTTTGATTTGATTTCGACAAAAATACCTCTCATTTTCACGTGAAACATCATTGTCTGGAATGCATCCTATAACTACAAATCATAACATTCTTGGTCGATTTCATTATAAAACGAGCAACAAAATCTCATTTGCGGGTTATCATCGACCATCTGGAGAACCGTCTTCATCAACAATCATCTGGAGTTGCCTTCATCTATACCAATCAATTAGCAGAGCATTATGCAGTTTTCCAAACCCTAGCTGAAATTGTCTCCATCATCATCCACCTCTCTCCGACATCGAGCCATTGCTGGCAAGCTCGGAGGACGTAGGTGACCTCCTCCTAGCCCTGTAGGAGCTAGCTATCCGCCTCACATAGCGGGAGACTCATCGGAGAAGGATGAACATCACCTCTCTCTCGATTTAGGGAAGAAGAGATTCAGTTGTGTCACAGGCAGTTGGCACATGTCCTTGATGAATGGCCAAGATCCGCGAAGCACCTTCTAATCCCAGTCATTGATTGCAAAATGTTGTAAATATTATGCTCAAGCCCTTGTCATTTCCATTCAAACATGCATAAAAGAGTTTCCAGAAATATCATTTAGTTCCCTGCGTAAGGGTCTAAATGTAATTACCTTTATTTTCTTTTCATTTCAATCTACGCTAGGACCAAACTACGAATAATTTATTTTATATTTTTACATTTTTGCCCTTGAACTTTCAAGACACTTTGGACCCTTGTTTGATATCAAATTTATTTGATTTTTCTAGGGTAGTTAGCCAACTACCTTAGCGAGGTTTCTTTATTTTTGTTATGATTTTTCATCGCATATTTTTCTTGTTTTGAATTTATAAAGTTACGTCTGTTTGAGTATTTTTCTCACCTTTTTCAAGAAGATATAAAAACCATAAAAATAGCATTTTGTCTAAAAATTGGATTATAGTTATTCTGTCACCTTGTGTTCGACCTAGGGAAACATGCCTAGATATATAACTAGTTTACGATAAAATAGGAGAGAGAAGTTGCATCTTCAATTCATTCTCTCTCTCCTATTTTATCGAATTTTTGTTTGATTAATCAGAATTTTGAATCAAAGTGATTCCTCTACACCAGCACTACTTTCTATCACTCCTAAAACCCTGATTATCAGTTCCTTCATTGCTTTTCTCTCCCAAGGGAAAGAGGGGTGCTGCCCCTTGTGGCTGCGGCAGGTAGATGGTGTGGGTGGAGCTTCGCACGAACGATAGAGGATGAACAGCGAGATGGCTCGACCGTGGAGGAGGATGCTCCAACAACGGGTTGAGGAGATGGAGATCAGCGGATTGCGATGGCGGTGTAGGTCTTCATATAGTGGCTGGAGTTGGGTCGCACGATTGTCTGCTATCTGGCGTGCTTGGGGGCTTCACACGAGAGGTGAACGGTCAGTGGGTTCGTGCGGGGGAGCTTCAGTCAACGGTTAGGCAGAGATCGACCCACACAGGAGTCTTCACGAGGGTAGTGTTATGCAAATAGGGGGTTGCTGCTGCGACTAGGATGGCGCCGGTGAAGGGCAACGGTGGATGAAGGCTGATGACTGGCAGCTCCAAGAAGGAGGCGGCGATGATGCAGAGATGTTGTTGTCCCAATTTTTCATTTCTTTTCTTTTCTTTTTATTTCTTTTTTTAAAGCAGCAAATGGATTTTTTGTAATATATTTTTTTGAATTCTTGTGTCACTAATAAAAAAGGACAAAGATCGTCTCGAGCATGATGGCTTAATCTACAAAAATCAAACACGGATTAGTGGGCGAGGAGGTTCCGACGTAGGTGGTGGATTGGAACCGAGTCTCCAGCCACCGTACGTGTTTGGAGGTGAGAGATCGCATGAGGTAGAACGTGAAGTGATGGTGAATCAGAAAATGATGTGATATCGGTAATTGGATAATTTAAAATCCTATAAAATCCATAAAAAGTGGGTAAGGAATAATTTAAAATGACAAAGATCGTCTCAAGCTTGATGGCTTAATCTACAAAAATCAAATACGGATTAATGGGTGAGGAGGTTCTGATGTAGAGATTAACTACAACAAACTATAATCTAAAATTAAAAATTAACAATGAAATTAAAATTTAAAATTACATTATGATTAAACTAGATGAAAAACAAGAAATAAAATGGATCTCACCATGGGAGCGGACGGAAGCTGTGATGGCCTCGATGAAGGCCGACTCGTTGTCACTGGACGGCTTGGAGGCTACGCACCTTTCTAGAATAATAATGCTCTCAAATATTAGGCTCCTCTCACCAAAGATTGATCAAGTTGAGTGAGGGAGGAGGAGCCAAATAAACAGAAAAAAATGATTTGAATTTCAAATTTTGAATGGAGAGAAAAAGAAGGAAGGACGTTAATGGTAGAATTAATAAAATTATTTACATAATGAATTAATTAATAAAACCATTTTAGTCACTATATTAATTTAAATAATAAATGTTAATTATTTAATTTTTTAGTGAGGGTTATTTAAGGAAATTGATTATATAAATATAATATATACATATGGTACATTATATACATAATTAAATAAAGAAATTAGTTTATTTTATGTTTTAAATTTTTTTATTTTTTAAATAATTATTAAAAATATTTACAATTATTTACAAATGCATTATATATAAAATAAATATAAATAAATATATATAATAAATGGATGGTAAAATTGCATAAACCATCCTAGAAAACTATCTTTCAAATTGTAACTTCAAAAATTATGAAACCACTATCATTTTAAAGATAATTTAATTTAGAATGCGATGGAAGTGAGTTTGATTCGAATCGAGTTCATATGGAGTTGGAATTGGTCTTTCAATTATCGCTTTATGTCTTTCCTAACTGTGGTTACTTTTATATTTTACATATTTTATTTTGCAATTATTTTTATTATTTAGAAAACATTTTATTTACAACGTTCGTTTAGAAAATTATTTAATTTGAAGATAATTTTTGGACAAATAAAATAATGTACTTTTTCTACAAATATACACAGAATAAATGAAAAGTCTTTACAAAATATATTTATATTTATATTTTTTGATTTTCTGATTAAAGATCATATCTCCCCCTACTTTATTCCTGATCGATCAGGTCAAGTCTTGATCTTCTCTTGGGGTTCAAGTTAGCATGTATCTATTACATATATACAGTCTTTTTATTTTCTTTATTTTTCCTTTAGTTCTTTATTTATTTATGTTAGGTTAAAATAATAATATATGTACACAATTTATACACAGATGCAAGTTAGTAAGAATACAGATTTATTGATACATACATGTGTTTTATAAGGTATTTTAAGCTAAAATAAATGAATAAAGATGATGAAATGTAGATTCATCAGCCCCCTATGCTTTAACTTTGCTAGTCCCTTAGCAAACACTTATTTAAAAGAATGTGTGAGTAAAATAAAAAGAAGGGAAAAAATAAAGAAATTGGGACAATATTGAGTATTAAACTTATCTTCATAAAGTTGTAGTATGGAGCTCTATCAGACCTATGGATTATTAGTATGGCGGAACCTTAATGGGAAATGGATTTAAAACCTAACAGCCTTCATGTTCCATAAGAATCCTATTCAGGTCGCCTCAACAGTCAGGTCAAAACAACTCTACATACACAAATTCTTATGACTATGAATCTTTACTTATACGGTGTAAGTGAATTATAGCTCCCCATCTCACAAGTAGCAAAGAAATAGCCTCTCTCAACAAGGTAACTCTAATCCCACAATCTAGCAACTCTTTCCTCGAGGAGTGGGGATATTCCCCTCTAAGTTCAAGTACAACTATCTCAAGAGGAGAAGATGGATAAAAGAATGGGCGGTAACCAGTAGCTACCTATCCTTGGATGCATGACCAGTGTAGCTAAGTCATCCAACTGCAAGCTTACAAAAAAATTCTTTGAAGCTCTTTTTTTATACTTGTGTGTACACTCCGGTAGGAATTTTACTTTTCAATTAGGCATGTCCATTTTCAGAGATTTTGCATTTTTTCTTTCTTTTCTTATAAATATATACAAGGTGCATTATGTACATAAGGAGTTTTTTCTCTTGAGCTAGTAGACTATCCCTCTTTTGAAGCATTATTACAACCCCACATCATCTTGTCTTTAGGCCTCAATGCTGCTAGATCAAGTTGAGATGCAGTACCCTCCCTATAGGAAGATGGATATTCCCACTAGTTGTTACATATCCGTGTGCTACCCAAATCCAAAAGATTCTGCCTCCTCACTACCTCCTCCATGAAGAGCTACGTGTAGAGTGTTAGTCCAAGATAAGCCATGGTCTAGAAGAATCATGTGTGTGTTGTTAAATATTCAATTTAGACTCATCAAGATGACATGTGAACATAGTCTTATGGACTCAAAGAATTAAGTCAATAGGACCTGAAATATCTTAACTCCAATTCTTATAAGGTTCCTCTGAAATTAAATAGATTAAGGTCCAACTAAGATCCATTCTTCAATTTTATTCCATACTTAGTTTAAATGTAAATATTATCCTGAATAATGCAAATGCAAGAAATATATACAAAGCAATTTTTTTAAAAGAGAATTTTTTTAAGAGAAAAAAGGTTAGTAAAATATATACAAGTATATACATGGATTATACATTTTTTTATAAGAAAGATCTTTTGTTTGTTTTTTTTGTTTTTTTTTTGTTTTTTTAATTTTGTTTTTGTTTTTTTTATTATTTTTGTTTTTTTGTGCTTTTTTTTAATGGAAGGTGACCGAAATCTATTTACGTACGTGGATTTTACGCATTTATATACATATCCCAAAATAACCATATTTAAAAAAATGAGTTATGTCTAAAGTATATATATAATATATACAACACCCCTATACTTAGCTCGAACTATGTCCCCATGGTGATCAAAGAGCTGCAAAGGAAGACATAAATCATGTTAAATATAGAAAAGTGAAAAGAACACTATACAACAAGGACTCAAAGAATGAATAGAAGATGGCGATCCCCCCTATACTTAGGATTAATTAATCCTAAGTATAGAAGACTATACAATAGGGAAAATCGAGGAAAAGAACTAACGGACTCAACGGCTTGTCTTACCCCCCTATACTTAGGGTAGAATAGCCCTAAGTATAGAATATCAACGAGTTGAGGGGCAATCGAGAGATTAGAAGAACAAAAACATAAAATAAATGATGTGAACAACATCACTCCCCCTACACTTAGGGTAGAGTATCCCCAAGTATAAGCAACAACATGAGTGATGGACAGGACGAATATGAACAACACAAATCATTCACCCCGCCATACTTAGGATAAAGCACATCCTAAGTATAGTGCACATATATAAACAAGAGGTGAACGATAACACAGAAGAAGGAAGGAGCAAATAAAGACGAAATACATATATACAAGGTATACATTATTGAGGTGCCTCTCAACAAGCGCTAGAGTTTACACCCCTAGCTGGGCGCAAAGGCTAGGACAACGAAGTATCAAGGTTCAGGACAGCGTACCATATTGTCATTGTTGTCTCAACGTGAGAACAACAACATGGTCAACCGTAAAAATGGCTACACCCAGATATGCAATCAGGATGGCATTTGAAACAGGGTAAATAGATGTGTAAATAAAATCAGGCACCAGTAGTACAAAAGAAATCTTCAGCTCACGGTAGGAGTGAATGATTGGAGCAGAAAAATGGAACGTGGATAAGGAAGGATTTGTCATGGAATCCTCCATGTCAATCACCATCTCAAAAATGTGTGGAAGGTCAAGATCAGAAGACTCAATAAGAAAGCAGATATTCGATTCATGTAATGAAGAGAGATCGTGCATAGCATCGAATAACTCAAGGGTTGGCTCATCCTTGTGAGGATCATCAAGGAGAGAAGAAATATCAAACATGGAATGATCATAAGTATAAGAAGAATCAAAAAACTTAGAATCATCAAAAGACTCGATCTCATGATCTGATAGATCGGATGCACAACTAGGGAGTGAAACCGAGTATAGAGAACACACCACCCACAGAAAACCCTCAGGGAGATGTGAGAAATCATGATGATTCGAGGGAGAGAACGAATGATTATATTTAAATAACCGGTTCTCTCTCGAAGCAAAAGAAAAACCATCTAATGGATTAGGAATATCATGCTCGAAGAAATCTTGGTCAAGATCAAAGAGATCATTGACCTGCCAGAGTGAAGGGATATGAGCATGGGAAATATTGGACAACATTTGGCCCTCAGAGTGAAGGGTGAGAAGGAGGGAAAACATGAGTGATGATGATTTTTAAGAGATTTCTAATGATCTAGAGATAAAAGATCATAACTAACTCAATACCAAGCACAAAAAAAACACAATGCAAACCCCCAATTCACCAACTCACGCAATGTGAAGACCACGAAGGTTCGGTCAATTACCTTGTCAATGTTAGAGTTAGGTGATCAAACACAAAGTTGTATAAACACGTAGGAAGATCTGGGACTAGGACATTGATCCTTAGTGTGTACGTAACTAATAAAATGTAAATACAATGAGGGAATTTCTCTCCCAAGACAATGATGTGAATCAATTATGTTTAATTTTAAGGGTCCAAGTGATATTAGTACTCCTAATTTTTTAATTTTTCAATTTTCTTCTTTTTTTGAATATTTTTGAATAAAAACACGTCTAACATAAGTTTGGTTTCTTTTATTCCTATATCCATAAAATAGAGGGAGGAAAATGAAAAGGCCAATATACAATTAAATACAATGATTCATGTAGGGGTTAGAGATGTGTACCTTGTCGCCAGCACTCTACATGCAGGGTGATCTGCCAGAATTTAAATACAAAAAAATAAACTAACCTATATGATGCAAGTCAACCATCCTAAGATGACAGCTTATGTTACAGGAAGAACCAGGGTTAACTAATCAGAAGAGAGACCTGAGTCTGATCTTGGAAGTAGCTCGGTGCCCGCCACAATGGGTCCTGCTAGCATTGTATGTGACTTCTCACGATATGTGGTTTCTGATCTTAAGTTAATTTTTTATTTGACTAAGTCCGAACGAGATATATAAGAACATATATTCTATTAGGGTGTTGACCTTAGTTCTACTAAGCTCAACCAAAATAATTAAATCAATCAATGGGTAGCTCACGAAATCCGCGTGAAACAAAGGAAAAATAAGGTGATGAAAAACAAAATCGGTAAGGTCTCCCAAGATCATTGACACTTGGCGAAATAGACCCCGCAACAAATGAATGTCCTTTTACAAGAGTTCAAATGCTATAAATAAATAAATGAAGTCTATGCAATTTTTTTTTCAAATGCTTGGTCTCCTTCAAATCTTATTCTCCTCCTCTTACGCTCTCTTGTGGCTCAGTGAAGAATCAAGCTACCTCTGCTTTCCTTGGGTGCGATGGCTCTCCTAAGAAAGCCGCCCTCGCTCGTCAGGTCCTCGCAGGAAATAGAAGATAAAGAATGTGTAAGAAACATAATTATAAAAATATGAGCACGGATGAATGATATAAATACAATGAATATGGACAATGAATTAAATGTGGTAAATAAAAATTTACAACCAAGAATAGCAAGTCAAAAGAGAAATCTAACTACCCTCATTGTGCCACCCCAGCAACGACACCATTTTGTAGGCAGAGGTCGTCAGTGGATTTTAATTAGATGTAAATAAATGTGCTAGTGTGATGCCATTGCAACCTAAATAATCCCTCAACACAAAAAATATTTTATTCTCAAGTCAAAATTAATTAAAAAAATGTAGCAAGAGAAAAGTGATATTTAATTAACATGTATTGCAACAGGATTGAACTTAGGGAGGCCTACAAATCCCGAGAAAAGTCAATAAAAAGAACAAGGAATCTCAATGTATACAATTCTTGGTTTTTGTAGGATTTTAATCTTTTAATTTTTCGTGGGTTTTTTATTTTTATAATTTTTTATTTTCTGGTTTTTTATTTTTATTGGTTTTTATTTTGTAATTTTTATTTTCAAAATAATTAATTTTTCAAAGAAAATTATACATGAAAAAATGCAACTTTTATAATAAGAATATCCAGAAAAGTCATATAAAAATATTTTTGTGTTTTGAAGATTTTTTTATTATTTTTGTAAGTTTTCAGATATTTTTATATTTTTTAGGATTTTCAAAATGAATAAAAATAGGGAATAAAGCAAAAAATGGGCACACAGAATTATTTATAATCTAAAAATGTAAAATAAGCAAAAAGTTCCTGGATTTACTTTAAAAAAACTATAATGAATTATCTACATATAGGAAGTGGAATCACTATTTTTTTGATTTTTTTTCTACAATTTTCTGTGCTTTTTTTAAGATTTTTAGTATTTTGCATTTTGTTTGGTTTTTAAAAATGATTAATGCGTGAAATTTGCATAGAAAAAACACATAACAAGAAAACTATTCTGATTTTTTTTAGAATTTCTGACACAATATTCATTTTTTATGATTTTTTGATTACAAACAATGAAAAATGCAATGTTTTGATTTTTTTAGTAATAGCAAATGGAAATAAAATGCCATGAAAAAATGACACTATGAAGAGCTACACATCAGGAGCATAACATGAATTTTCAAGAATTTATTGTGCCTAAATAACATTTATTTTAATAAGAAAAAGCAGGAAAATAGAGTCTGGAAAACAGGGATTAAAAAGAAACTATTTAATGTTTTCGCATTTAAATATAAAAATAAATAAAATCGAGGTTAAAAGCATAATTTACCTAATACACATGTTCATAACACATGACTTGAAGCTGGTAGGGGCTTATTGTAATTATTTGAAATGTCAGAGGCTTGTTTTTAATTTACCAAAATTTTAGGGTTTGAAATTGGTGAGTTCCTTCGTTGCTTTTTACGCCCCAGGGGAAAGGGGTGTCGCCCCTTGAGGTTGCGGTAGGTGAATTACGTGGGCGGAGCTTCGCCGATGACGGAGGATGAACGGCCAGATGACTCCGTTGTGGGGGAGGTGGCTCTAGCAATAGGTCAAGGAGATGGAGATCAGCGGATCACGATGGCGGTGGAGTTCTTCACTCGGTGGCTGGAGGTGGGTTGCGTGACGGTCGGTTGCACGACATGCCCAAGGGCTTATTATGAGAGGTGAACGGTCGGTGGGTTCGTGCGGGGGAGCTTCAGTCAATGGTCCGGCAAAGATTAGCCCGCACAGAACGCTTCGCATGGGCCGTGTAATGTGGACGTAGGGTTGATGTTGCAGTTGGGATGGGTTCGATGAAGGGTGACAGCGGATGGAGGTTGACAGTTGGTGGCTCCAAGATAAAGGCGTGCAAAGATGTTGTCATAATTTTTTCCTTTTTTCCTTTTTTTAAAGCATCAAATGGATTTTTTTGTAATATTTTTTTGAATTCCTATACCTACAATAAAAAAATGACAACGACTGACTCGGGTACAACGGCTCAGTCTACAAAAATCAATCACGGATTAGTGGGCAAGGAGGTTCCGACGGAGATGGTGAATTGGAACTGAGTCTTCGACCACCGTATGTGGTCATAGGTGAGAGATCGCGTAAGGTAGAACGCGAAGTGATGGTGAATCAGAAAATGAAGAGAGATCGGTAATCGAAGATGTATCGATTCGTGGTGAACAATTAGAAAGATTAACTATGACAAACTATGATCTAAAATTGAAAATTGATAACGAAATTAAAAAAATTACAACTACGATTAACCAAGATGAAAAATGAGAAATAAAATAGATCTTACCTTGGGAGTGAATGGAAGCCGTGATGGCCTCGACGAAGGTCGACTCGCTGTCATCGAACGACTTGGAGGATAGGCACCTTTCTACAAAAAGAATGCTCTTGAATATTAGGCTCTTCTCATCAAAGATTGATCAAGTTGAATGTGGGAGGAGGAACCACATAAATAGAAAAAAATGGATATGAATCTCAAATTTTGAATGGAGAGAAAAAGAAGGAAGGAGGTTAATGGTGGAATTAATAAAATTATTTACATAATTAATTAATTAAACATATTTTCGTCACTTTATTAATTTAAATAATAAATTTTAATTATTAAATTTTTTAGTGATGGTTTTAAAGAAAATCGCTTATATACATATAATATATACATATGGTACATTATATACATAATTAAATAAGGAAATTAGTTTATTTTATGTTTTAAATTTTTATTTTTATTTTAGTTTTAAATAGTTAATAAAAATATTTTCAATTATTTATAAATACATTATATATAAAAAAATAAATATAGATAAATATACACAATAAATGGATTGTAAAATTGCAAAAATCACCCCTGAAAACCGCCTGTCAAACCGTAACTCCAAAAATTATGAAACCATTGCCATTTTAAAGATAATTTAATTTATATTGCGATGGAAGTGAGTTTAATTCGATTCGAGTGCATATGGAGCCGGAATTGGTCTTTTAATTATTGCTTTACGGCTTTTTCTGAATGTGCTTACTTTATTCTATACATGATTTTATTTTGTAATTATTTTTATTATTTAGAAAACATTTTTATTTACAACTTTCGTTTAAAAATTATTTAATTTGAGGTTAATTTATGGGCAAAAAAATAATGTAAGTTTTCTACCAATATACGCAGAATAAATGAAAAGTGTTTACAAAGTATATTTATATTTATATTCGTGATTTTCTGATTAAAGACCCTATTTCTCTCACTTTATTCCTGGTTGACCAGGTCAAGTCTTGACCTTCTATCGGGGTTTGAGTCAGCCTGTATCTATTGCATATATACAATCTTTTTATTTCCTTTATTTCTTTATTTATTTATTTTAGGTTAAAATAATAATATATGTACAATATTTACATACATATGCAAGTTAGTGAGAATATGGATTTATTAATATATACAAGTGTTCTATAAGGGATTTTAAGCTAAAATAAATGAATAAAGATGATGAAATGTAGATTCTTCAGGGAGGCGGTTAGGGAGTCGGAACAATGGATGGAAGACAGTGAGTAGAGGTCAGAGCCTATTGCTCCAGTGTACTTTAAATTTTGAATGGTTTGCAAATAAGATGAAATCAAAGAAAACTATAGACAAATCTTTGCTAATAATCAAAATACGAAGCAAAATACACCTAAAATAGAGGCTCACCTTATCTGAGCAACCTTGGAGTATAATGCAACAAAGCAACTCCTCAGATGGGTGAATCCACCCCTACTCTGCCTTCTCCTCGCCTCGAATCGTTTAGGGCACCCTCCTATCACAAAGGTAAACACTCAAGCTAAGGATACAAGGGGTTAAGAATAGAAAGTGGGATTAGGGCTCGTTGGAGGTCGAAGGAGAAATTATATAGTAGTACAACAGAGAGGTCATATTTGACTTAGGGTTGCACGCAAATCTATGGAGATCAATCTGATTTACTAGCTCGGTATGGATCATGGGTCTCCAATCAAAATTTTTCATGAAGAAATTGAGGCGATGAGGTTGGGTTGCGCAGAAAAAAATGGGAGAAGAAGGCATCGGTCTAGTCTGTAGCAGAGACCGAGATGGAGACGAACTATTGATCGGGGTCAATGGTTCCTCTCCTTTGATAGGTCTACATCAGCCACAAGAAGATAAAAGTGCCAAAATGGAAATAATGGTAAATAAACATAGAAAACGATTTTATTTTTAAAAAATCAAAACATAACAAAGGTTTCTTATTCATTAAACTATTTTTGGTGATATTTTTTATATTTAACAACTTATTTGATATGTGATATTATTTATATACTTTTTTATAGGTATTTATACCTATACTATTAAGTATTTCTATTTTTATTTAGTTACCATTAATACATAATATCATATTGAAATATTTTATTCATTTATAACAATATTTAATATATATATATATAAACATTTATTTGATATTTTTATTCTTTAATTTATATATACAAATAAACAAATGTGTACAATGTAGGTGAATTATACATGTATATTAGTTTTCTTTTTTTGGTATTTTGTATGGTTTTAACTTTTATTTATATTTTCTATGGGTGTTAAATAATATATACAATAAATGAAAAATATAAAGACACCTTGAACACCTAAAATAAAGTAAACTAGCATATTGTACAGGCAAACTAGTACTATAGTACCCCAAATAGCTGACTATTATATCTTAGCTCCATTTTACATGAAAAACCTTCGTTTGAGAGATACTTAAATTTAAAATACAATGGAAGTGAGTTTAGTTCATTTTGAGTCCATATGGAGAATATATTTATTAATGAAGTTTTCTTTGTGGCCTTTTCAACTAAGTGTACTGGTGTAAGGTGCATTATTTATTTTTGCCAATAATTTTATTATTTTATATACATTATTAAATACATGTTTGTTGTTGAACACTTTTTTTGAAGTGTATATGATGATGAATAAAATGCTATAAGTTTGAGCTACGTATATAGTATGTTGTACTTAGATTTTCTAGGGTTCTGTATATTATTTCACCCTATCCCCCTCTACTTTATTCCTAATCGACCTAGTCAATATTTGACTTGGTCTCGAGGTTCAGGGTCAATCAGTATCATAGATACTTCCTTTATTTTCTTTTAATTCCCTTCCTTTATTTTTTTATTTTGGATTTAAATAACAATGTTTATATATTATTTATATACAAATGTAATGATGTTAATTCATGCAAGTTAATGATAATTACACGTATTTTGATAGAGATTTAAAGCCAATATGAAATAATAAAGGTGAATGAATGGGTATTCATCAGTCAGCTGCATGGATTCCTATCATATTTAAAGATCCGATTGTCTTATGTTGTCATGTCAGTTATCTAGCATAAAAATCCTCATAGGGTGGGGGATTCGAACCCTGGTATTTTGGGAAGTAGGAACACCGTTCTTTCACCATACCATTTTCAACTATGGCTACAAATAAATCTATACAAAATTAAATTATTACATGTACAGATATGGATACATATATCTATAAACACCAAATTAATACTATTATATGTATTCATTTTAAATAGGTACAAAGACATGATATTATGTATTCATATCCGTTTGTATAAGGAATTTCTATATTAAAGATGTAAAGTTCGTATTTTCCCTATATTATAGAACAACTAGATAAATTCTCGCTTTCAAAATAACTATTGATGAGTTGTATCAACTATATCAAATATAAAAAAATATTTACGATAAAAATATGGAAAATAAAATATTAACTTTTTTACCTTGGTTCCACCTATCAAACATAAAAAAAAAGAATGAACTAAACAACTAAACGAAAATGTTTTTTCTTTTCCCATCACAACAAAAAGACCTTGTAATGACTATTTTTGAAATCCCTCAACAATCACTGTAGCATTCATTTGTTAAATATATAGTGAAGAATATTATTCTTTGTGGGTTTTTTATATTAGAAACCATATCATTAGCAATTGTGCATATAGTAAATCGTATGCATTGTTATTTTTCAAAATATAAACAAACTGTCGCTAATTTCTGAAGACGAATAGTTTAAATTTTGAACAATAACAGCATATGAACATGGTTATATAGATCATCGCTAATAATTATCTATAGATATGACATTTGCCCTAAATTCTAGTATAAAAAACCATTTCACAATGAATAATATTCATACTATATATTTAACCATAGAAGATATAGTAGCATATTGAAAAGGATTTTGACATCCATAATCTTTATAGTTTCATAACTATACATTGAATCATGCATAGTTGCGAATTACACCTAGATCCATAGATAATGGTTGATCGTTACATGAAACAACCATGTGTTATCTTCCATCTAATGTTGTCTATTAGCATTAAAGGGAATCACCAAATAAAATATTGACAACTATACTCCTCTCTGTTATATGTACAATTCAAACCCCATGCCCCTTTATAGTTACAACTGATCATTTGGGCTTTTGCCGTTGACTCTCCTGTAATTAAGTTTGGACTTCATTGACCTTCTAGCATTGGACATGTGCCAACCCCATATACGGTCTTATGACTTTGCAAAGATGTGTTTTTGAAGAACATCATCAGAGCCAGGTCTCTGCAACCTACTTGTTCTTCTATCATATTCGTTTGCGTCGGCCTAAATGGTGTGGACAGCAATAGCAGCTTCTAGATGGCAGTTGCACAAGGAGGTTGCATAGGAGTTAGGGCATGCACGGAGAAAGGTGCATACACTCTTGGCATCACTTGAGAAGAATGTGCATGCACATATGGCAGTGTTTCAATAATGAGGGCTCAACAAGGTGGGAGGTCGATGGTTCCATCAAGTCTAGTGAGGGTAGGGCTCGAGGTCACACATTCTATAGGTTTGATGTCTCAATTTCTAACGTTGAAGGAGTAGGGTACAATCCCAAGGGGAAGATCGAGAGGTGCATATGCTTCCTTTGCATAACTAGAAGTTGAGTTTATTAACGAATCTCCATTTCATCACCTTTACTCTTTCATTTTGGCCTTAAGTCTATATATAAATGCATGTAAATAGCATTGAATTGTACAAAATAACACTCATTATATAACCTAGAAATAATGTATTAATACATGTATTTAATTCTAAAGTAAAAGAATAAAGGAAAAAAATAAAAAGAAATGAAGTATTGAAAATACTAAACGACCATTAACCCCGAGACCAAGTCAATATTGACTTGGTCAACAAAATAAAGTTGGAAAGATAGGGCCAATTAACTGTACAGAAAACACACAAAAACCCTAATATATATAAATAGCCAACATGAAACTTCAGTGATCCTATGTAACCCCAATTTTGCATTGTATGACCCTTAAATAATAAAATATTCAACACGAAACTTGTACATAAAAATCTGTAGAAAATACAAAAATAATTGTACATAAAAATAATGCACAGTGGGATTCTGACACATAGAAGAAAAGGCCACAAACTGAACTTCATTGATCAGTATGTACACCATATGAACTCGAAATCATAAAACTAACCTTTATTTTTCATAAAGACAAATTATCTATCTAATGGTATGGTTTCATTGAAATGGAGTTAAAAGGAAAAAGCCAGCTTCATGGGGTCCCATTGTACTATATACCTGATTATTTTACTCATTACATTTTTTCTTTGTATTTTACTATTCTCGTATTTTAAAATACTTTTAGAAAGTATTTGAATATATTAAAAATATAAACATAAAATAAAAGTTTTAAAAATGTATTAAAATAAATAAGGTATTAAAATATATAGGCATATTATACATATAATATATATACCCCTATTTATTTAAGTACATAAATAAAACAAGAAAAATAAAATAAAATTGTGTAAATATGTATTTAAATATAGTATAACTATATAAAATATGTTAAGATAATAATAAAATATAAATTACAAAAAAACCTAAAATACATGTATTTATACCTAATGAATATACATGTAAAATTAGCACCTAATAAATGGGCTTGTAAAAATAAATAAAAGTATCCATAAAATAGTACTTAAAATAAGAAACATTTTTATGTTTTGGCCTTTAATTAATAAATTCATTTATTATTTCTTTTCATTTTACTAATGGAATTTATCCTTTCTTTTTCCGGTTGGTCCACGTGGACCAATCAAAGCTCGCGGACTGTTGACCACCCGGTCAATTGCCCTTCTTCCTCTCCGACGATTGTCAGATTCATGTGAAGCCCCTTTTTCTTTGTTTTCTTCCCCTTCCTACATACCTCCTTACTTCTTGAGACCACCACCATTCTTAAGTCGTGTCATCCCCCTTCCACACCCTAGTTCTAGATCCCACCAACCACGCCTCTTCCTCACACAATCTCCCATCAAATCTCACCCATCACCTCTATTTATAAATAAACCCAAATGCCCCCATTTTGCATTCTGGTCCATGTTTCTCCTCTATAACCCTAATAGGAATTGATAGGTTGATGATTTTTGTGACAGCAATATTTTCCCTTCCTTGTCAGCATGGATAAGGTCAAGAAGAGGTGTAATTCAGCCTCACCGAAACTTCGGCAGTACAACCTTCTGCTCCCTGGTCTTCAAGGTAAGAGCTATTTTACTGCCTTTATTGTGTAGATTTTCTTCATGCATTTTGTTTCTTGTATTTCATTTCTCGCTTCTACTGTAATTTCTAGTTTAATCCGTAGATTTAAAGTACGTCGGGGCTCTAGAAGCTCCGGCAATTGTCCATCAGTCCAGACCTCATATTGACTCACTTCCACCCCTATCTCCTTCCCTGATGCATTATCCACGTCTTGTTCCACTTTCCAAGTTGATCCTACACGAATCAAGCTCGATTAGATTTCCCTCTACTACCCATCTCTAGAGCTCAGCACCCTTCACCACCCCATGTGTAGCAGCTTCAACAACTAGGTGCGAGTGTCCCTCTCGATCCCCTTAATCATTTTACTGCAGGTATAAGCCCTAGAACCCTACATGATATCATGTTAGACTAAAACTCAAACTCCCAGGTAGTTGAACCTTGAAGACCTTCCAGGTCCCCATTGATGGGACCTGAATCCATATGAGGACTCCCTACAAGTACGGAAGTGGCACGATTTGAAGTATATTGAGAATCCTCAAGCGCATCACGGAAGCGTGTTGATTGCATCGTATGCAATCGGAGCAACTAGTCGTACTAGATGCTAGATGCAGCGGAAATTAAAATTTTTAACTTTAAAGATGAAACCACATGATCACGAGAACACTTCTCGGATCGTTTCATCAAACCACAAAGTACAAGGAATACCTCTTGAAGCGTGGTTGTGATCGCGAGATCCCAAAGTAGAGATCCTCCTGTTTCAAGTCCGACCCACGAAGAACGCACTTGCGGGCACGATGATGAGTCGCATCCTTCCCGCAATCCTTGACGAAGATCCAAGCGTCGAAGAAGAAACCGAGAGTCTCTCCTTTCTCAACACAAGATGGACGGCCATCTTTTGGAGGAGAGAAAGAGAGAGGGCGAGAATATGAGAGAGAGAGAGAGAGTTGCAACCATTTACAACTCTTGATTATGTTGTTCCTTGGAAAGGCTACCCTAGCCCTCCTTTTATACTAGTTTAGGATCCAATGGATCTCAATCCATGGGACACATGGATCCAAGGGCTATGCTTGGTCCATGCTAAATCAATGCCTATGATTGTTGTTGGTTAGAACCAACAACATTAATTTAAATTAAAAAATGTTACAACATTATCAACATAATTTAATTTAACTAATTAAGAGATAATGTGATAACAAAAAGGGAGGCAGCAAACCATCCTAAATTATAGGGGGTTATTTTGTCTCCTTTTATTTTATCTTATTATTTCTTAATAAATTGCAATAACTATTATTGCAATAATATCCACCAAATTAATTCCAAATTAATTTGTGAATATTTCAATCATGCCATCGAAGATATGTGAATCACATTCACAACCCAAACTAATTAGTAAATTGCATTTCCAATTAATTAATAAATGTGAATCTAATCCACATTATTAATCAACAAATGCTATTCACATAAATTCTCTCTCTTATATATGTATATCATAAATCATATTTATAATACACATATATCATGGATAGTGTTATCCACATTCTCTTAATCTTTGATAATTAAATCCCATTTAATTATCTTAGATAATCATTTTCACAATATGAATCATATTCATATTAAGCTTGATAATTAAATCTCATTTAATCATCAAGTCCTTGCTTGGATATTTCATCAAAAGAATTATTCTTGAACCCTTTCATGAATAATGTGCTTTCTCCGCAGATACTTGGAGATAAGGACAGGGCGATTGTATTATTCCACGTATAGTGACTTGGATGTTGAGATCTTATCTCAAATCCAGATCTTACGAACCTCCCACAGATGCTTGATTAAATCAAGACCGCAAATCCAATCTTCTCATTGAATCTGAATCTCATTCAGATCAATGTCCAACACTTGGACTAAGATCGGATCGCTTCTCTACTGAAAGGAGTCACTAAAATCCAGACCTGTTTCATCACTCCCTCGGAATGGAAGCGTCATGGATATATAATCGTTTATGATCACATCACCCTTCAGGTATTCCCAATAGCTGTACATCCTGCATACTGGAAGACCCATGGTCAACCCGAAGATCAAGATCTATTTTACACTGTCTTCTTCAGGGTTTGATCACCAAGTTTCTCATTTGATCATTGGGATTTGGTATTGATCATATACTTTCCAAAAGCATATATCATACCTAGGTCTTGATCATATACTTTCCAAAAGTATATATCAAACCTACAAATTTAGTCAAGCTTCTAAAGCGAGACGACCGTGCACAGAATTTGATTCCTCCCAATATCTCATGAGTGAGCTCATGTCTTCCGGTTCAGTAATGAACCTGTATGATCCCTTTGAGAGATTGTATTACTCATATGCCCTTACATGCACACCAGTGCGCCGGTGTATAGACCTTGGTTAGGTCATCAACCTATTGGTCTGCCAAATGTACATACTCAGACATATAGCAATACATCTGTCTCCGGTCAGAGGATGCGTGCCTATGCTGTGACAGCATTCAACATAGGACTTAGGTTATCTCGATCTCGTTAAGTCAACTCTTTGACCTAACTAATCTGACACCTCCGAATCTCTATTCCTACGCAGAGGACCTGCATTAAGAGGTCGGTCAGATATCAGCCTATGTGAGAAAGGATTGTGATGAATCTGTTATTCATCACTCCAAAAGTCAAAAATAGAGCCTTGTTCCCGAGAAAATAGAGGCATATTTCCTTTTATCTTGCATAAATAACACTCATGCATGCATCCGTAATTCATGCATTTTAGCAGTTCATCTGCATGTAAATAAGAAGCCAAAAATCCCCTGTAAAATACCTCTTCATCAAAATAACTTCTTCTCTATAATATATGTATATATTCCTTAATAGTAGAGGGAAGAATGCCAAAAACCACCCTTGTAAAATAGCCCAAATATCTTGAGAACCCTTGTACATTTAAACATACATAAAGCCCTCATACAAACCCCTAATTAGGTCTACTCACTCTTAGAGTACTACACATTAAAAGACCTTCAAAATGAGACTGATTTCATTGAAATTGGAGCTTGTATGAGAAACTTGGGTTTTTGGATCCTTTTGTATACTACACATGTATATTTATGTATCCTTGTATTTATGTATCATATTTGACCTCATCTCCATTTTTGGTCAACATGAAACTTGTAGATCTCATGAAGATCTACAACTTTCATGTTTTGAGTTTTTCCAAACTCGGCTTCCTCTTCTCTCTACACGTGTTTCTTTCTCCAGCCATTCATAGCAGGCCACGTGGCGCCCTCTGGTTGCGCCACGCGGCCCGCTGCCCATCGCCTCAGCCGCTCGCGCCCTCCGCCGTTGGATCTCGCTTTTGATCCAACGGTCCAGTTCTTTCCACGCGCTTCACTTCTCCTTGCCGTCAGATCTCCCCCGCGCTTCATCTGATCCCTCCATTAGCGCCGCGCCCACAGCTTGACACGTGGCGCACTGTGGGTCCTTCGATGGCGCCCTGGATCTCGCATCTTAGCCACTCAACCCACTCATTGTCCTCAGCCGTTCGATCACCTTCCACTCTCCATCTTTACCCTCCGTTAGCGCCGCGACCACATGACGCCACGTGGCAGCACCCGATTCCATCGATCGCATTGCCTCAGATCTAATCTGGGTCGTCATCTCGCTTTTAGCCCTCCACCGTTGGATCTCCAGATCCAACGGTTGAGCTGCATCGTCAACCTCCGATCGCTCTCTCTCCCACGATCTCGACCTTGCGGAACACGCACCCCCTTCCTATTCTTGGCAGCGCATCTACCACCGCAGACGCCCGCTGACCTCCCCACGACATCCTCCACTCGTCCCTCTCCCTCGCCATCTCCCTCAAACACCACCATCTCCACCATACTCGCCCCACGACGGCCACCAACTTCGCCAGTCCACCAGCTAACCCATCAACTTCTCCCTATAAATACCCAGCCACCGGCACCGTTCACCCCCATCCGCCACTCCAGAGAGATTCCTCGAGCTCCAAGCTACCTATTGGTGACAGCAATTTGTTGAGTTGTCGAGCGAAGACAGGTATTCAACTCCGGCGAGATCCACGGCCGCCACCGCCGTGCCGCAGCCTCCCTCGAGCAGCTGCACGAGCTCGGGACCCTACCGATCCCTCGAGCGACGACCCTGGAACTCCCAGCTGAGCTCCAATTCCCAGGTAACTCCCTCCATCGTTCTCTGATCTTCTTCTTCTTTTTCTTGCTTTTTCTCCGCTTTTATTCGCCGTCGTTGACCATCCTCGCGCCTTCCAATCACCTCGATGAGCTTCGCGTCGAAGCTCCGATCATCGCAGTACCCTCCGCACACTCCGACAAAGCATACCACGTTCCTCCGACGAGCAGCTCCGCCATTTGGCCGGAACTCGTTCGCCGGACCACCTCACGCCATTTCAGGCCTCGCCGATCACTTCACTTCCCTCCACGAGCACCTGCACGCCTCGGCTATACGATTAACCCTTTGCAGGTCCTTGAGTATTCATTGGCCGGAACCTCGCCGGAGATCCCTTCGAGCTTCATCGACGCCGAGCTCCAGCACATCTCCAAGGATCGTGAGGCCACCGGGGGCATCGCCGTGCACTCCCGCTGCTTCTGAGCTACTTGGGAGCTCGAGACGTCCTCCATCTACGCCTGGCGACCGAGGCGGAGCGAGCCCAGTCTCACCGGAGCACCGCCTTCTCCTCCGCAGGTGGCGGAGGACCACTCGAGACGACGCAGCAGCTGCCGTACGATCATCCGATCGAACGGCCCTCGTTCTGCCACGTATTCCATCACCGCGACCTTCCTTGACCATGCATCGCGCTTCTGATCCTACGCCTCGCGAGTCGCCACGCATCTTCATCGACATCCCTTGGATCATCTTGATCCAAGGGCCTTCAGGCCGCCACGTCAACGCATCCGAGCCTCGGCCTCCCAAGCCTAGGCTCGGGTGACCCGAAGCTGCACCGAGGCTAGTCCAAACCTCCAGAGGACCCGACCCTCGCTCCGAGCCTCCGACGCCCTCCGAACCTAGGTCGGCCACGTGAGGAGCGCGTGCGACCTGGGCTATTTGCACAGACGCCCCTGAAGCTTATGGAAATTACAAAAAGGCCCCTGTGAAGCAGACCCCACGTGAGGAGCACGTGTTCCGTGGATAAATTGCATACAAGTCCTGCATGTTATCGGTAATTGCATTTTAGTCCCTGTCAGCATGTTTAATCTTTGAAGTTTCAATTTCCAGTATTGCATTTACGCCCTTGTGTTTGCACGTGTCCATAGAGTACATTGTTCATCATTTTGAGATTCTAAAAATTGCATGTTGTTGGAAATTTTGTCCTCTGCCTATCAGTACACGTGTATGATTTTTGTAGGCTTATTTGAATTATTAATGAATTAATTGGTTCATTGTTGACATATTTTGCCCAATGATGCCTTTTGATTTTTAATTAATTATCTGTGCCTTCAAAAATTATCAAAAATTCACAGTAGTTTAAGGACACCATTTCTAACACACCATAAAAATTTCATAGCATTTGCACGCACATCGAGGCCTAAATAAATTGTTTAGTGATTTTCTTAAACTAATTTTAGTAAATTCATTCCACAGTAAATTTAAGTCCTGTCAATTTTCCTAGGTGCCTTATCATTAGAACCACCTAGGATAATTTTAGTTCTTGGAAAAATTGTGATTTGATATTTATTAAAAATTAAATTCTGAAAATCACTCTGTCTGTCTATTTAATTCACAGTAAATTCATTTTAAATCGAAAAATTCCAAAAAAATTAGTGTAGGTCATTTTCATCATAAATAACTGTCTGGCCAATTTTCATTATTTTTGGACTTTATTTGATACATCAATTAAATTTAACGTTAAATTGGTTAAGATTGGTCTGCACATGTCTGCATAAGAATTAAAAAGACCAAAAAAATACTCCTTGAAAATCAACGCTTGAATAATTGCTAAAATTTGACCTAAGGAGACAGTTGCCTCCCTGAGATCGACCTTGGACTTCACCAAGTAAAAAAAAAATTGCCGCTTGAAATTAACTCGAATTTAATTAAAGTGGTTTTTGATTAACCTCTCGTATCCGACTGCAACGAACAACATCTAATTAATTTGGACATTAATTTGCCCGAATTAACATAGGGTGCGGGAGCGATGCCAAAATGGCGCCGTTGCCGGGGAGGCACGGCTTAGGATAAATTTTAGCAAAATTTTGAGTGTTTGATTTTCCTTCCCCGGGTAGTCTGACCCCCGGTTTTTCTTGTGAATATTTCTCTGTCTTGTAAATTTCTGCATTTTTGTGTCGTTCTTGATCTGACCTCAACTTGTTTTTGTGCGAGGGACACCGGAGTCGAAGACGCTTCGAGGAACACGCATTTGAATTTGTTTGAGTGATTTGAGAGAACCTGTAATCTCATTGTATTTCCACATTTTTTTCTCGCATCATTTCCAGCGGTTCCCGTTTGGGATCTCGCGTGTGTAAAGATAGTGGAACTGTGTCCCGTGTGCTGTGTGGGTGAATTGTAATTTAGCTTGCACTAGCGGCTCCTCGAGCCACTCTAGGACTTGTTTGTGCTCGTAATCAATAGGACCACACATTACACATAAAAGACGCACCTAGACCGCAGGACTTAGTTCAAATTAAACTGTTCTTCACGCTAATAGAACTGCCTGTTTAGGAGCGGCTTTTCATCGCTTGCATTTGCATGTAGAGTAAAGTTTTCAATTCTGTATTGCATCCTGCATAAAAAAGCGAAGGGATCACTGTAAGTATTCTCTACTCGGCATAGCATCATCGATTTTTCGTGCATCGGCTTTTCTCGATTTCTCCCTCTGATTTTCTCACTTAAATTAAACAGGAAATTGGGACTGACCGATAGGCGTGCTTTGTGGTGGACTAATTAAAGTGATAACTTAACTTTAAAAATCGGGACTGCTAACAGTATTGACCAAAAAAAAGAGAATAAAATCTGAAAATTGTTTGTGGGAGATTAATCCCCGATCTTGTATTCAGGCTGAGTGAGGGTACTTGAGTGTGTGTGAACACCTTAAGGCAGAGCCCAAATCCCCGCCTTCCATATCACGAGCCAACTGATCTTAGCAATTATCACGAGTGGGATACTTTTAAACTCATTGACAAGTACCAAGTAGCCTCCGCCTTCACAGGTAGATAGGGGCGAACCAGCGGTACTCTGCGACAAGGCCTAAAAGCTTTGTCAGCCTCCGCCTCAGTGCAGGTAGATAGGGGCACGTCATTGAGTCCCCACTCCGGATAGGAGCAAAGAAAGGAAGGATCGACGGTATCTTAGGCGACAGGATAAACAGGGAAGACGCATCCGGCTCTAAGCCGACTTTCCTCTAGGCCGCGTAATCCTTGCTATTTTTGCTTGAATATCACACTTAAAAACTACAAGATAAATTGGACTCAACTTTGAGTCCTTCACTGTGTTGAGTGTGAACCCAGGGTCTTGGATTGTTCTTGTTGCTTGCTTCAGGTAGGAGTAAAATCCTATCTTCTTCCCCCTTCAAGATGAGTGATTGGGGAGATCTCGACGCACTATTTACTGATCTCTCTATGAGTCCCCCAAGTAACTCGTCTTCCTCGGTCCGAGCGCACCTTGGACCACCCAGGACTCATGACCCTCTTGAATCCTGGTTCCCACATGCTCAGGGTGGTTACTCTCAAACCAACCCTTTTATCTCCTCCGAGATGACCGAGGAAGATCATTGCTTCGGTAATCCCTTCCTTGATTTGCCCTCTAACACCGGTCTTATTTTCCAATCCCCAGAACTAGAGGACGAGATGCCGCCTAAAGTTCCACCAGATGAGGAACAAATTAAACAGATTCTTGCCCGCCTCGCTGATGCCGAACAGAGGAATGCAGATCTCACTGCACGGATGGGACAAATCATAGCAGCAGAAGGAATCGACCGACCAATGGTCGATACCTATAACCCGGCGGAGAATGAGATTCAGAACTGGTTGGCACCCGCAGTTCCCGCCCAGGCATTTGAGTTGAAGCCCCACTTTCTTAGTCTGCTTCCGAAGTTCAACGGAAATCTTAATGAAGAACCATACACTTTCCTCCGTGACTTCGAGTTGGTTTGCAACAATCTTAGCCATCCCAATGTTGGCCAAGATTATATTCGGCTGAAGGCCACCCCTTTTGCCTTAGGTGATAAGGCTGCTCATTGGCTGAAAAATTTAGGGGTGGTATGTACCACTTGGATGCAGTTCAAGGACCTTTTCTTGAAGAAGTTCTACCCTCTCAGTAGAACTAATCAGATGAGAACAAAGATCGCCAGCTTCGCTCAAGGAGCCTGCGAACCGTTCCATGAGGCTTGGGACAGGTTCAATGACTTAGTACAGAAATGCCCCTGCCACAGCATTTCAAAGGCGATCTTAGTCCAGACCTTGATCTGTGGTTTAACCCCAGAAATGCAGGGGTTAGTCAGTGCCGCCTGTGGAGGAAGCTATCTGAACAAAAATGAGCATGCTGCATGGAAGATCCTAGAGCAGATGGCAGAAACCGGCAGGTCACAGGCCACAAGGGCCTATCAGTTGTCTCCCTCAATCCTATCCAATGAGACAACTAGAAGGACTGTTGCAGATCTGACTGAGGACCTTATCCCCAGCATGGGGATGATCGCCGACAAGCTTACCATGGTCGAGCAGATCCACAAGAGAGTCGCGGAGATGGAGTCTCTTTCAAGCCTTCCCAAGAAAGTGGAGGAACTCTCTGAAAAGGTAGCTAAGATTAAGCTACCCACCCCTTCTGCACCACCTGTACCTGTACACCGAGTCCATCTTGTACAGGAACAGGCACCGGGGTCTCAGAGTAGCTGGGATCAAACTTATACCCAGCCGAACCATCATGCACCCCCACCAGTGGAAACGGAATATGAGGAGCCTCCGCATGTATACGAGATTAACGGGCTTTGGTATAGCCGGGACCCGCTAGTCTGGCAAATCGAGATGGGGAAGGATCAGGCGCACCGCCCCGCACCGGTCTACCAAGAGACCAGGCCCGTCACAGTCCCGCGATACCAGTCCAGGCCAGATCATGGATACCAGCCGCAGCAGCGCACCTACCAGCAGGGGCCAGCACCGTCTCACCAGCAGCAGTATCGGCATGGCCAGCAGGGCCAATATAGGACGGCATCAACACCGCAGCAAGCCCAGCCCACCGAATTGGAGTCACTCACCTTGGCAATCCAGACCTTGTCTGATAGGGTCCAACAGATACAAAATGATTACTTGGATATGAGAACCGACATCAATCAGGTTTCTCGTGCCCAAGACCAACAAATGGCGCCAAGGACCCCAATTCCCGCACAGGTTCAGGCCAATCCGAACAGCATGCACCAGGGCCAGAACCGACCTCGGGATCAGGTATATTATTCAGATAATTATCTATCTGAACATGAGATCCTTTCGTACGATAATGTTAATCATATGTCCCTCAGGAGCGGAAGGACCGTGACCATACCTGATCGGGCACGGGCACAAAAGGAAGGATCCTCCGAGAATCTACCTGAGGAGAATTCGGAGGAAGAAGAGGAGGAGCATCCCCACCACCATCCCCAACAGAAGAAGAGGACATCTGAGTCCTCGAAGCAGCATTCCCGCATCCACTTTGAGTCAGACGATACCGATGAGCCCGCACCTCCATCTGAGGAGGACCATCCAGAAGAAGCGGAAGAAGCACCACCAGTTTCGCCCAAGCATTTTCCTGTTTGTCAGAGTCCGAGTCAGAGTCTGTGTAAAAGTCCGAGTCAGAGTCTTGTTCAGAACTCAGTTCCAGCAGCTAATGAAAATCTTTCAGTTCCAGAACCTGAGTTAATAATCCCTTTCCCCCAAGCTCTTAAGGGTGGAAAGAAGAAAATCCAAAAAATCCAAAAAGATGACCCTGAGATGGCTGAATTTTGTAATAAACACATCAAGGTCACAATCCCTTTTGACAAGTTCGTGGAAATAACCCCTGCATTCCAAAAATACCTTAAGGTGAGATGCACACCTACTAGGGTTAGCAGGAAGACCAAAAGCCGTGTTGAGAAACACGTTCTATCAGTAGCCACGACTTGTGCAATAAAGAACTCGTTTCCTCGGAAACGAAGAGACATGGGTGCACACTATGTAGTGAGTCATGTTGATGACATTGCGTTTGCACGCACTCTCCTGGACAATGGTTCCTCAATTAACTTAATGCCCACGGCCCTCTATGAGCGGCTTAATCTCGAACCTCTTAGGAAATCTAGAGCTATTCTGCAGTTTGCTGACAAATCCACTAAGAGGTCCCAAGGAGAGTTAAGGAACATTGTGATCAGAGTCGAGGGGCAGGAATACATGGTGGACTTTACTGTCCTGGATATGGAAACCCCTCGTAATTGGAGAGATTCCCAGATCATTTTAGGTAGACCCTTCCTCAGAACTGCGGGGGCCTTATTTGATTATAAAACTGGGAAGATTCAGTTCCAAACTCCCGGCGGAGATGAGGAATTGGAGATGAAGCAGACGAGATGGCAGAGACCGGACTCCGAATCCAGCACCGAGTACTCTTCTACCGAGACAGACTGTGAATATGTAGACGTAGTTGTGCCATGGAGACAAAACCCAGCCAGCATTAATGTGTCCATCTCCTCTGAAGATGATCCAGTGCATGAGTCAGTCTGCGAGATTCTGAGGAACGAGTACAGCTCTGAACCTGCATCGCCCTACATCTTCGATGACGTAGAGGCCCAATGGGGCCTGTCAGTCCTTACATCCTTAGGACAATCGGAAGATGAGGATGACGAGTCGGACGAGGCGTTTGCCGATTGTATGGAAAATTTTGACGATCCGACTCCAGAGCCGCGCTTGGTGGCAGCTGTTACAGAAAATGATCCAGCCACTTCCAACACCAAACCAGATCAGATTGAGCTAGACTTCTTAGATGACCACACTATACCTGAGCTCAAACCTCTTCCCACAACACTGAAATATGCCTTCCTTGCGGGCCAAGACAAGAAATTTCCGGTCATTATCAGTTCGCAATTGACCGAGGAGCAGGAATCTCGCTTGCTAGAGATCCTGGAGAAAAACCGCAAGGCAATAGGCTGGAGCATTTCCGATCTCCATGGGATAAATCCCGCTCTGTGTTCACACCATATTTACTTGGAGAATGAAGCCAAACCCTCTCGGGAATTCCAACGCCGGTTGAATCCAAATTTACGAGAAGTGGTGAAAAAAGAGATAGAAAAATGGTGCGACGCGGGTTTCATTTACCCAATCTCCGACTCTAAGTGGGTGGCCCCAATCCATGTTATCCCGAAAAAGACGGGAATTCAGACAACCACCAACGAGGACGGAGAGGAGATCGTGACGAGAATACCCACGTCGTGGCGCGTTTGTGTGGATTACAGACGCTTAAATGCCGCGACAAAGAAGGATCATTTCCCTCTACCATTCATTGATCAGATCTTAGAAAGATTAGCGGGAAAAGAATTCTTCTGCTTCCTTGATGGGTTCTCGGGCTACAATCAAGTGGCCATAGCTCCGGAGGACCAGGAAAAGACCACGTTCACATGCCCCTTTGGTACCTATGCTTTCAGGCGCATGCCCTTTGGGCTTTGCAATGCTCCAGGTACTTTTCAAAGGTGCATGATTGCTGTATTCGCCGAAATGGTCGGCGAATTCCTGGAAGTCTTCATGGATGACTTCTCGGTCCACGGCGACTCTTTTGATTCATGCCTTAGGAATCTGGACCGAGTCCTCAAAAGATGTTGTGAGGTCAATCTGGTGCTCTCCTGGGAGAAAAGTCACTTCATGGTGACGGAGGGCATAGTGTTGGGGCATGTCATCTCCAAGAGAGGAATGGAGGTTGACCCTGCCAAGGTGGACGTGATCAGACGACTCCAGCCACCAACCAACGTAAAGCAGTTGCGGTCGTTCCTTGGGCATGTCGGATTTTATCGAAGATTTATCAAGGATTTTTCCAAGATTGCCCGACCGCTAACTGAGCTTTTAGGCAAAGACACGGAGTTTATTGTAGATCACAAATGTCTTGAGGCCTTTAAGCTTTTACAAGGAATGATCATGGATGCACCCATTTTACAAGCCCCAGATTGGTCTCTACCTTTTGAGATCATGACGGATGCCTCAGATTATGCTGTTGGGGCTGTATTGGGACAAAGAAGAGATGGCGTCCCATTTGCAATTCACTACGCAAGCAAAGTGCTTGATTCTGCTCAGCGTAACTATACAGTTACCGAAAAGGAAATGCTTGCGGTAGTGTTTGCCTTGGACAAATTCAGATCCCACTTAATCGGATCCAAGGTAACCGTGTTCACAGACCATACGGCACTACGATACCTGATGGAGAAGAAGGACGCGAAGGCGCGTCTTCTTCGTTGGATTTTACTTATCCAGGAGTTTGATTTGGATATCCGTGATAAACCTGGTAAGAAGAACGTAGTGGCCGATCATCTTTCTCGTCTCGAAGATCTTAATACTTCCGAGGTTTCACCAATTCGAGACTCCTTCCCTGACGAGTCGATTTTTGTTATCGACTCACTCCCGTGGTACGCCAATATCGTGAATTATCTTGTCTCCAAGAAAGTTCCCGAAGATTGGCCCAAGAGCCAAATCGACCGACTAAAGTCGGACGCTAGACACTACCATTGGGAGGATCCGATCCTTTTCTTTGAAGGACCGGATTGTGTCTGGAGACGTTGTATTCCTCAGGAGGAATACCAGAGTGTCCTTTCTTTATGCCATAGCTTAGAGGCAGGAGGACACCACTCCGGGAAGAGGACCGCATGGAAGGTACTTCAGTGTGGCTTCTACTGGCCGACTCTGTTTCGCGATGCCACCGCCTTCGCAAAGTCGTGCCCAGTTTGCCAGAGAATGGGAGGAACCGTTGGTTCCAAGGATGAGATGCCAATGCAGCCGGTCATCATTTGTGATGTCTTTGACGCCTGGGGCATCGATTTCATGGGCCCATTCCCTGTCAGCCACGGGTTTGAATACATCCTTCTTGCGGTAGACTACCTATCCAGATGGGTGGAGGCTATCCCGACCCGAGCCGCAGACAGCAGGACTGTCTGTAAATTCATCAGAGAGAACATAATCTCTAGGTTCGGGATCCCCAAAATGATGATATCAGACGGGGGTAGCCACTTTGTGAATCGGGAGGTGAAGAAACTCCTGAAGGACTACGGCATCGAACACCGTGTCGCCAGTCCTTACCACCCACAAACCAATGGTATGGCTGAGGTGTCGAATAGGGAGGTGAAAACCATATTGCAAAAGCTTGTCCGCCCGGACAGGAAGGACTGGTCTCAGATCTTGGATCAAGTCCTCTGGGCGTATAGGACGGCTTACAAGACACCGTTAGGCACCTCCCCATTCCGAATGGTATTCGGAAAGCCGTGCCATTTGCCCGCAGAGTTAGTTCACAAATCAGAATGGGCAATAAAGAAGGTCAACTGGAACACACACCTGGGTCAGAAACAGAGAGACATGGATCTGAATGAGCTTGTGGAAGTCAGAAACCGAGCATACGACAACAGTTTGGTGTACAAGGACAAGGTGAAGCGTTGGCATGATAGATATATCAGACGAAAGACCTTTGTTCCTGGACAGAAGGTATGGTTGTTCAATGCTAGGCTGAAGATTTTCCAAGGCAAGTTGAAGTCTAAGTGGACGGGACCATTTGTCGTCCGTACGGTGCATGATAGTGGATGTGTCGAGATCTCAGATCTCGCAGATGACGCACCGACATTCCTAGTGAATGGGCAGCTGTTGAAACACTTCGTCGAATCTAATGAGCAGTTAGTCCATGTCGAGGAGATTGTATTCATGCGCGAGACAGATACAGCAGATTCACATCAAGCCGCGTATGAGACCTTGCAGCAGTGAACTCCAGCCATCCGCAGCATCTCGAAAGATTCAGACCGATTCATCTGTATATATCATCATTCTTGTACAACCTACTCTTTCTCCCGCGACTTTAGTAACCCATCCCCGCCTCATCAGATCACTATCTTAGACTATACTTAGGATAACCAGATCCTAAGTATAGGGGGAAGGGTCACCTAAGTCGGTTCACTGTACATTCTCCAGATCACATTGGTCCTCATACTCATTTCCTACCTATACTTAGGCTGACCTTCGCCTAAGTATAGGGGGGATCGATGCCCGCATTGTATACTCATTCATTTCTCTTCTTTCCCGCATCCGCCCCATTTTTGATCTTCTTCTCTACTTAGGCTTCCATAGCCTAAGTATAGGGGGGGGCGAGATGATTTCTATACCTTTTTGGCTCTCCTACGCTTAGCACGAGCTATGTCTTTTCCTCGCTCTTAGTGCTCTGAGGACATAGCACACGCTAAGTATAGGGGGGCGTGTATATATTACATATATAGTTTACCCATAGCTCGTACTTTCACGTATTTTTGTATATATATTACAATAATTACGGGTGGGTAAAAATCGAAAAAAAAAACTTTAATAAATAGGCTTCTTATTTACTCTTGCATATCATCTCTGCATAAAAAATAATAAAAAGAGTCTTGCATTTTCATAGCATGATATCTCATCTCATTTGCATAAGTTGCTTATGCAAAGTGAAAAGCTAGTGGGTTCTGGACCAAGTTGTGAGCAGATATTGAGGATGGAAATGATTTGACCTTAATCCACCTAATTTCAGAGGAACCTTATAGGAACTGGAGTTAAGATTTTTTTCAGGTCAGGTGACTTAATTCTTTAAGTCTCCAAGTCTATGTTCATATGTCATCTTGACAAGCCTGAATAGAGCATTTAACAACACACACATGACTCTTGGAGACAATGGCTTAACATGCACCAGCACTTTACACATGGCTCTCTACGGATGAGGTGATAAGGAGACAGTTTCCTTTAGCTTGGGGTAGCATATGAGGGTAGTACTTCTAGGCGGAACCTCTCTTCTTCTTCTAGTGAAGGAAGTGCGTCTCAACTTGGACTAGTGGTGATGAAGGCTAAAGACAGAAGCAGTGGGTTGCAATAAAGCTTCAAAAGAGGGATAGTCTACTGGCTCAAGAGGAAATTTCTTATATCTATGCTGCATCATGTATGTACAAAGGCATGTTTGTTGAAAAAAGAAAAAAAAATGCCAAAAAGAACTCCAAAAAAGGGGTGGGTCGGATTGAAAATTTAATAACCCCACCGGAGTATATGTAGTCAAGAAAAGCAAAAGCTTATGGTCACCATGTTACTTGCAGCGGGAGACTTAGCTACACTGGCTGAGCTTCCAAAAGTCTATACTTCTTCCTCCTCTTCTTGAGTCGGTTGAACTTGAACTTAGAAGGGAATACCCCGCTTCTCGAGGAAAGAGTTGCTAGACCGAGGCATTAGAGTTACCAGGTTGGGGGAGATTGTTTCTTTGTTACTTCTGAGGTGGGGAGTCATTTATCACTTACACTGCATGAAAGGATTCATGGTCATTAGGGTTTGTGTATGTAGACTTGTTCTGATTAGGCGAGTTGAGGAGTCTTGAATAAAAGACTTGTGGAACTTGAAGTCTGTTAAGTCTTAAACTCAGATCCCGATAAGGTTCCGACACATGATTAATCCAAAGGTCAAGTCTAGCTCTATTTTTAACTTTTGTTCATGACCTTGGTATGGAACCCAATTTCATTTCACTCTTGCATTTCATTTAGTTGCTCGGGGACGAGCAAGGTTTAAGTATAGGGGGTTGATGAATCTGTTATTCATCACTCCAAAAGTCAAAAATAGAGCCTTGTTCCCGAGAAAATAGAGGCATATTTCCTTTTATCTTGCATAAATAACACTCATGCATGCATCCGTAATTCATGCATTTTAGCAGTTCATCTGCATGTAAATAAGAAGCCAAAAATCCCCTGTAAAATACCTCTTCATCAAAATAACTTCTTCTCTATAATATATGTATATATTCCTTAATAGTAGAGGGAAGAATGCCAAAAACCACCCTTGTAAAATAGCCCAAATATCTTGAGAACCCTTGTACATTTAAACATACATAAAGCCCTCATACAAACCCCTAATTAGGTCTACTCACTCTTAGAGTACTACACATTAAAAGACCTTCAAAATGAGACTGATTTCATTGAAATTGGAGCTTGTATGAGAAACTTGGGTTTTTGGATCCTTTTGTATACTACACATGTATATTTATGTATCCTTGTATTTATGTATCATATTTGACCTCATCTCCATTTTTGGTCAACATGAAACTTGTAGATCTCATGAAGATCTACAACTTTCATGTTTTGAGTTTTTCCAAACTCGGCTTCCTCTTCTCTCTACACGTGTTTCTTTCTCCAGCCATTCATAGCAGGCCACGTGGCGCCCTCTGGTTGCGCCACGCGGCCCGCTGCCCATCGCCTCAGCCGCCCGCGCCCTCCGCCGTTGGATCTCGCTTTTGATCCAACGGTCCAGTTCTTTCCACGCGCTTCACTTCTCCTTGCCGTCAGATCTCCCCCGCGCTTCATCTGATCCCTCCATTAGCGCCGCGCCCACAGCTTGACACGTGGCGCACTGTGGGTCCTTCGATCGCGCCCTGGATCTCGCATCTTAGCCACTCAACCCACTCATTGTCCTCAGCCGTTCGATCACCTTCCACTCTCCATCTTTACCCTCCGTTAGCGCCGCGACCACATGACGCCACGTGGCAGCACCCGATTCCATCGATCGCATTGCCTCAGATCTAATCTGGGCCGTCATCTCGCTTTTAGCCCTCCACCGTTGGATCTCCAGATCCAACGGTTGAGCTGCATCGTCAACCTCCGATCGCTCTCTCTCCCACGATCTCGACCTTGCGGAACACGCACCCCCTTCCTATTCTTGGCAGCGCATCTACCACCGCAGACGCCCGCTGACCTCCCCACGACATCCTCCACTCGTCCCTCTCCCTCGCCATCTCCCTCAAACACCACCATCTCCACCATACTCGCCCCACGACGGCCACCAACTTCGCCAGTCCACCAGCTAACCCATCAACTTCTCCCTATAAATACCCAGCCACCGGCACCGTTCACCCCCATCCGCCACTCCAGAGAGATTCCTCGAGCTCCAAGCTACCTATTGGTGACAGCAATTTGTTGAGTTGTCGAGCGAAGACAGGTATTCAACTCCGGCGAGATCCACGGCCGCCACCGCCGTGCCGCAGCCTCCCTCGAGCAGCTGCACGAGCTCGGGACCCTACCGATCCCTCGAGCGACGACCCTGGAACTCCCAGCTGAGCTCCAATTCCCAGGTAACTCCCTCCATCGTTCTCTGATCTTCTTCTTCTTTTTCTTGCTTTTTCTCCGCTTTTATTCGCCGTCGTTGACCGTCCTCACGCCTTCCATTCACCTCGACGAGATTCGCGTCGAAGCTCCGATCATCGCAGTACCCTCCGCACACTCCGACAAAGCATACCACGTTCCTCCGACGAGCAGCTCCGCCATTTGGCCGGAACTCGTTCGCCGAACCACCTCACGCCATTTCAGGCCTCGCCGATCACTTCACTTCCCTCCACGAGCACCTGCACGCCTCGGCTATACGATTAACCCTTTGCAGGTCCTTGAGTATTCATTGGCCGGAACCTCGCCGGAGATCCCTTCGAGCTTCATCGACGCCGAGCTCCAGCACATCTCCAAGGATCGTGAGGCCACCGGGGGCATCGCCGTGCACTCCCGCTGCTTCTGAGCTACTTGGGAGCTCGAGACGTCCTCCATCTACGCCTGGCGACCGAGGCGGAGCGAGCCCAGTCTCACCGGAGCACCGCCTTCTCCTCCGCAGGTGGCGGAGGACCACTCGAGACGACGCAGCAGCTGCCGTACGATCATCCGATCGAACGGCCCTCGTTCTGCCACGTATTCCATCACCGCGACCTTCCTTGACCATGCATCGCGCTTCTGATCCTACGCCTCGCGAGTCGCCACGCATCTTCATCGACATCCCTTGGATCATCTTGATCCAAGGGCCTTCAGGCCGCCACGTCAACGCATCCGAGCCTCGGCCTCCCAAGCCTAGGCTCGGGTGACCCGAAGCTGCACCGAGGCTAGTCCAAACCTCCAGAGGACCCGACCCTCGCTCCGAGCCTCCGACGCCCTCCGAACCTAGGTCGGCCACGTGAGGAGCGCGTGCGACCTGGGCTATTTGCACAGACGCCCCTGAAGCTTATGGAAATTACAAAAAGGCCCCTGTGAAGCAGACCCCACGTGAGGAGCACGTGTTCCGTGGATAAATTGCATACAAGTCCTGCATATTATCGGTAATTGCATTTTAGTCCCTGTCAGCATGTTTAATCTTTGAAGTTTCAATTTCCAGTATTGCATTTACGCCCTTGTGTTTGCACGTGTCCATAGAGTACATTGTTCATCATTTTGAGATTCTAAAAATTGCATGTTGTTGGAAATTTTGTCCTCTGCCTATCAGTACACGTGTATGATTTTTGTAGGCTTATTTGAATTATTAATGAATTAATTGGTTCATTGTTGACATATTTTGCCCAATAATGCCTTTTGATTTTTAATTAATTATCTGTGCCTTCAAAAATTCACAGTAGTTTAAGGACACCATTTCTAACACACCATAAAAATTTCATAGCATTTGCACGCACATCGAGGCCTAAATAAATTGTTTAGTGATTTTCTTAAACTAATTTTAGTAAATTCATTTCACAGTAAATTTAAGTCCTGTCAATTTTCCTAGGTGCCTTATCATTAGAACCACCTAGGATAATTTTAGTTCTTGGAAAAATTGTGATTTGATATTTATTAAAAATTAAATTCTGAAAATCACTCTGTCTGTCTATTTAATTCACAGTAAATTCATTTTAAATCGAAAAATTCCAAAAAAATTAGTGTAGGTCATTTTCATCATAAATAACTGTCTGGCCAATTTTCATTATTTTTGGACTTTATTTGATACATCAATTAAATTTAACGTTAAATTGGTTAAGATTGGTCTGCACATGTCTGCATAAGAATTAAAAAGACCAAAAAAATACTCCTTGAAAATCAACGCTTGAATAATTGCTAAAATTTGACCTAAGGAGACAGTTGCCTCCCTGAGATCGACCTTGGACTTCACCAAGTAAAAAAAAATTTGCCGCTTGAAATTAACTCGAATTTAATTAAAGTGGTTTTTGATTAACCTCTCGTATCCGACTGCAACGAACAACATCTAATTAATTTGGACATTAATTTGCCCGAATTAACATAGGGTGCGGGAGCGATGTCAGATTGCCATCTCCTACTCAGGCTGGAGATCACATCTTAATAATCATTTGACGGTGTTTGATGAGTCCTCAATCTAACCCTTTAGATATTCATCCAAACACCAGCCTCTATGATTCAATAATTGAATCAACAGCTGTATGATCATTAAGACAGCCATGGTACATAACCCTAATTGTACAGAGGGACCTATTATGCAAATTATATATTCTTCATTTCAGATCAGGGAATGATATTCGCAATAACATTTATTGCATAATGGCTCGCCGTGGGCTCACATGTCCAACAATCTCCCACTAGCCCAAAGAGCCATTAATGGGCTAATCATTTAAACCCTCACTCATGTGACAATCATAGGCTATTTAGAAATAGCTAGGTAAGCTGATCAGTCACTATGTTCTCAAAAGACTATGCCAAGTCCTTTTACGGCACTTGCATATCCCTAGGTAACAGTGCTCACATACAATACGAATGTTGCATCTAATGCAACCAATACTCAATCTTGACAAAGAAATTATAGTGTCCTTGACACTATTGATCAGTAATTGTTATAACCAGTATATCCATAATCCTTATCAGAATACCCTTATTCCGGGAGATCACTATCTCTCAAGGTATCCACAGTTAAGACCTTTTAGATCTCTACCTATAAAGTCTTAAGCTCTTGAAGATAAGACTTAGAGATCACTATCTCTAAATCCTTGTCATCTTTGAAGATTTTGTTATTACTGCAATCAAGTGTTTTATCTCCATAGTAGGATCAGTAACAGTTTACTACTCCCACTGCATGGCAGACATCTGGCTTTTGTACACATCTAGTATACACTTAGCTTCTCGTAACCGATGCACAGGTGCAAGCAGTTCTAGCATTCACTTCCTCAACTCTTTGAGGTGCTATCCCTTTAGATAGGTCAGTACCGAATCTCAAGGGAAGGAAGCCTTTCTTGGAATTTCCAAGAATGGAAAATGTCCAAGGTGTACTACAAATGTGACAATCCCAATACCCACTTTTCTTTGTTTCTGAACAACTTCAGAACTAAGATCCAAGAGGCATCTTTGAGATCATATCTCAAGGTATGGAATATCCAGTCTATAAAACACTTATTATCATCCTTATATCATTCCAAATGATTAGGATATTATCTACATTTAGCACAATGAACACAATGGCACTCCCACTAAGCTTCACATGGTTCATCAAGATTCTATTTGAAATCATAACATTTATAATTTCATCAAATCTGATGTTCCAACTACAAGAAGCTTATTTGAGTCCACAGATGAATTTCTTTAGCTTTCACACATTACTTTCCGCAAATCATGAAGCCCTGGGGCTACTTCATGTGAATATCCTCAGAGAGGTATTCTTTAGAGGAATGCAATCTTGAATTACATCCTGAAGATGCAATAGTCAAGTTGTGTAGCTAAGGTTAGCAACATTCTGATGATTTTAAGCATGGTCACCGAAGAGCAAGTCTCATTGCAAGCAATGTCTTCTCTTCTGGTGTGCAGCTCATGGCTACGAACCGAGCTTTGAAGGTCTCTACCTTCTCATCAGGTTCCTCTTCTCTTGAAGATCCATTTACACCTTAATGGGTCTAACCCTTATAGGTGGATCCTCGAGGGTCCATATACAACACTTGTATATGAAGTCTACTTTAGACTTTATTGCTAATATCCATCTTTCCATGTCATGATCCTCAGGAGCTTCATCACATGAAGTCCGATCATTGTCAGACTTAGCTGACACATGGAATACATCCTTAAACTCATTTGAAGAGGTATTAATGTTTCATCTTTAATTGTCCTTTTAGTTTCCGATTTCAGGAGCCTCATTGTCATCTCAAGATTAAATGAGTTCCTTCACTTCATCTTTATCTTGATTCTCAAGATTCTCAATCCTCCAAGAATCACATTCTCAGAGATGAGATCTTTTAAGAATCTCAAGTTCATAAAGTAGGTATCCAGTATCATACTTTATTTTCCTAATGAAGTAGCACTCTCAAGTGCTAGATTCCAGCTTACATCCATGGAACCTTATTAAGGATATATATTGTAGTCTCTACCACACATATATACCAGGAAACTAAGAGGATAATTATGCTAAAATTCATCATTGATCATGTCACACATGATCCAATTGTATCTCCCTACAACTCTATTGAGTTCAGGTTTATCAGGAGGAGTGAGATAGAAATAATATTCATATCTCCATAAGGTATTCTTTGAATTTTATCTAATAGGTACAAGCTACCTAGGTTAGATCAAATTCATTTCATCTTTCTTCAAATTTTGATTCTAAACCAAAATTGTGAAATCTTTGAACATTTCAAAGGTTTCTCAGTTGAAGAGAAGAAATCTCATATCATACGTAATCATCAATAGATATCACATATCCATAATGTTTACTATGATATAGGTGATCTACACACATCAATATGTATGAGATCCCGAATACCTTGACATCTTGCACCTTTCCTAAGAGAAGGGTGTATTGGACATTTTACTTTGAATACAATATTCACAAGTATGTAAGATTTGAAATTTTAGACATTCTAAAGTTTCATATCTTACTAGTCTATTGATCACAGCAGCAGACATATGTCCAAGACTTGATGCCAGATCATTGTCAAATGATCTTCATCCTCCTATTGATCTTATAAGGTTTGATTTTCAGTATTAGAAATCTTAATGAACCATTCATTAATTTTCTAATTTTGTGGAGTCCACTAGATGTTAGATTACTATCTGAAATATTTCCATCATAACTCTTTATGATAGTTCTATCTCAGAATTCATGTTTATTTCCAACATTTAGAAACAAACAATGAGTGTATTCTACTATCTAGGTCATAGAGACATTCTCCAAGACTAAGGGCTCTCCCACTGAGAATATGAAGTCTATCTATCCAACAGAGATTGCTGCAACAATTACAGCAATATCCATGTAGATGATTACTAAACCTTTAGATCAAATTTCTAATCTTCTAATATATATGCAACCAATTGCAAATGTCATTAGAAGATTAGGATACAATTGTCAGACTTTATCTTATGAAATAAGAAAGTCAGAGTCAATGACTATATGTAGATTATTCTGATGCTCTATCTGAGTCCTTCACTAAGGATTTTAGACAGACTTGATAGTCATACTATCAACACATCAACATATTGCAGTATTGGCATTCATCCAACTCTTTGGATGTCATATGGAAGTCACAGAAGTAGGTCAACTCTTTGACTTTCCTTCTTACTCGGGTCCGACCCATGCTTCCACTGCACTCTCTTAATCTATAAACAACCATTGCTTAAGACTAAGGATCTCTTATGTTAAATTCAAAAGAATTCAATGTAAGAGCATTTCAACATTTATACATGCTTCATTAAATTCATACAATATGAATATCATAAAGCTTCAAGAATGACTTGACTATAGATAGTAGAATGATGACACTCATCATATCTACATTCATCTTAACTCTTGGAGACTTAGGTTCAGGTAGGTATTCAAACATTTTGAATACATCATCTCTTTCGAGCCACCATTCTGCATAATGCAGAGAACCATGTCATTCATTATTAAATGTCTAGAGCACATATGTATGCCAAAATATCTTCTTTTATTTTATAAGGATTATTCGACAATTACGATCACCATCGACATGTCACTTCCAAAGTACACTCGATGAAAGATCAAGACTATAGAGACATACAAACCCTAAGGTGATGTCTTATTGTCTTATTTAATTGTCATTCCTCATTATATTGAGGAATCTTGCATATTGTAACCACATACATTATGTGTCCAATTGCAAGTACAATATCTGGATCATGAGTCCAATCCAAGATATTTTACTGGTTATTATTGAGTATAATATTGAGTGGGTTTAATGAAGGATTATCTGAAATAAGAAATTTGCATAAGTGTATATATATTATATACATATTTTACTTTGATTTAGGATTTTTTATATCAAAGTTGTCTTGCCTTGTCAACACTGAAAGTTCATTCCCTTAATTACTTTCAATGTAAGAGATATTCTTACCATTATATCTCTAGCAAGATCTGGGATCTCCTTTCCTATCTTTGTCGCATCCCAATAATATGAGAACTTACGACTCCAATAAAAAGAAGCGGGAACTCATTCCGCCTTGCAAGTCCAACTTGCATTCCCAATTCGGTCTTTAACACCCGGGCCCACCACCCCTAAGATGATGTTGACCCGTTGCTAATTGAACCAACCGTCAACAGGATTAGAACTCGCTATGCGCAATCCAATATCGCCCCAATAATATGAGGACTCGATATTGGGGTCACTACGCATACGGCCTTACTCTTTCGAGAAGCAAAGAGCCCGATCCAGATGCGCTTGCATATAGGATCTGTCACTTCGGACAGGCGTCTCCTACATACAATCTCTGGCGATGGAACCCTTCTCCTTGACGGGAGACCATGGATGTCACTTATGTGATCCTCCACCTCATATTCAAATTGTAATTAATTATCGTGAATCATATTCACATAATTAATTCTTCCAAGGGAAATACACATCTATTCGTAATAGAGTGTTTATTGGACATAATTAATTTAATCATATTAAATTAATCATTAATCCAATCATCAATCAACAAACATGTCTTTTACTTGAATAGTAGGTATATACTCAAAGTACGTATTATTCGAATTTTAATAATTAGAAAAATACACATTGTCTGTCTCCGGCATTATACAGTCCCTACCCGCTGTCATGGCCAGTACCGACGAGAGTGGGACGGACCACATACGTTGCAACCCGCTATCCCAATGCTCTCCGACTAGGCACCACATCCGCCTCGGGAAAGGATAATACCAGATAGACCATCATGTACTTTGAGATGTTCATCGGTTTTTCAACCGAAATTATACCATATAATATAAATCAAAACATTTTTGATTATAAGGAGATTTGCTAGACAAATCCCCAATCCTATTCAAGCAAAAGGGTTTTTCATGTAAAAGTTGTCCTACAACAATTGTAGGATAAACTATGGTTTTCATGAAAGCAATGTTTGTTGATGAACCAATGATCAAGATCTAATATCTTATCATTGTGGTTTAGGCAAATGTCATTCAATGAAATAATTATTTCTTTAAATATTTCACAAATATTTATCACTAATTATTCCAGAAAATTAACAATTAATTTTCATCATGATAATTGAATGACATATCACAAGGTTCAAGATCAAGAAATTGTTAATTTCCAGCAGTGACCCCCAATCACTAAAATTAACTTATCTTGGTCAATTTAAATCCAATAAATGCAAACTCAGTTTCCAAAGATTGCTTATTTGATTTATTAAAGAACCCAAGTGATAATTCACGCATTTCGAGGCGGATTAAAACCGTAATCATCTCATTAATTACGTTCAAATCCGCAGTTCCCGCAACAGTGAATATAGTCATATTCAAAAGGCCATATCTTGAGCAAATAAAGTCCAAATTTAGTAAACTCAAGTCCTATGATTTCCTTGTTTAATGGAGAACAAAATACAATTGAAAATTTCGTGTTTAAACGTTTTAAACAGTGCCGAAAAATCAATTATACAGAGGTGCGAAAATTGAAATGCAGTAAAAATTTCGCAACTCTTTCAAGAACCAAATCGTCTAAGGTCTATGGATCATATCCAAAACCTTATTCAACCTATGGCTCTGATACCACTTGAAGTATATTGAGAATCCTCAAGCGCATCACGGAAGCGTGTTGATTGCATCGTATGCATTCAGAGCAACTAGTCGTACTAGATGCTAGATGCAGCGGAAATTAAAATTTTTAACTTTAAAGATGAAACCACATGATCACGAGAACACTTCTCGGATCGTTTCATCAAACCACAAAGTACAAGGAATACCTCTTGAAGCGTGGTTGTGATCGCGAGATCCCAAAGTAGAGATCCTCCTGTTTCAAGTCCGACCCACGAAGAACGCACTTGCGGGCACGATGATGAGTCGCGTCCTTCCCGCAATCCTTGACGAAGATCCAAGCGTCGAAGAAGAAACCGAGAGTCTCTCCTTTCTCAACACAAGATGGACGGCCATCTTTTGGAGGAGAGAAAGAGAGAGGGCGAGAATATGAGAGAGAGAGAGAGAGAGTTGCAACCATTTACAACTCTTGATTATGTTGTTCCTTGGAAAGGCTACCCTAGCCCTCCTTTTATACTAGTTTAGGATCCAATGGATCTCAATCCATGGGACACATGGATCCAAGGGCTATGCTTGGTCCATGCTAAATCAATGGCTATGATTGTTTTTGTTAGAACCAACAACATTAATTTAAATTAAAAAATGTTGCAACATTATCAACATAATTTAATTTAACTAATTAAGAGATAATGTGATAACAAAAAGGGAGGCAACAAACCATCCTAAATTATAGGGGGTTATTTTTTCTCCTTTTATTTTATCTTATTATTTCTTAATAAATTGCAATAACTATTATTGCAATAATATCCACCAAATTAATTCCAAATTAATTTGTGAATATTTCAATCATGCCATCGAAGATATGTGAATCACATTCACAACCCAAACTAATTAGTAAATTGCATTTCCAATTAATTAATAAATGTGAATCTAATCCACATTATTAATCAACAAATGCTATTCACATAAATTCTCTCTCTTATATATGTATATCATAAATCATATTTATAATACACATATATCATGGATAGTGTTATCCACATTCTCTTAATCCTTGATAATTAAATCCCATTTAATTATCTTAGATAATCATTTTCACAATATGAATCATATTCATATTAAGCTTGATAATTAAATCTCATTTAATCATCAAGTCCTTGCTTGGATATTTCATCAAAAGAATTATTCTTGAACCCTTTCATGAATAATGTGCTTTCTCCGCAGATACTTGGAGATAAGGACAGGGCGATTGTATTATTCCACGTATAGTGACTTGGATGTTGAGATCTTATCTCAAATCCAGATCTTACGAACCTCCCACAGATGCTTGATTAAATCAAGACCGTAAATCCAATCTTCTCATTGAATCTGAATCTCATTCAGATCAATGTCCAACACTTGGACTAAGATCGGATCGCTTCTCTACTGAAAGGAGTCACTAAAATCCAGACCTGTTTCATCACTCCCTCAGAATGGAAGCGTCATGGATATACAATCGTTTATGATCACATCACCCTTCAAGTATTCCCAATACCTGTACATCCTGCATACTGGAAGACCCATGGTCAACCCGAAGATCAAGATCTATTTTACACTGTCTTCTTCAGGGTTTGATCACCAAGTTTCTCATTTGATCATTGGGATTTGGTATTGATCATATACTTTCCAAAAGCATATATCATACCTAGGTCTTGATCATATACTTTCCAAAAGTATATATCAAACCTACAAATTCAGTCAAGCTTCTAAAGCGAGACGACCGTGCACGGAATTTGATTCCTCCCAATATCTCATGAGTGAGCTCATGTCTTCCGGTTCAGTAATGAACCTGTATGATCCCTTTGAGAGATCGTATTACTCATATGCCCTTACATGCACACCAGCGCGCCGGTGTATAGACCTTGGTTAGGTCATCAACCTATTGGTCTGCCAAATGTACATACTCAGACATATAGCAATACATCTGTCTCCGGTCAGAGGATGCGTGCCTATGCTGTGACAGCATTCAACATAGGACTTAGGTTATCTCGATCTCGTTAAGTCAACTCTTTGACCTAACTAATCTGACACCTCCGAATCTCTATTCCTACGCAGAGGACCTGCATCAAGAGGTCGGTCAGATATCAGCCTATGTGAGAAAGGATTGCCATCTCCTACTCAGGCTGGAGATCACATCTTAATAATCATTTGACGGTGTTTGATGAGTCCTCAATCTAACCCTTTAGATATTCATCCAAACACCAGCCTCTATGATTCAATAATTGAATCAACAGCTGTATGATCATTAAGACAGCCATGGTACATAACCCTAATTGTACAGAGGGACCTATTATGCAAATTATTTATTCTTCATTTCAGATCAGGGAATGATATTCGCAATAACATTTATTGCATAATGGCTCGTCGTGGGCTCACATGTCCAACATGATTATGTGATGAACTTGTTGGAGCTAACGCCAGTGACCAGACCAAGGAGGAATCAACGATCGAAGGTAGGGGGAGACGTCATTCTTGGGCATTCTTACAACCCTCTCACAAGCCATCGGATTACAAGCATGGCCCATATCTAATATGGGTCATTGATCTCGAAGCGAACCGATGTCCGCCCCTGCCGTTTAATCGGGCTGAAGTGAACCACGTGGCCCTCTGAGCACTGTTGATGAGAGCCTTTTAAAAGGGTAAATATAAAAGACCTCCCTCCGCTATTTTATCTAGTGTAAAATTTGGTGTAAAATTTGTGAATAGACTCCTGAACTTCCTTGTATGTGCGTGTAGATCCCTTGCCAAGTCACCTCACGTGCCCGCGTGCGTGAGGTGCTAGGCATTTTGCATAAAATCCTTTGTAGCTTTGGATATTTATTTTAAGTTATAAAATTCATATTCATAATGCAAAATCTTGGGAACAACTGCATTTATGGTCCTCATATTTTTTTACATTTAAACCCATGCTAGGAGTATATTAAATGTAAAGATATTTGGTTAAATTGCTTGCTGCCATTAGACATTGCTTTTAGGGTTTTTTAATGCATTTATACTTTATTTAAATTTCAAATATGTCCATGTCAGTTTCAGAATTTTATTTTATGTATATTTATTATTATAAATAGCATTTTATTTCTAAAAATTTTAGGAAAATTATATAAGGTGCCTTCCACATAGATTGATCACAAACATTTATCACATGGAATTTTAACTTAATTTCATATTTTCTAAAAATAAAAAAATAACTTTGTATTCCCTTTTTTAATATTAAAATCCAAAATATACAAAAACACTTTTAAAAAATTTCAAAAAAAATATAATACCTATATTATTATATATTCTACCTTTAGACCAAAAAACACTAAAAATATAAAAAGAAAATCTTAAATATCACAAAACCCTAAAAACACTATAAAATTCAGAAAATTTTCATTTAAAATCCAAAAAAATATTATATGTTCAATATTTTCTCTATGTTATATAGTACATATTAGAAATAGTTATACAAAGTTTGAACTATTATCTATATTAAAACCCAAAACAATTAGATTTATATATTTTATCATTGTTTTGAACATTTTAATATTTAAAATTCTACAAAAAATCTATAAAAAATCATAAAAATAGAGAAAAATGTTAAAACATTTAGTTTCTGAATTTTAAGTTTATTTAAAATATAAAATCATATATATAGTATATTTATCTTGTATTACTTAATTATATGTATTATTGTCATTATTATATATAAATATATACTTTATTTTTAAATTAAAAATGAAATTAAAATTTTACAAAAAATAAAAATCTAAAATTCAAAATTTTAAAACATAAAAAATATAAAAAACAATTAAAAATACATAATAATTAAATATACTTAAAACCTACAAAAAATAGAAGAAGATAAAAAAGTGCAAAAAAATTATTAATTATTAAAAATTATTAGTAAGTATACCTATCTGTCATTGTTCTCAGTGGTTCGATCCTAACACTTGTGCACTATACACACTTTTTGTAGAGTATAATAAATTTCACCTTACTTGCTTTCATTACTTTATATATACTACATGTTTATTGTTTATCTGGTTTGATTGGTCACGTGTCGAGAGTCGAGAGATGGCCAATACAATGATTGTTGAATCTGAGTTGTTGAACACATCATGCTCCTCCAAGACCAGACGTTAGTTGCCTCTGTTCAGTCCTTTCAACAAAATGGTGCCATTACCGGGGAGCAACAAATAGGATAGGATAGTGTACATATTATCAGCATCATTATATGTGTTTATTTATTTTTCAAATAATTGTTTATCTATGCTAATCATCTCTTTTGTTAGCTTTTCTATGAGGACCCGCTCTGCGTGGACGGTCTTCTAGGAGACCAAGGTATCCAAGCAAAGCGGAGACTGACTTTCTTCATTGAGCCAGTGACAAAAGAATAGGAGAGAAGACCGAGGAGAAGAGTAGTACGGATTAGCTTAGTGTAGAATTTTTTTTGTGAGATAGGAGACTCTATATTATTGCAATAATACAGGGACACTCTTAGACATTCATACATTTATAAGCATATTTTACCAGGTGTTTATTCACTTGGGTCCTGATCGGCTTTTATCGTAGTTTTCATCGCCTTCTATCTTTTATTCCCCTATTTTCTCATTATTTTGTTTCATTTTTTGTGATTTGAGTTTTGTGATTTATTTTTATTTGTTTAATGTGAATGAGCCCCTAGTCTTTTGGATTGCTTGATTGATTAATTAAGGTCCAAATCCCTAATTATTTGCAAGCTCCTATAGTTTCTAATATGTTTTGACCTAGATCAAGTTAATATTTCACGCTAATAGCAATTCTTGTGTAAGATGATTTCATCAGCTTGCATTTATTGTGTTGTAATTTGAATTAATGTCCTATATCGCGCATGAAGAGAGTTGGGAAGTGTTGTAAGTCATCGAACTAAGCATACATCATTCATTATTGACAACCGCCCCGCACCCTATGTTAATTCGGTCAACTTAATGTCCAAATTAATTAATGTGATTCGTTGCAGTCGGATACGAGGGGTTAATCAAAAACCACTTATCGATTAATGTGAAGTTAATTTTAAGCGACAATATTTTTTACTTGGTGGAAGTCCAAGGTCGATCTCAGGGAGGCATCTGTCTCCTTAGGTGAATTTAAGCAAGGATCCGAGTGTTGATTTACGAGGAGTATTTTTTTGGTCTTTTTTTAATTTTCTATGCAGACTTATGGAGACAATGCATGCCAATTTAATGTTCAATTTAATTATGATATCAAATGAAGTGCAAAAATTATGAAAATTGACTAGATGATTAATGGTGATGAAAATGACCTACACTAATTTTTTTTTGGAATTTTTCGACACTAAATAAATTTACTGTGAATGAAATGAACAGACAGGGTGATTTTCAGTATTTAATTTTTAATAAATATCAAAACACAATTTTTCCAAGAACTAAAATTATCCTAGGTGGCTCTAATGAGAAGGGACCTAGGAAAATTAACAGAACTTAATTTCACTGTGAAATGAATTAATTAAAATTAATCTAAGAAAATCACTTAACAATTTATTTAGGCCTCGATATGCGTGAAAATGCTATGAAATTTTTATGGTATGTTAAAAATGATGTCCTTAAGTTACTGTGAATTTTTGATGAATTTTGGAAGCACAAAGAATTAACTATAAATCAAAAGGTGTCACGGGGCAAAATATGTCAACAATTCACCAATTAATTCATTAATAATTCAAATGAACTTACAAAAATATGACACGTGTACCAATAGACAGAGGACAAAATTCTCAACAAAATGCAATTTTTAAAATTTCAAAATGATGTAAAATGCAATCTAGGGATGCGTGCAAACACAGGGGTGTAAATGTAGTACAGGAAATTAAAATTACAATAAATAAATATGCAGACAGGGACTAAAATGGAATTACCTATAATGCGGGGGACTCTTGTGTAAATTCTCCACAGGGCACGTGCTCCTCACGTGGGTCTGCTTCACAGGGACCTTGTTGCAATTTTTAGAAAGCTCCAGGGGCCTTTGTGCAATTTATCCAGGTCGCACGTGCTCCTCACGTAGGCGGCCTAGGCTCGGAGCGAGGTTCGGGTTCTCTGGAGGTCTGGACTGCGGCTCGGATTAGCCTCGAGTCGTCCGAGCCTAGGCTTGGGGCTGAGGCTCGGTATATGTCGACGTGGCGTGTCTGCGTCCGTTAGATCCTTGATCGATCCAACGGCACCTGGAGCGCGATGAAGTGGTGACGTGGATGATCTATAGCTGCTGGATCGTGACGAATCTAATGGCTCTCTGTTGCTCCGGTCGTGGGTGACGTGGCGTGATTCGGACCGTTCGATCAAGATGATCGAACGGTGGTTGTACGTCGTCTCCAACGGTCCTCCGCCACCTGCGGAGGAGAAGGCGGGGCTCCGGCGTAGCTGGCTCTGCTCCGCCTCGGTCGCTAGGCGTCGATGAAGCTCTTCGTATGCTCTCGAGTAGCTCGGAAGATGCGGAGTTGGAGTCGAGGAAAGTCGAGATGCGGTGTTTGAGGGAACGGAATGGTGCACGAAGATCGGAGCTCTGTCGCGGAGCTCAGAGGAATGAAGGTGGAGCGAGGAAACAACGGTGGACGGCGAATAAATTAGGAGAAATCAAAGGAAGAATTAAGGAGAAGATCAGAAGATGATAGAGGGGGCTACCTGGGGAATGGAGCTCAGATTTGAGCTCCAGGTCTTCGCTCGAGGGATCGGTAGGGTCCCGAGCTCGCGCAGCTTCGCGGAGGGAGGCTGCGACACGGCAGAGCTTGCCGTGGATCTCACCGGAGAAGAAATTTGTCTTCGCTCGAAGACACACCCAATTGCTGTCACCAATGGATCGATCTGAGCTCGAGGAACCTCTCTGGAGTGGCGGATGGGGGTGAACGTTGCCGGTGGTGACGTATTTATAAGGTGAAGGTGGTGGGTTGGCTGGTGACGAGGCGAGGTTGGTGGTCGACGTGGGGCGACTCTGGTGGGAGTGGTGGAGCGTGAGGTAGACGGCGAGGATGAGGGACGAGTGGGTGACGTCGTGGGGGTGTCAGCGGTGGGAGAGGGTGGCTGACGTGCATCCAAGAATAGGAAGGGGGCGCCCCTCCCGCAAGGCAAGAGACGTGGGAGAGAGGGGCGCCTGGAGGTAGGAGACGAGGTCTCTACCGTCGGATCTTGGGATCCAACGGTGGTGATCAGAGCGTGGTGGGCGGGTAGGATGAGATCGAGGCACGCTGATGATGGGCCGAGAGCGCTCCACGTGGTGGGCACTGGTGAAGGTGCGAGCGGAAGGTTTAGATGAGGAGATGGATTTGGTCAGAGGGTCGTGATTCGCTGGGAGAAGGGCGGCTGCGATTGAGAGATCAAGGGTCTGATCAAGCGGCGTAGATGCTGCCACGTGGAGGGCTCTGGTGAAGGCGCGAACGAGCGGCGTAGATCAATGCAGGAGATGATCGGATGGTCCAGGCAAGGGGCGTGCGTGGAAAAGGCTGGGCCGTTGGATCTGAAGCGAGATCCAATGGCTGAGGACGCAGGCGGATGAGGCGATGGGAGGCGGGCCGCTTGGCGCAACCAGAGGGCGCCACATGGCCTGCTGTGAGTGGCTGGAATAAGATGCATGTGTAGAGAGAAGAGGGGACCGAATTTGGAAAAACTCAAAACATGAAAGTTGTAGATCTCGATGAGATCTATAAGTTTCATTTGACAAAGACGGAGATGAGGTCAAATATGATACATAAATACAAGGATACATAGATATACATATGTAGTGTACAAGTGGCCCAAAAACCCAACTTTCTCATACAAGCTCCAAATTCAATGAAATTAGTCTCATTTTAAAGGTCTTTTAATGTGTAGTATTCTAAGAGTAAGTAGACCTAATTCGGAGTTTGCATGAGGGCTTAATGTGCATTCTAGTGTACAGGGGTTCTAGGGATTTATTGATTATTTTACAAGGGGGATTTTTGGCATTCTTCCCTATATTATTAACTAAGGAATACATATTATAGAGAAGAGGTTATTTTAGTGAATGGGTATTTTACAAGGGATTTTTGGCTTCTTATTTAAATGTAAATGGAATACTAAAATGTATGAATTATGGATGCATGCATGAATGTTATTTATGCAATATAAAGGAAAATATGCCTCTATTTGCTCGGGAACAAGGCTCTATTTTTGACTTTTGATGTGATGAATCACAGATTCATCAGCCCCCTATACTTAAACATTGCCCGTCCCCGAGCAACTAAATGAAATGCAAGAGTGAAATGAGATTGGGTTCCATACCAAGGTCATGAACAAAAGTTAAAAATAGAGCTTGACTCGACCTTTGGATTAATCATGTGTCGGAACCTTATTGGGATCTGAGTTTGACTTAACAGACTTCAAGTTCCACAAGTCTTCTATTCAAGACTCCTCAACTCACCTAATCAGAACAAGTCTACATACACAAACTCTAATGACCATGAATCTTTTCATGCAGTGTAAGTGATATATGACTCCCCACCTCAGAAGTAACAAAGAAACAACCTCCCCCAACCTGGTAACTCTAATGCCTCGGTCTAGCAACTCTTTCCTCGAGAAGCGGGGTATTCCCTTCTAAGTTCAAGTTCAACCGGCTCAAGAAGAGGGGGAAGAAGTATAGACTTTTGGGAGCTCAGCCAGTGTAGCTAAGTCTCCCGCTGCAAGCTTCATGAGATGTAACATGGTGACCATAAGCTTTTGCTTTTCTTGACTACGTACACTCCGGTGGGGTTATTAAATTTTCAATCCGACCCACCACTTTTTTGGAGTTCTTTTTGGCATTTTTTTTGTCAAAATGCCTCTGTACAACATATCTACATGGTGCAGCATATATACAAGAAATTTCCTCTTGAGCCAGTAGACTATCCCTCTTTTGAAGCTTTATTGCAACCCACTGCTTCTGTCTTTAGCCTTCATCACCACTAGGCCAAGTTGAGACGCACTTCCTTCACTAGAAGAAGAAGAGAGGTTCCGCCTAGAAGTACTACCCTCATATGCTACCCCAAGCTAAAGGAAACTGCATCCTCATCACCTCATCCGTAGAGAGCCATGTGTAAAGTGATGGTGCACGTAAAGCCATTGTCTCTAAGAGTCATGTGTGTGTTGTTAAGTGCTCTACTCAGGCTTGTCAAGATGACATATGAACATAGACTTGCAGACTTAAAGAATTAAGTCACCTGACCTGAAAAATCTTAACTCCAGTTCCTATAAGGTTCCTCTGAAATTAGGTGGATTAAGGTCAAATCATTTCCATCCTCAATATATGCTCATAACTTGGTCCAGAACCCACTAGCTTTTCACTTTGCATATGCAAAGTATGCAGATGAGATGAGATGTCATGCTATGAAAATGCAAGACTCTTTTTCTTTTTCTTGGATGCAGATATAATATGCATGAGTAAATAAGAAGCCTCTTTTCATTATTTAATTATATTATTATATTTTTTTCGATTTTTATCCACCCGTAATTATTGTAAGATATATACAAAAATATGCGAAAGTACGAGCTATGGGTAAAGTATATATGTAATATATACACGCCCCCCTATACTTAGCGTGTGCTATGTCCTCAGAGCACGAAGAGCGAGGAAAAAGACATAGCTCGTGCTAAGCGTAGGAGAGCCAAAAGGAACAAAAAGTATAGACGTCGTCTCGCCCCCCTATACTTAGGCTCTGGCAGCCTAAGTGTAGAAGAAGATCAGAAATGGGGCGGAAGAGGGAAAGATGGGAAGTGGATGAGTATCAATGCGGGCATCGGTCCCCCTATACTTAGGCTCAGGTCAGCCTAAGTATTAGTAGGAAATGAGTATGAGGACCAATATGATCTGGAGGATGTACAGTGAATCGACTCGGGTGACCCCTCCCCCCTATACTTAGGATCTGGTCATCCTAAGTATAGTCCAAGATAATGGCTCGATGATGTGGGGATGGGATGGTTACTAGAATCGTGGGGGTAAAGGATAGGATATACAGGAAGAATGATATATACATATGAGTCGGTCTGAATCTTTCGAAGATGCTGCTGATGGCTGGAGTTCATTGCTGCAAGGTTTCATACGCGGCTTGAGGTGTATCTGCTGTATCTGTCTCGCGCATGAATACAATCTCCTCCACATGGACTAACTGTTCATTGGATTCAACGAAGTGCTTCAACAGTTGCCCATTTACTAGGAATGTCGGTGCGTCATCTGCGAGATCCAAGATCTCGACACATCCACTATCATGCACCGTACGGACAACGAATGGTCCCGTCCACTTAGACTTTAATTTGCCTTGGAAAATCTTCAGCCTAGCATTGAACAACCATACCTTCTGTCCAGGAGCAAAGGTCTTTCGTCTGATATATCTTTCGTGCCAACGCTTCACCTTGTCCTTGTACACCACACTGTTGTCGTATGCTCGGTTTCTGACTTCCACAAGCTCATTTAGATCCATGTCTCTCTGTTTCTGACCCAGGTGTGTGTTCCAGTTGACCTTCTTTATTGCCCATTCTGATTTGTGCACTAACTCTGCGGGCAAATGGCACGGCTTTCCGAATACCATTCGGAATGGGGAGGTGCCTAACGGTGTCTTGTAAGCCGTCCTATACGCCCAGAGGACTTGATGCAAGATCTGAGACCAGTCCTTCCTTTCCAGGCGGACAAGCTTATGCAATATGGTTTTCACCTCCCTATTGGACACCTCAGCCATACCATTGGTTTGTGGGTGGTAAGGACTCGCAACACGGTGTTCGATGCCGTAGTCCTTTAGGAGTTTCTTCACCTCCCGATTCACAAAATGGCTACCCCCATCTGATATCATCATTTTGGGGATCCCGAACCTAGAGATTATGTTTTCTCTGATTAATTTACAGACAGTCCTGCTGTCTGCGGCTCGGGTCGGGATAGCCTCCACCCATCTGGATAGATAGTCTACCACAAGAAGGATGTATTCGAACCCGTGGCTGACAGGGAATAGGCCCATGAAATCGATGCCCCAGGCGTCAAAGACATCACAAATGATGACCGGCTGCATTGGCATCTCATCCTTGGAACCAACGGTTCCTCCCATTCTCTGGCAAACTGGGCACGACTTCGCGAAGGCGGTGGCATCGCGAAACAGAGTCGGCCAGTAGAAGCCACACTGAAGTACCTTCCATGCGGTCCTCTTCCCGGAGTGGTGTCCTCCTGCCTCTAAGCTATGGCATAAAGAAAGGACACTCTGGTATTCCTCCTGAGGAATACAACGTCTCCAGACACAATCCGGTCCTTCAAAGAGTCCGACTTTAGTCGGTCGATTTGGCTCTTGGGCCAATCCTCGGGAACTTTCTTGGAGACAAGATAGTTCACGATATTGGCGTACCATGGGAGTGAGTCGATAACAAAAATCGACTCGTCAGGGAAGGAGTCTCGAATCGGGGAAACCTCGGAAGTATTAAGATCTTCGAGACGAGAAAGATGATCGACCACTACATTCTTCTTTCCAGGTTTATCACGGATGTCCAAATCAAACTCCTGGATAAGTAAAATCCAACGAAGAAGACGCGCCTTCGCGTCCTTCTTCTCCATCAAATACCGTAGTGCCGAGTGGTCCGTGAACACAGTTACCTTGGATCCAATTAGGTGAGATCTGAATTTGTCCAAGGCAAACACTACCGCAAGCATTTCTTTTTCCGTAACCGTATAGTTACGCTGAGCAGTATCAAGCACTTTGCTTGCGTAGTGAATTGCAAACGTGACGCCATCTCTTCTTTGTCCCAATACAGCCCCAACAGCATAATCAGAGGCGTCCGTCATGATCTCAAAGGGTAGGGACCAATCTGGGGCTTGTAGTATGGGTGCGTCCATGATCATTCCTTGTAACCGCTTAAAGGCCTCAAGACATTTGTGATCTACAATAAACTCCATGTCTTTGCCTAGAAGCTCAGTTAGCGGTCGGGCAATCTTAGAAAAATCCTTAATGAATCTCCGATAAAATCCAACATGCCCGAGGAACGACCGCAACTGCTTTACGTTGGTGGGTGGCTGGAGTCGTCTGATCACATCCACCTTGGCAGGGTCAACCTCCATTCCTCTCTTGGAGATGACATGCCCCAACACTATGCCCTCCATCACCATGAAGTGACTTTTCTCCCAGGAGAGCACCAGATTGACCTCACAACATCTTTTGAGGACTCGGTCCAGATTCCTAAGACAGGAATCAAAAGAATCGCCGTGGACCGAGAAGTCGTCCATGAAGACTTCCAGGAATTCGCCGACCATTTCGGCGAATACAGCAATCATGCACCTTTGAAAAGTACCTGGAGCATTGCATAGCCCAAAAGGCATGCGCCTGAAAGCATAGGTACCAAAGGGGCATGTAAACGTGGTCTTTTCCTGGTCCTCCGGAGCTATGGCTACTTGATTGTAGCCCGGGAATCCATCAAGGAAGAAGAAGAATTCTTTCCCCGCTAATCTTTCTAGGATCTGATCAATGAACGGTAGGGGGAAATGATCCTTCTTCGTCGCGGCATTCAAGCGTCTGTAATCCACACAGACGCGCCACAACGTGGGTACTCTCGTCACGATCTCCTCTCCGTCCTCGTTGGTGGTCGTCTGAATTCTCGACTTTTTCGGTACAACATGGATTGGGGCCACCCACTTAGAGTCGGAGATTGGGTAAATGAAACCCGCGTCGCACCATTTCTATCTCTTTTTTCACAACCTCTCGTAAATTTGGATTCAACCGACGTTGGAATTCACGAGAGGGTTTGGCTTCGTTCTCCAAATAAATATGGTGCGAACACAGAGCGGGATTTATCCCGTGGAGATCGGAAATGCTCCAGCCTATTGCCTTGCGGTTCTTCTCCAGGATCTCTAGCAAGCGAGATTCCTGCTCCTCGGTCAATTGCGAACTGATAATGACCGGAAATTTCTTGTCTTGGCCTGCAAGGAAGGCATATTTCAGGGTTGTGGGTAGAGGTTTGAGCTCAGGAATAGTGTGATCGTCTAAGAATTCTGGCTCAATCTGTTCTGGTTCAGTGTTGCAAGTGGCTGGTTCGTCTTCTGTGATAGCTGCCACCAAGCGTGGCTCTGGAGTCGGATCGTCAAAGGTTTCCATACAATCGGCAAACGCCTCATCCGACTCGTCATCCTCATCTTCCGATTGTCCTAAGGATGTAAGGACTGACAGGCCCAACTGGGCCTCTCTGTCATCGAAGATGTAGGGCGATGCAGGCTCAGAGTTGTACTCGTTCCTGAGGATCTCGCAGACTAACTCATGCACTGGATCATCTTCAAAGGAGATGGACACATCGATGCTGGTTGGGTTCTGTCTCCATGGCCCAACTACGTCTACATGCTCACAGTCTGTTCCGATAGAAGAGTACTCGATGCTGGATTCGGAGTCCAGTCTCTGCCATCTTGTCTGCTTCATCTCAAGTTCCTCATCTCCGCCTGGAGTTTGGAACTGAATCTTCCCATTCTTATAATCAAATAAGGCACCCGTTGTTCTGAGGAAGGGCCTACCTAAAATGATCTGGGAATCTCTCCAATTACGAGGGGTTTCCATGTCTAGGACAGTGAAGTCCACCATGTATTCTTGCCCCTCGACTTTGATCACAATGTTCCTTAACTCTCCTTGGGACCTCTTAGTGGATTTGTCAGCAAACTGCAGAATAGCTCTAGATTTCCTAAGAGGTCCGAGATTAAGCCGCTCATAGAGGGTTGTGGGCATCAAGTTGATCGAGGAACCATTGTCCAGGAGAGTGCCTGCAAACGCAATGTCATCAACATGACTCACTACATAATGTGCACCCATGTCTCTTCGTTTCCGAGGAAACGAGTTCTTTATTGCACAAGTTGTGGCTACTGATAAAATGTGTTTCTCAACACGGCTTATGGTCTTCCTGCTAACCCTGGTAGGTGTGCATCTCACCTTAAGGTATTTTTGGAATGCAGGGGTCATTTCCACGAACTTGTTAAAAGGGATTGTGACCTTGATGTGTTTATTGCAAAATTCAGCCATCTCAGGGTCATTTTTTTGGAATTTTTTTTGATTTTCTTCTTTCCACCCTTGAGAGCTCGGGGGAAAGGGATTATTGACTCCAACTCAGGTTCTGGAACTGAAATATTCTCATTAACTGCTGGAACTGAGTTCTTAACATGACTCTGACTCTGATATAGACTCGGACTTGGACTCTGACCAAAAAGAAAATGCTGAGGCGAAACCGGTGACGCTTCTTCCGCTTCTTCTGGACGATCCTCCTCAGATGGAGGTGCGGGCTCATCGGTGTCGTCTGACTCTACGTGGATGCGGGACTGATGCTTCGAGGACTCAGATGTCCTCTTCTTCCGCCAGTGGTGATGGTGTTGCTCCTCCTCTTCTTCCTCCGAATTATCCTCAGGTAGATTCTCGGAGGCTCCTTCCTTTTGTGCCCGTGCCCGATCAGGTATGGTCACGGTCCTTCCTCTCCTGAGGGACATATGATTAACATTATCGTACGAAAGGATCTCATGTTCAGATAGATAATTATCTGAATAATATACCTGATCTCGAGGTCGGTTCTGGCCCTGGTGTACGTTGTTCGGGTTGGCCTGAACCTGTGCGGGAATTGGGGTCCTTGGCGCCATTTGTTGGTCCTGGGCACGAGAGACCCGATTGATGTCGGTTCTCATGTCCAGGTAGTCATTCTGCATTTGTTGGACCCTATCAGACAGGGTCTGGATCGCCAAGGTAAGGGACTCCAATTCGGTGGGCTGGGCTGGCTGCTGAGTGGATGCGGTCCTGTACTGGCCCTGCTGGCCGTGCCGATACTGCTGCTGATGGGACGGTGCTGGCCCCTGCTGGTAGGTGCGCTGTTGCGGCTGGTACCCCTGTTCTGGCCTGGACTGGTATCGCGGGACTGTGACGGGCCTGGTCTCTTGGTAGACTGGGGTTGGGCGGTGTACCTGATCCTTCCCCATCTCGATTTGTCGGACTAGCGGGTCACGGCTATACCAAAGCCCGTTAATCTCGTATACAGGCGGAGGCTCCTCGTATTCCGTTTCCACTGGTGGGGGTGCATGATGGTTCGGCTGGGTATAAGTCTGATCCCAGCTGCTCTGAGACCCCGGTGCCTGTTCCTGTACAAGATGGACTCGGTGTACAGGTACAGGTGGTGCAGAAGGGGTGGGTATCTTGATCTTAGCTACCTTTTCAGAGAGTTCCTCTACTTTCTTGGGAAGGCTCGAAAGAGACTCCATCTCCGCGACTCTCTTGTGGATCTGCTCGACCATGGTAAGCTTGTCGGCTATCATCCCCATGCTGGGGATGAGGTCCTCAGTCAGATCTGCAACAGTCCTTCTAGTTGTCTCATTGGATAAGATTGAGGGAGACAACTGATAGGCCCTTGTGGCCTGTGACCTGCCGGTTTCCGCCATCTGCTCTAGGATCTTCCATACAGCATGCTCGTTTTTGTTCAGATAGCTTCCTCCACAGGCGGCACTGACTAACCCCTGCATCTCTGAGGTTAAACCACAGATCAAGGTCTGGACTAAGATCGCCTTTGAAATGCCGTGGCAGGGGCATTTCTGTACTAAATCATTGAACCTATCCCAAGCATCATGGAAAGGCTCACTAGGTCCTTGGGCGAAGCTGGCGATCTTTGTTCTCATCTGGTTTGTCCTACTGAGAGGGTAGAACTTTTTCAAGAATAGGTCCTTGAACTGCATCCAGGTATTGCATACCACCCCTAAGTTTTTCAACCAATGAGCCGCCTTATCACCTAAGGCAAAAGGGGTGGCCTTCAGCCGAATATAATCTTGGCCAACATTGGGATGGCTAAGATTGTTGCACACCAACTCGAAGTCACGGAGGAAAGTGTATGGTTCTTCATTAAGGTTTCCGTTGAACTTCGAAAGCAGACTAAGGAAGTGGGGCTTCAGCTCAAATGCCTGGGCGGGAACTGCAGGTGCCAACCAGTTCTGAATCTCGTTCTCCGCCGGGTTATAGGTATCAACCATTGGTCGGTCGATTCCTTCTGCCACTATGATCTGTCCCATCCGCGTCGTGAGATCTGCATTCTTCTGTTCGGCTTCAGCGAGGCGAGCAAGAATCTGTTTTATTTGTTACTCATCTGGTGGAACTTTTAACGGCATCTCGTCCTCCAGTCCTGGGGGGAAAGTAAGGTCGATGTCAGAGGATAACTCAAGGAAAGGATTATCGAGGCGATGATCTTCCTCGATAATCTCGGAGGAGATGAAAGGGTTGGTTTGAGAGTAACCACCCTGAGCATGAGGGAACCAGGAATCAAGAGGGTCATGAGTCCTGGGTGGTCCAAGGTGCGCTCGGACCGAGAAAGACGAGTTACTTGAGGGACTCATAGAGAGATCAGTGAATAGTGCGTCGAGATCTCCCCAATCACTCATCTTGATGAAGAGGGAAGAAGATAGGATTTTACTCCTACCTGAAGCAAGCAACAAGAACAATCTAAGACCCTGGGTTCACACTCAACACAGTGAAGGACTCAAAGTTAAGTCCAATTTATCTTGTAATTTTTAAGTGTGATTTTTCAAACAAGATAGCAAGGATTACGCAGCCTAGAGAGAAGTCGGCTTAGAGCCGGATGCGTCTTCCCTGTTTATCCTGTCGCCTAAGATACCGCCGATCCTCCCTTTCTGCGCTCCTATCCGGAGTGGGGACTCAATGACGTGCCCCTATCTACCTGCAAGCAGGCGGAGGCTGACAAAGCTAGGCCTTGTCGCAGAGTACCGCTGGTTCGCCCCTATCTACCCGCGAAGGCGGAGGCTACTTGGTACTTGTCAATGAGCTTAAAAGTATCCCACTCGTGATATTTGCTAAGATCAGTTGGCTCGTGATATGGAAGGCGGGGATTTGGGCTCTACCTTAAGGTGTTCACACACACTCAAGTACCCTCACTCAGCCTGAAAACAGGGTCGGGGATTAATCTCCCGCAATCAATTTTCAAATTTTATTCTCTTTTTTTTGGTCAATACTGTTAGCAGTCCCGATTTTAAAGTTAAGTTATCACTTTAATTAGTCCACCACAAAGCACGCCTATCGGACAATCCCAATTTCCTGTTTAATTTAAGTGAGAAAATAGGAGGGGGAAATCGAGAAAAGCCGATGCAAGTTGAAATCGATGATGCGTATGCTGAGTAGAGAGTACTTACAGTGATCCCTTCGCTTTCTTTATGCAGGATGCAAAACAGAATTGAAAACTTTACTCTACATGCAAATGCAAGCGATGAAAAGCCGCTCCTAGACAGGCAGTTCTATTAGCGTGAAGAACAGTTTAATTTTGACTAAGTACTGCGGTCTAGGTGCGTCTTTTAAGTGTATTGTGTGGTCCTATTGATTACGAGCACAAACAAGTCCTAGAGTGGCTCGAGGAGCCGCTATTGCAAGCTAAGTTACAATCACCCACACAGCACACGGGACACAGTTTCACTATCTTTACACACGCGAGATCCCAAACGGGAACCGCTGGAAATGATGCGAAAGAAAAAGAAATAAAATAAAATGTAATTACAAAGCCTCTCTTTCACTCAAAAATTTTAAATGCTAAGTCCTCGAAGCGTCGCCGACTCCTCGCGGTCCTCGCACAAAAAATAATTGGAGGTCAGAGAGTTACACAAAAATAAAATAATGCAAAAATAAATGGGAGAAAATAATTACAAGAAAACCGGGGGTCGGACTACCTGGGGAAGGAAAATCAAACACTCAAAAATTTGCTAAAATTTAACCTAAGCCGTGCCTCCCCGGCAACGGCGCCATTTGACAACCGCCCCGCACCCTATGTTAATCCGGTCAACTTAATGTCCAAATTAATTAATGTGATTCGTTGCAGTCGGATACGAGGGGTTAATCAAAAACCACTTATCGATTAATGTGAAGTTAATTTTAAGCGGCAATATTTTTTACTTGGTGGAAGTCCAAGTTCGATCTCAGAGAGGCATCTGTCTCCTTTGGTGAATTTAAGCAAGGATCCGAGTGTTGATTTACGAGGAGTAATTTTTTTTGGTCTTTTTTTAATTTTCTATGCAGACTTATGGAGACAATGCATGCCAATTTAATGTTCAATTTAATTATGATATCAAATGAAGTCCAAAAATTATGAAAATTGACCAGATGATTAATGGTGATGAAAATGACCTACACTAATTTTTTTTGGAATTTTTCGACACTAAATAAATTTAGTGTGAATGAAATGAACAGACAGGGTGATTTTCAGTATTTAATTTTTAATAAATATCAAAACACAATTTTTCCAAGAACTAAAATTATCCTAGGTGGATCTAATGAGAAGGGACCTAGGAAAATTAACAGAACTTAATTTCACTGTGAAATGAATTAATTAAAATTAATCTAAGAAAATCACTTAACAATTTATTTAGGCCTCGATATGCGTGAAAATGCTATGAAATTTTTATGGTATGTTAAAAATGATGTCCTTAAGCTACTGTGAATTTTTGATGAATTTTGGAAGCACAAAGAATTAACTATAAATCAAAAGGTGTCACGGGGCAAAATATGTCAACAATTCACCAATTAATTCATTAATAATTCAAATGAACTTACAAAAATATGACACGTGTACCAATAGACAGAGGACAAAATTCTCAACAAAATGCAATTTTTAAAATTTCAAAATGATGTAAAATGCAATCTAGGGATGCGTGCAAACACAGGGGTGTAAATGCAGTACAGGAAATTAAAATTACAATAAACAAATATGCAGACAGGGACTAAAATGCAATTACCTATAATGCGGGGGACTCTTGTGCAAATTCTCCACAGGGCACGTGCTCCTCACGTGGGTCTGCTTCACAGGGACCTCGTTGCAATTTTCGGAAAGCTCCAGGGGCCTCTGTGCAATTTACCCAGGACGCACGTGCTCCTCACGTAGGCGGCCTAGGCTCGGAGCGATGTTCGGGCTCTCTGGAGGTCTGGACTGCGCTCGGATTAGCCTCGGGTCGTCCGAGCCTAGGCTTGGGGCTGAGGCTCGGTATATGTCGACGTGGCGTGTCTGCGTCCGTTCGATCCTTGATCGATCCAACGGCACCTGGAGCGCGATGAAGTGGTGACGTGGCTGATCTATAGCCGTTGGATCGTGACGAATCTAATGGCTCTCTGCTGCTCTGGTCGTGGGTGACGTGGCGTGATTCGGACCGTTCGATCAAGATGATCGAACGGTGGCTGTACGTCGTCTCCAACGGTCCTCCGCCACCTGCGGAGGAGAAGGCGGGGCTCCGGCGTAGCTGGCTCTGCTCCGCCTCGGTCGCTAGGCGTCGATGAAGCTCTTCGTATGCTCTCGAGTAGCTCGGAAGATGCGGAGCGTACGTCGGAGCCTCCGGTGGGCTCAGGAGCGGTGGAGATGCGCTGAAGCTCGATGGCGAAGAAGCTCGAAGGGGGCTCCGGCGAAGCTCCGGCCAGTGAAGAAGTGAGGACCTGCAAGGGATTAGGGGTATAGCCGAAGCACGTGTGTGCGCGTGGAGGTCTGTAAGGTGAACGGCGAGGCCTAAGGCGGAGTGTGAGTGGTCCGGCGAGCGAGCTCCGCTGAGGTGGCGGAGCTGGAGTCGAGGAAAGTCGAGATGCGGTGTTTGAAGGAACGGAAGGGTGCGCGAAGATCGGAGCTCTGTCGCGGAGCTCAGAGGAATGAAGGTGGAGCGAGAAAACAACGGTGGACGGCGAATAAATTAGGAGAAATCAAAGGAAGAATTAAGGATAAGATCGGAAGATGATGGAGGGGGCTACCTGGGGAATGGAGCTCAGATTTGAGCTCCAGGTCTTCGCTCGAGGGATCGATAGGGTCCCGAGCTCGCGCAGCTTCGCGGAGGGAGGCTGCGACACGGCAAAGCTTGCCGTAGATCTCGCCGGAGAAGAAACTTGTCTTCGCTCGAAGACACACCCAATTGCTGTCACCAATGGATCGATCTGAGCTCGAGGAACCTCTCTGGAGTGGCGGATGGGGGTGAACGTTGCCGGTGGTGACGTATTTATAAGATGAAGGTGGTGGGTTGGCTGGTGACGAGGCGAGGTTGGTGGTCGACGTGGGGCGACTCTGGTGGGAGTGGTGGAGCGTGAGGTAGACGGCGAGGATGAGGGACGTGTGGGTGACGTCGTGGGGGTGTCAGCGGTGGGAGAGGGTGGCTGACGTGCATCCAAGAATAGGAAGGGTGCGCCCCTCCCGCAAGGCAAGAGACGTAGGAGAGAGGGGCACCTGGAGGTAGGAGACGAGGTCTCTACCATTGGATCTTGGGATCCAACGGTGGTGATCAGAGCGTGGTGGGCGGGTAGGATGAGATCGAGGCGCGCTGATGATGGGCCGAGAGCGCGCCACGTGGTGGGCACTGGTGAAGGCGCGAGCGGACGGTTTAGATGAGGAGATGGATTTGGTCAGAGGGCCGTGATTCGCTGGGAGAAGGGCGGCTGCGATTGAGAGATCAAGGGTCTGATCAAGCGGCGTAGATGCTGCCACGTGGAGGGCTCTGGTGAAGGCGCGAACGAGCGGCGTAGATCAATGCAGGAGATGATCGGATGGTCCAGGCAAGGGGCGTGCGTGGAAAAGGCTGGGCCGTTGGATCTGAAGCGAGATCCAACGGCTGAGGACGCAGGCGGATGAGGCGATGGGAGGCGGGTCGCGTGGCGCAACCAGAGGGCGCCACGTGGCCTGTTGTGAGTGGCTGTAATAAGATGCATGTGTAGAGAGAAGAGGGGACCGAATTTGGAAAAACTCAAAACATGAAAGTTGTAGATCTCGATGAGATCTACAAGTTTCATGTTGACCAAAGACAGAGATGAGGTCAAATATGATAATAAATACAAGGATACATAGATATACATATGTAGTGTACAAAGTGGCCCAAAAACCCAACTTTCTCATACAAGCTCCAAATTCAATGAAATTAGTCTCATTTTAAAGGTCTTTTAATGTGTAGTATTCTAAGAGTAAGTAGACCTAATTCGGAGTTTGCATGAGGGCTTAATGTGCATTCTAGTGTACAGGGGTTCTAGGGCTTTATTGACTATTTTACAAGGGGGATTTTTGGCATTCTTCCCTATATTATTATCTAAGGAATACATATTATAGAGAAGAGGTTATTTTAGTGAATGGGTATTTTACAAGGGATTTTTGGCTTCTTATTTAAATGTAAATGGACTACTAAAATGTATGAATTATGGATGCATGCATGAATGTTATTTATGCAATATAAAGGAAAATATGCCTCTATTTGCTCGGGAACAAGGCTCTATTTTTTACTTTTGAAGTGATGAATCACAGATTCATCAATTATGATGATGAGTTCTACATCACAGTGATATTTGCATTGCCTTTCTGCTATCTCCCTCGGTTTTTATTAACTTAGGTTTTAAAGAAAATCTAAAAAAATGTTAGGTGATTATTTTTTGAAATAAAAAAGTGAAAATTCAAAAATTAAAACAAGGGGATTGCTAATAACACATTGACCCTAAATAAAATTTGTAATATACTTCATTGTATTGGGTTCATAAAGCCCACATTGTTTTTCATATACACTCCAGACCGAGAGAGGAACGACCCATAAAGATTAGAGCCAAAAACCCAGTCTATGGTTTTCTTGATTATCACTTAGGCTCAGTGAAGTACCGATGCTTCTATCGTACGTGGGCGAGTACGGCTTTCTCTGCTTACAGACTTAGTCTAAAGTATTAAGCTTAGGTCATCCCTTTACAGGAGTGTTTGTCTCATTATCATATGTCCGAGTACCCTGCAAGGGGGATGTATTTGATTTGCCACTGTCATTTTCCTCACTCTTCTTCTTTGGTTGAGTAGCCAACCTAGGAGCGATATGAAGGACCTAAAAAGGTCCAAACTACATGTTACAAAGGAAGTGGGAAGTACGGGATACTTTTTTGATAGTACTCACTCTCTTGTAGGTCTAGCTTCTAAGGACTTGCTAAAAGATTGGCCTAAACAACAATTAAAATTCAAAATATAAAAATAGTCGAACTCTTATGGCTTTACATGAATGAGTTGGTGAACCCATTGCTTTGCATTTATTTGAGTTGGTTTAAGGTCAAAGATCAATCCCATGCACTTATGCCATTTTTCTTTACTTATGTTTTCATTTCTCTTTATTTTGCTCACTTTGAGCCTTCTTCTTATCTCCTTTTCATTTCATTCTATTGTTTATCTCAGTATTCTCTACTCTTCATATATTCCTCTTCTAACTCAAGATGTTGAATCATGAATGGTTTATTCAGGACCCGCTGACACCCATATCGATTCCATGAATCTGACATCTCCAATTATTCGAGGCGATTCCTAAGAGTCCTATTCAGACTTTACAAACCATTCTCCAGACTCCTTGCCTTCTCATTCTTTAATAAATCGAGATGACTCTTATCTTGGCATTCACCACCTGTAGATGGAAATCAATTTATCTTCATATCATGTACTCCATTCACATTTGTATGGGATCGACCCTAATTCCGAACCCCATCATTACATCTAGTGCTCATTACTAGTCTGAACTAGATGAATTTCATTGTGCAGATCAAGAGCTGAACTTGGACCTCGTTTAAATAAAGTACTCTGAGTCGAATTCATAGACGGATCCTCAAGGAAAAGAGAGGGATGACCACAACCGATTCAAGACCTCCAGTCAGATCAGAATGTCGTGAATGCACAATTAGTCGCATCAATTCAGTCCCTCTAGCAGCAGCTCATAGATTGGGCTCTAGCCTAGGTCACCTTCACCGACATGCTAAATGACGTGAGGAGAGAAAGAGAGAACTGAGGAGGATGTGAAGATGAAACATGGAGGGGCATATGAGCCGAGAAGAGAAGCTCCTAAAACTACACTCAATGAAACCTACAATCTTGGCACTGGACAGATGACAGAGTGGATCCAAATTCATCTGGACCACATACATTTTGAGCTCAAGTTGCAGTTCTTAGATCTTATCCCCTCCTTCTACGAGAACATGAACGAGGAACATTCTATCCATCTCCAGCATTTCTCTCGTATATGAAAAACCACACACTACCGTATCATCCTGTTAGTCATAGTTAAAATGATTGTTTTACCATTCAGCCTTCAATAGAAGGCTTTATATTAGATCAATCGATTGGGGAAGGTCATGATGACCTGGGAGGAATTGAAGTATGCATTCCTCTGTAAGTTATATTCATTAGGTCGTCTCAACCAAATGCGGAACAGAATCTGCGACCTCTCCCAAGGATTGCATGAGTCCATATGAATACTGGGAGAGATTTAAAGATCTTCAAGAGAAGTGCCCCCACATGAAATTCCTCATACAATTCTAGTCCAACACTTTTTCGAGGGCATGACTACTGAGAGTCAGAGGCTAGTAGATATTGCACATGGCAGATCTCACTTTGACAAAGATTAATATGTCATAAGGCAGATATTTGAAGAAATAGTTGAAGGAGAGGCTATCTTGTCTTAATCAAGTTCCTATCAGCACCAGTCGTAGATCCACCACAAGCACGTTAACATGGTAATATCTCATGAAGTGGACATGAATGAGAGCTGCAACCTCAACATTATCAGGAGCTACCTCTCCAAAATGGACATTATTGAGAAAATATCACATGACCTTGAAAATTTATCTATTATTAAACAAATAACTCATCATCTGGACAAATTGGATCAGATTACCAAGCAGTTGGAATGTCATTTGATGGACCTAATTACCAAGCAACTGGAGTGCCATTTGATCCACAAGTTCTATCCATTAGGTCAACTCAACTAGATTACCAAGCACCTAAATTTTTGAAAAAAATTAATTCAAAATAATACAATAAAATTCAATAAATAAATAAGGGTGAGACGTGTCCCTAGCAACGGCGCTATTTGATGGACCACTTTCTACCTCACTTAAGAATGAAATGTAGTAGTATATGAAGGTAGAAATGATCTATAAAAATCACAATATTTGAATATTGTGGAGAATTTTTACTTGGCAAGACTACCAAGGTCGAACGCAGGGACAGAAGACTCCTTGTCTATTTATCAAAAATTATCGATTAAAGTTGAGAGATTAAATTCATTCATTTAGGTCAACAATGCAGATGCCATACAAAAAAATATGATGCACAATATAATGATGCAAAAAACGAATGTCATAGAATGAGGCATAAAATATGATGCATGTAGTTTTATCTGGTTTTATCTAATTAAAATGAAATGCAATGTGTAATGAAATGCAAATAGATAAATTATGTAAAAAGGTCCCCTAAATTAATCATACAATTGAGCAATAAAAGATAGGTTAATTTCAGGGGCAAATGATGCATTAAAATGAGTTGATGGAATTAAAATCAATAAGCAAGAGATACAATATATCTCAAGAGTTATCATGTTTAATTATGTGTCAAAACATAAAATAAATAATGTCGTAATGTAGATCATGAAATAAGCATTAAAATGAGACTAAAATCAACTAAATAATAGTTCGGATGCTCAAGATATGATCAATAGAGTACAAGGCATAAATGAAATAAAACTATAGAAATAAAAAAATAACCATGCATAATAGCCCTTGGGAGGGCACTTATGCAATAAGGGAAACTTGACAGGGTCCACAATAATTTACCTAGGCACGACACATGAGGCATGCACGCATGGGCTGGACTTGGTTGTGATTAGCGAAAAGCTTTAGGGTAGATTACAATTTACCTAGCCTGCATATGTGTTGCACACGTATAGGCCAGGCTTAGACCAAGGCAGAGGATCGGTGCAGGTTCAGATGCACATGGGATATCTCGATGCTTCCTACAGCGACTCAAATCCACCGAGCCAGTAGGTGTGGGGGTAGAAGCTATGGGGTGATCTTGACTGTTCTATCATATAGATCGAATGACAGCAGGAGCGTGGTCGTCATTTTCCTCCACCTTGCTTGTTCGGCGGTGATGGCAGGGCTGCTATGAGCCCACCAAACCTCCTCCATGCTCCTCTTCAACATCTGAATTGTTGAAGAGCTTTGTAATTCCTCGGCAAAGATCATGGAAGCCTTGTAAAGTGAGGAGAAGGTGCAGGCCATGTAGTCGGTGCGGGATAGCCGACGAGCGGGCTCTAGAATGGAGCCATTGTCAAATCTCCAACCATTGAAAGGATACCTACATAGAGCTAATTGCAAAACATAGCCAAAGAGGTAGGGGATGGAATGGCAGGCTCTCGAGCAGAAAAGGTGAAGCTTAGAGTGGAATCTCCTCTGCCTCCGGTGGAGGAGGTGGCCTGAGATGGATGAGGGTTGTGGAGGATGAATATGGTGAGTGGAGGAGTCGGTGTAGTTATGTGATCTATCATGAAGGTAGGGATACATTTAACTAGAAGCGAATGTGTGTGTATGCGTCGAAATAAAAAGAAGAAGACAAGATAGAAACGAGGAAGAAGAGGAGTACCTGATCAGAGAAAGAAATTGATGGAGGAGTAGGCTTGGGATGAGTGCTGATTTGGCCCTCCGATCTTCGGTCGAGCAGGGCAGCTACACCGAAAAGCTCAATCGGCTGCAAGGCGGTCATGGCTTGGCCGGACGGCTAAGAGTCGCACCTGGGCATGGGTCATCACAGCCTCACCAATTCACCCTTCCATTATCATTGGAGTGGTAAGAGAAGCTAGGCTTCAGCCCGTGGACTTATGGATGAGGGTGTAGTGAGTCGGAGGGGAGGATTTATAGGCAATGAAGCTCTGGCCGTTATAACATGAAGAGGCGATGTTGTAATGACTGGGAGGAGAGGGTGGATGTGATGGTTGAGGCATTGATGGTGTGCGTGAAGATCATGGGAGGTGCAGCTATGTGGACAGTCCATTAGTGAAGTATATGGGAAAACTTAAGCGCATCACGAAAGCATGAGGATCGCATCATATATGATCGGAGCGACTAGTCACACTAGTTGCTTGATGCAGTGGAATTTAAAAAATTTTAATCAATGAAACCACATGATTCAAGAACACTTCTCATATTATTTCATCTAAACCACAAACTAGATAAAGGAATACCTCTTGTAGCATGGTTGTGATCAAGTCTCTAAACAAAGAGACCTCCTGTCTCAAGTCTGATCTGTCAGAAGAGACGCTTGCGAGCGGGGAGATGAATCGTGTGTTTCTCGCAATCCAAGTTGTTGATCTAAGCGATGAATCCCCTGATATCATCTCAGGAGATCAAACTTCTTCTTCATGAGCGAGGTGCGCCAAAGGAGACGGATATCCACAAGTCGTCGAGGCGAGAGCAGAATGATGATGCGATGATGGTGGCGACCTTCTCTCTTGGGTTAAGTGGACAACCACTCAAGATAAAGTGAGAGGGGGTGTTGTGAGAATGAGAGTGAGATAGAGAGCAACTGTTTATGTATTTGAAGATCAAGGGGTGTCTCTTCTTATATAGTATTTTGGGAGTCCATGGATCTCAATCCATGGACAACACAAAATCAATATATGAGATTGATTTGTGTTGCTTTGAATGGTCATTATTTTGTTGTAAAAATACTACAACAATTAATTTAATTTAATTTAAATATTTATTGAATAATCAACATAAATTAATTCCAAATTAAATAATTCAACCTTGGAGATAATTAAGAAGGAGATTGCCTTCATCTCATAAAGGGGTGGGGTGTGGACGGCCACACATTCCTTTTAGGACTTGGTGGATGCCCATCTCTCTTGAATGGAAGGAGGCAATCTTCTCCAATTCATGAGATTACATTATCTCATGAAATCTCCAATATTTACAACAACACTTGTTGTCAATTATCTTGCAAAAATAATTGATAATTATCTTGTGAACATTGCAATCATGCCATTGGAAATTTACGAATCATATTCACAACCCAAAATAAAATGTAAATTATATTTTCAATTAATTATCCAATGTGAATCCAATTCACATAAATAATTAATCAACAAATATAAATTACAATAGGCTCTCTCTAATATATTATAAATCATTTTTATAATATATATATTTATATGAATAATTTAGTAGTGCTATCCACATTATTCTTATCCATAATAATTAGATCACATTTAATTATATTGGATCTTCATCCTCATGCATCAAAATAATATGAGTTGAATTCACATTATTCACATTATTCATGATAATTAAATCACATTTAATTATCCATTTCTCAGTACTTCGATTCAATCTAACAATGGAATTATTCCCGAACTCTTTCAAGAATTGTATACTTTCTCCGCAGATAATTCGAGATAAGATATGGCGATTGTACGTTCCATATATAGTGTCTTGGGTATTGAGATCACATCTCAAATCCATATCTTTTGGACCTCTCATAGATGCTTATTTAAATCAAGATTGCAAATCTAAACTTCTTATTACATCTGAATCACATTCAGATCAATATCCAATATTTGAACTAAGATCATATCATTTCTCTACCCCTCGGAATGGAAACGTCATGGTTATACAATCATTTATGATCACGTCACCCTCAGGTACTCCTAATACATGTACATCCTGCAACTGGAAGACCTATGATAAACCTGAAAACATAGATCAATCTATGATGTCATCTTTAGGGTTTCATCATTCAGTTTCTCATTTTGGTCATTAGGAGTTGGTATCGATCATATGTTTTCCAAAAGAATATATCATACCTACAAATTCTTGTCATGCTTCAAAAGCACGACGACCATGCATGGAATTTGATCGGTCCCAATACCTTATAGAGCTCATGTCTTCCAGTTCACAAGTAAACCTATACGATCCCTTTGAGAGATCGTATCACTCATATGCCCTCATATGCACACCAGCTCGCCGGTGTATAGACCTTTATTAGACCATCAACCTATTGGTCTGCCAAATGTACATACTTATATATGTTGGACATGTGAGCCATGGGCGAACCATTCTTACAATAAATGTTATTGTAATATATATGTTTTTCAATAAAATTTATTGATATTTCACTCCCTTTTAGAAATTAAATGAAGGAATGCACTATAAGGTCCCTCTGTACAATTAGGGTTATGTACCATGTCCATCTTGATGATCATATAGATGTTGATTCATTAAATGAATCATAGAGGTCGGTGTTTGGATGAATATCTAAAGAGTTAGATAGAGGACTCATCAAGCACCATCAAATGATTATTAAGAGAAGATATCCAGCCTGAGTAGGAGATAGCAATCCTTTCTCACATAGGCTGATATATGACCGACCTCTTGATGCAGGTCCTCTGCATGGGAATGGTAATTCGAAGGTGTCAGATTAGTTAGGTCAAAGGGTTGACTTAACGAGATTGAGATAACCTAAGTCCTATGTTGAATGTTTCCATGGCATAGGCACACATCCTCTGACCGGAGACAGATGTGTTACTATATGTCTGAGTGTGTACATTTGGCATACCAATAGGTTGATGACCTAACCAAGGTCTATATACCGGTGCACTGGTGTGCATGTAAGGGCATATGAATAATACGATCTCTCAAAGGGATCATACAGGTTCACTTATGAATCGGAAGACATGAGCTCACTCATGAGGTATTGGGACCGATCAAATTCCATGCATGGTCGTCGTGCTTTGGAAGCATGACAAGAATTTGAAGGTATGATATATGCTTTGGGAAATCATATGATCGATACTGATTTCCAATGACCAAGATTGAGAAACTTGGTGATCAAACTCTGAAGAAGACAGTGTAAAATTGATCTACATCTTCAGGTTAATCATAGGTCTTCCAGTATGTAGGATGTACATGTATTGGGAATACCTAAGGGTGATGTGATCATAAACGATTGTATAACCATGACGCTTCCATTCCGAGGGAGTGATGAAACAGGTTTGGATTTTAGTGGCTCCTCTCAGTAGAGAAGCAATCTAATCTTGGTCCAAGTGTTGGACATTGGTCTGAATGAGATTCAGATGCAATGAGAAGATTAGATTTGCGGTCTTGATTTAATCAAGCATCTGTGGGAGGTCCTTAAATCTGGATTTGAGATGAGATCTCAACATCCAAGTCACTATACGTGGAACAATACAATCGCTCTGTCCTTATCTCCATGTATCTGCGGAGAAAGAACATTATTCTTGAAGGAGTTCAAGAATAATTCATTTGATGAATTATGTATCCAAGAAACAAGATGTTGACAATTAAATGAGATTTAATTATCAAGAATAATATGAATAGGATTCATATTGTGAGAATGATTATCCAAGATAATTAAATGGGATTTAATTATCAAGGAAATGCAGATTGTGGATAGTGATATCTATAATATCTGAGTATATATTATAAATATGATTTATAATATATTAGAGAGAGAGAACCTTTGTAAATAGCATTTGTTAATTGTTAATGTGAATTGGATTCACATTAAGCAATTAACTGGAAATGTAATTTACAAATTAGTTTGGGCTATGAATATGATTCACATATTTTCAATGGCATGATTGAAATATTCACTAATTCATTGGGAATTAATTTAGTGGATAATTTTGCAGTAAATATACACTAATTAATTTGGAATTAATGTAGTGGATAATGTTGCAAATAAATAAGAGATAATGATATGAATTAAAAAAGAAGATAATCCACCTAATCACATGAGGTGGCGTCTCCCATGACTTGGTCATGGGCGACGCCCCATGTGTTTTGGGTGGATAATTATCTTTTTAATTATCATCTCATTATCTTATGATTATTGATTTATTTATTGGATTAAATTATGTTGATGATAATGCAACATATATTTAATTTAATATAAGTTAATATGTTGTTGTTTTTGAACAACAATGATCATGGCCATTGATTAAATACACATATCAATCTAACCATTGATTTTGTGTATGCCATGGATTGTAACCCATGGACTCCCAGACTAGTATATACAGAGGGCAACCTTAGCCCTTTGAGAGACAATATTCTATACGCCTACTCTCTCTCCCTCTCTCTCTCTCTTTCATTTCTAATTCTCGTCATCTCTCTCTCTCTAAGGTGGTCGTCCACCTTGTGTTTTGAGGGAAATAGCAATCGCCTCTACGCCCTCGTGTTGATGCTTCGATTGCTCACGGATGTCCATCTTCTTTAGAGCTTCTTGCTCCAGAAGGAGACGTCGGATTTCATTGGATGAAATCAGGATATTCAAGGCTTGGATCTTCATCGAGGATTACGGGAGGAACGCGTCTCATCATCGCGCCCGCAAGTGCCATCTTTATAGATCGGACTTGAGTCAGGAGGATCTCATGCTTTAGAGATCTAGTGATCGCAACCACACTTCAAAAGGTATTTTTAATACTTTGTGGTTTGATGAAACGATACAAGAAATGTTCTTGTGATCATGTGGTTTCATCTCTTGATTTAAAATTTTTTAAATTCCGCTGCACCTACCGACCAGTGGGACTAGTCGCCCCGATCACATGAGATGTGATCAACACGCTTCCGTGATGCATTTGAGGATTCCTTGTATTCTTTCAATATATATAGTAACACATCTATCTCTGGTCAGAGGATGTGTGCCTATATCAAGAAATTATACAACATAGGACTTGGTTACCTCGATCTCGTTAAGTCAACTCTTTGACCTAACTAATCTGATACCTTTGAATCTCTATTCCTATGCAGAGGACCTGCATCAAGAGGTCAGTCAGATATTAGCCTATTGAGAAAGGATTGTCATCTCCTACTCAGGCTGGAGATCGCCTCTTAACAATCATTTGACGGTGCTTGATGAGTCCTCGATCTAACTCCTTAGATGTTCATCCAAGCACCAGACTCTATTGTTCAATCATTGAATCAACAGTTGTATGATTATTAAGATGGCCATGGTACATAACCCTAATTGTACATAGGGGCATCATAATGCATTCATTCATTTAATCTTAGATTGGGAGTGAAATAACAAATAAGTTTTATAGATAAATCAAACACTACAATAAGATATATTGTAGGAATGGTTTGCCTCAGACTCGCATGGCTAACAGTTAGATCGTGGAGGGAGGTAGGGGTTTGGAGGCCAAAAATAGAAGGGGGAGAGGGATTGGTGAAGCAAAACTACTTGAGAGGGGGATGTAGGAGGTTAAAGGTGAGTATTGATCGTTGTATCTTGCAATCCAACGACCAGGGAGGAGGTTCAAGTGGGTTGCTCAGATCAAATCAGATGGTCTGATCTGAAAGTAGAGCAGGGATGTGTGGTCGAGATGAAGCATATGGCTTCATCCATTGTCTAGGGGATAAAAGGTAACATGGGGAAAGAAAGGGCATAGGATAAGAGGCGATTGCTCGACAGCTGTTTATGAAGAAGTTGGCGGTCCAGATGAGGTGGGAGGCGAAGATCAGATGATTGGAAATGAAGGGAGATGGGCGGTAGAGATGGAGACAGGAAGAGGAGATAAAAGGGTCAAGGAAAGAAGCATGTGGAGAAAGGAGAAGAGGCCACATGGGTGGCCTAGACGGTACCACGTGGCCTAATCAATTATTCAAAAAATAGAAAAAGAATATAAATAAGAAAGAAATAACAGAAATAAGAATTAATAAAAAATCAAAACATGAAAGTTGTAGATCTCAAAGAGATCTATGAGTTTCATGTTGGATAAAAAGTTAGAAGAGGTCAATAATATAAGAAAATATTTTTAGAAGTATTTTTGATAAATAAAAACACTTGATTTTAATTATTTTGTATTTTTTATATTTTTAATTTTTAAAACTTTTAAAGCTTAAAATATATACGATAATTACTCTAACTTTTAGGGGTTTGAAATACATAATAAAATAAACAAAATAAAAGGGTTAATTTAAATATAAAAATTAGGGTTAATTATAGGTGAAGGATTTATTGATAAAGATGTAGAATTAATGAAGATAAGCAATGAAGTTTTTGTACTTCGAGGATAATAAGGGAGTATAGAAATGAAACAAAGATTCATCATCCCCCTATAATTAAACTATGCTTGTCCTCGAGCATCTAAAGATTGAATGAGTAGGATTAATTCATGACAGTGCATGTGACTTTTCAAGGCTCAATTCATAAAAGACTCTTTTTGGTAAATCCACTGCTTATACCAAGAATAGGCGCACATTGATCAATAAATAAAACTAATCACACCATGGCACATAGGTCAATATCAAACGATAACATGTCAACTTATTTGCATACTGACTAGGATTTTCTGATACTCGGATTTCATGAAGCATTCATCGACTTTATCCCATCCTCAAGTATCATAAAATTAGGTTTAGACTCAAATCTATAGTCTCAGTCCCGCAAGTGAAAACTCATCTCATGAATCATGCAATTGTGAAAGTAATGTGCTGATCATATTCTTTAGAAGGTAGAGATGAAGAGTGCAATATAGAGCTTAGATCCTTCAAACTAGGGAAGTGTGGATTTTTAAGTTTCAAACCCTATTGACTAAGGCAAGTTAACTCAGACTCTTAAGATCTCAAAAATAAAGTGTCCTCAAGTCCTTAAGCCTTGAGTGATAGTGAAAGTGTCAGGAATACACCAACTCTGAAATCAGTGAATTTTTGTGATTTTTGAATTTTGTAATTTTTATGGGATTTTTTTAGTCTCAAGAGAAATAATGATAGACCAAGTTCTTATAAATAGTTGCATCCATTTCCGACCAGTATGGGTGTAAGTACGAATCATTGGATGGTTACCCGTATTACTTCAAGGCAGTGCCATTCGCATTGTATTTTAACCACCCACTCTACTAAGAAAAAAGAGACCATAGTTCTCTCACTGAGAAATATCTACTCATTTTTAACTCAATAGTCAGAATTCATGCTTAAGAAAAGGTTTGATTTTTCATATTTTTATGGGATTTTTTAGTAAGGTTTAAATAATAGTTAGTCCCTCAATTTTTAAAAAAATGAAAACATTTTCCAAAGCATGTCATATAATAATAGATTTTCAAAACATTTTTCAAAAGATTTTTTCAAATGAGTCAAATACCCATTTTCAAACCATTGTTAAATATTTTTTAAAATAGCGTCACACAGATAGAAAATTTCTCCAAGCATTTTAAAAATATTTCTACAAAACCCGATTCAAAATACTTATATCCTAGCCCTAAAAATTTTAAAAAATTTTAAAATATGAGCTTTGGCTAAAGGATATATGCAATATATACGGTATACACCAATTACTTAACTTTTTCTTTGACCCATAGTACAAAAGTGATATGAAGCCATAGCTCAGGTTAAATACAAGGTGATAAAGTAGAACTGACTCGGATGCTCCCCCTATACTTAGGTTAAAAATGACCTAAGTATAATAAGAAGAAGAGTGAAGAATGAATAACTCGAGTCTCCCTATACTTAGGCTGAGAATATCCTAAGTATTAAATATGCAATGAGGATGGAGAGACCCATGATGAATAATCAGTGACTGTACAACGTTCCCCATATACTTAGGTTGAAGAGTAGCCTAAGTATTTGGATGTGGAATTAAGGATGGAGAACCTGTGATGAGTTAGGGTCAGAGGGGAGTGGATTTACATAGATGAAAGGTGGAGATGGGAGAGTAACGAAGTCGTGACCACGTCGTTTAATTTGTGTTCGTTGTAGTATGTGTACTTAGCGAATCAGTCATAACCGAGAGAATATTTCCGTGAAGTGTGTCTCGGCTATAGTTTATATCTCGAGCAGGCGTCGAGCACAGGGAGGCAAAGGAACAAGTTCAGGTTAATTCAAAAAATTAGGTCTAGATGTCCAATGCGGATTTTTTTAAAATTTTTTTTAATGCAAAAATAATGGGAGATGCAATATGAGGGTGAATTAAGACAATAAGAAAACACACAACTATGCCAAATTAATTTTAATGCGAAATTGATCAGATTTAGCCTAATTGTATTTTTTCTAGTATCCTAATCCAGTGATGAACACAAAACAAATTTTTTGGAATTTTAGGAATTAAAATGCAACAATGAAAATGCACACTTTTATGGGTTTTTTTTGTAAATTTTCACACCAATAGAATGCAAAAATTATGAAAATTTTACTAAAAATAAAACATGATGCAAGGAGATTACAGTAATTTTTTGGATTTTATCAAGAAAATATGAATTTGTTATGGATTTTTTAATGAAAATAGAGTGACAGTCAATAATTAATTCCTACTAAATCCACATTAATGAATTAGCGAATTATCTCACGTAGGTATTTTTATAAGGAATCCAGGAGATTTGAAATTTCGCAAAATAGATGTGTGTGATTTAATTAAAAATCATTTACTAAAATCACTTGACAATCTATTTAAGGCAAACTCCAATTGAGATAAAATTTGGATAGTAATGAGAGCATACTTCAAGGCATCATTCCTGATTTTTACGAAATTTTTCGAGCAACTGTGAGTGAGATATGAATTTAAGAGTCCAGATTGGGTCAGTATACATAATTTCACTTGAACAATTTTAACTAATTCATCATAACTCACAAAAACATAAATAAATATCCATATGGTAAAGATTTAGTTGCTCAACATAATGCCAAATTTCATCAAATAAAAAGATGCTAAAATGAGGTCTAAATTTATAAGCAAATACAAGGGTGTTCGTGCAAAATATAAAATAAAATCATACAAACAAACTGTACGCAGGAGCACTTATGAAATTGCAGAAACTAAACAGAACAATGTTGCAATTTTCAAAAAAAAATAAAAAAATAAAATATACCTTCTCCTTCGTTCGATAGCGGCTAGGGCGCACAAGATGGGGGGTGGGGCGGCGGAAGGGCAGAGTGGCGCTGCAGCCCATGCAGAGGAGGGCGGAGGTCAGCGAGGCGGTGGCCGGCAATGAGGAGGCGCTGGCGGGATGAAGCGGGCTTGCGGTTGGATCAAAGGAGGAGTTGCGGCCTTAGTGGTTGTTGGGGGGATCGTGGGCATGCTGGCAGAGGAGGGGTCGCGGTGATGGCGAAGCGTGCCACGGCGGCACGAGGCTGATGCTTCGACGGAGCGACGGTGGTGGTCGATCGACCAGGCAGAGGAGGGCCACCGCCTCTGCAGCCGGCAGGATGCTGTGGAGGAGGGAGTGGGGCGGCGGCGTTATTGCTGCTGCTCCCCCCTCTATTATTATTATTTTTGTTTTTTTTAATTTTTTTGTTTTGATTTTTTTAAATATTGTAAGCGGGAGATAAAAACTGAAAATGAATGGTGGAAAAAAATGATGAGGTGATATGATTGAAATGATATGATGAAGATGTGGTGGTGATATAAAAATGATGGTGATCACGACAACAAGGAAACAAGATATTAGATAAAATAAAATAACAAGAGAAATGAGGAGAAATACTTACCTGATGTTCGTCGGATTTACGGAGCAGTTACGCTGGACTCCGGTCGTCGACTCAATCTGATTGGCGAAATAAAAATCGAAGAAGCTAAGCGAGCTACAAGGGATGCTCGTGACGCAGGGATGGTGGTTGTCGCGGATCTCGCCTGAAGGAGGTCATCGCTTGAGGAGGATGCTTAGCCGTTGTCACCAACAAAACACTCCAAGCTCTCTCTATTAGTATGGAGGATGCAAAAAATATGAATGAGGAGATGAATATAAAGAGAAGAGAAAGGGAGGTTAGATTGGTGATGGAGTTGAATGGGAGGTTGGATTATTGGTGGAGTTGAATGGGAGGTTGGATGAAGAATATGGGTTAGAATGGATGTTATTAGAAAATGTTGGAGTTGAATGTAAGTTGGTGGTAAAAGAAAAGTTATTGTAGAGAATAGGAAATAAATAAACTAAGCTACTAAAATACAATAAAAATAAAGAGAAGAAAAAATAGTGGGGAATTTACAAAAGAAGACAAACAACTTGTACATTTTTTGTTTGCTTTTCTAATATATTTTTTTTCTTTTTAATAAGAGATATTTACAGCAGAAAAAATACAATAAAATACTAGAATCAAAATACAACACAACCATGATTTTTTATATTTTTTATTAATTAAAAAATCAATAAATAATGAAGAAAGAATGAGTATTTACATTATATATAATGTATATGTAGGTCCCAAAACCCAAATTTTGCAAATGAGCTCCAATTTCAGTGAAACCACTAATGTTGGGTTGAACTTTAAAAGTAAGTTTGGTGAATTTGGAGTTTATACGGAGCGGGAATTTAACCGGGAAGTTGGACTTTATGACTTTTTTCTTTGGGATCTAGGAGAAATTATTTGAGGTGAAATTTTTTTGTATTTTGCATTTTTTATTCATTTTTATGAATAAGTCAGAGAATGAATTAGCAAAAAAAGAGTTGAGATGAAATTATTAAGAATACATGAAGTTTTGGGCTATTTATAGGTGAAAAACTCCTTTACTTTTGCATCTTTTTATTGTTGATTTATTTTTTACAATCTAATATACAATAATTAGTGTGTTTCATTTACAAGAGTCATTTTTTAGTTTATTGATTTCATGGATATTTATTTGAAAATTTACTCAAGGATTTTGCTAAGATCAAGATATTGAGATGATGAATCGTGGATTCATCACCGCCTATACTTAAACTTTGCTAGTCCTCAAGCAAATAAAGAATGAATAAGTTGGAATAACTCTTGATTGTGCATGTGAATAAAAGACTTGATACGTTCAAGAACTCTCGGTTTTAGAGATCCTAAAATTCTAAGCTGAAGCAAGCTCCAATCAAAAGGTATCCCATTTCCCTAATTATCAGACTCTCTCTGTATACATATATAATAGGGATATGACATTAAGTGTGGACTGCAGATATAAGAGCAGAGTCGCAATGTCATCCAAGATTCCAGTCCAAGGGACTCTCCTAAGAACCCGACCCTCAACACTAGGGAATAAATCATTTCTTGCATTCAATCCACCGTCTCTTTAGTTGTCAGACTTAAAAGTGTAGATGGAAGGCCAGTTGATGGAGGGCATAGGATTGTGTCATTTCTTCTCTCCCTCTCATTGGGACAAGGATCCTCTCGATTGCCTTATTAACACAACACATGTATTTTTTGTTTGTTGATCAGTGTGTTCGTCAAGAGAAGTTGGAGTAGTATGCACTTGTTTTCCTGGGAGTACACCGGGGTGTGCCTTTTTTTTAGTATCTATTATACCTTCTACACCCAGACATATAGCATTTATGATGCAAAGCCCTTTTTTGGTGCTAGCCCAATTCTTGGTCCTAATTGCGGTGGTCCAAGTGAACACTTTGAAATGGTTGGGAGCGCTCGCCTTTGGTGGAAGTTGTTTGATATTTGACTTTGTAAGGTGAGAGCTTTTCTTTCAACATTGATATTTATTTTCTTTGCTTTGCTTTTTGGCTAGCTCCACTACTTTTACCAAAAGTTGGCACACACTGATCAACAATTTTTTTAGATTTCATCACACCCTGGCACATAGGTAAATATTAAGAGATAGTACAAGAACCATGTTCTCATATTGGCAAAAGGTGTTGACACTCAGGTTTCATGAAGCATTCATTGATTTTATCCAATTCTTGAGCATCATCAAATCAAATCCAAATTCAAATCCCTCATCCCAGTTCCTCAAGTGAAATTTCAACTCATCTCATCATAATTGCAGTCGTGTATGTAAGGTGTTGATCATATTCTTAAGGTAGAGACTAAGCATGCAATATAGCACACAAATCTTTCAAACAAGGGAAATGTGGATAACTAAATCCAAGACCTTAATGACTAAGGTTGGTTAACTCAAAATCTCAAGATCTCATAAACCAAGTGTCCTTGAACTTCACTAGACTTGCGTGAATGTGAATTTGTCAGGGATTAAACCAACTTATTAGTTAGTTTTTTAGAGTTTTTTTAGAAAACAAAGGAAAAAAAGAAAGATGTTTCTTTAAAAAAAGTTTTTTGCTTTTTTTCAAGAAGTTTTTTAAAAAAGATACCTTTTTAAAAATAGTTTTTTTAGAAGATTTTTTTCTGAGTTTTTTTTGGAAAAGTTTTTTTTACTAATTTTACCCACCCCATAATTATTGTATAATATATACAAAAAATACGTGAAAGTGCGAGCTAAGGGTCCCCCCATATACTTAAAAAAAAACTTTGCTAGTCCTCGAGCAAATAAAGAATAAATAAGTTGGAATAACCCCTGACTATGCATGTGAATACAAGACTTGATCCGTTTAAGAACTCTCGATTTTAGAGATCCTAAAATTCTAAGCTGAACCAAGCTCTAGTCAAAAGGTATCGAATTTCCCTAATCATCATACTCTCTCTATATATGTATATAATAGGGATATGACATTAATTGTGGACTGCAGTTACAAGAGTAGAGTTGCAACATCAACGTCACCCAAGGTTCCAGTCCAAGGGACTCTCCTAAGAACCCGACCATCAACACTCGGGAATAAATCATTTCTTGCATCCAATCCACCGTCTCTTTAGTTGTCAGACTTAAAAGTGTAGATGGAAGGTCAGTTAATGGAGGGCATAGGATTGTGTCATTTCTTCTCTCCCTCTCATTGGAACAAGCATCCTCTTGATTGCCTTATTAACACAACACATGTATTTTTTTGTTTGTTGATCAGTGTGTCCGTCAAGAGAAGTTGGAGTAGTATGCACTTGTTTTCCTGTGTGTACACCGCGGTGTGCCTTTTTTGAGTATCTATTATACCTTCTACACCCATACATGTAGCATTTATGATGCAAAGCCCTTTTTTGGTGCTAGCCCAATTCCTGGTCCTGATTGCAGTGGTCCAAGTGAACACTTTGAAATGGTTGGGAGCGCTCGCCTTTGGTGGAAGCTGTTTGATATTTGACTTTGTATGGTGAGAGCTTTTCTTTCAACATTGATATTTATTTTCTTTGCTTTGCTTTTTGGCTAGCTCCACTGCTTTTACCAAAAGCTGGCGCACACTGATCAACAATTTTTTTAGATTTCATCACACCTTGGCACATAGGTAAATATCAAGAGATAGTACAAGAACCATGTTCTCATATTGGCTAAAGGTGATGACACTCAGGTTTCATGAAGAATTCATTGATTTTATCCAATTCTTGAGCATCATCAAATCAAATCCAAACTCAAATCCCTCATCCCAGTTCCTCAAGTGAAATTTCAACTCATCTCATCATAACTGCAGTCGTGTATGTGAGGTGCTGATCATATTCTTAAGGTAGAGACTAAGCTTGCAATATAGCACACAAATCTTTCAAACTAGGGAAATGTGGATAACTAAATCCAAGACCCTAATGACTAAGGTTGGTTAACTCAAAATCTCAAGATCTCATAAGGTTCCTCTGAAATTAAATAGATTAAGGTCCAACTAAGATCCATTTTTCAATTTTATTCCATACTTAGTTTAAATGTAAATATTATCCTGAATAATGCAAATGCAAGAAATATATACAAAGCAATTTTTTTAAAAGAGAATTTTTTTAAGAGAAAAAAGGTTAGTAAAATATATACAAGTATATACATGGATTATACATTTTTTTATAAGAAAGATCTTTTGTTTGTTTTTTTTGTTTTTTTTTGTTTTTTTAATTTTGTTTTTGTTTTTTTTTTATTATTTTTGTTTTTTTTGTGCTTGTTTTTAATGGAAGGTGACCGAAATCTATTTACGTACGTGGATTTTACGCATTTATATACATATCCCAAAATAACCATATTTAAAAAAATGAGTTATGTCTAAAGTATATATATAATATATACAACACCCCTATACTTAGCTCGAACTATGTCCCCATGGTGATCAAAGAGCTGCAAAGGAAGATATAAATCATGTTAAATATAGAAAAGTGAAAAGAACACTATACAACAAGGACTCAAAGAATGAATAGAAGATGGCGATCCCCCCTATACTTAGGATTAATTAATCCTAAGTATAGAAGACTATACAATAGGGAAAATCGAGGAAAAGAACTAACGGACTCAACGGCTTGTCTTACCCCCCTATACTTAGGGTAGAATAGCCCTAAGTATAGAATATCAACGAGTTGAGGGGCAATCGAGAGATTAGAAGAACAAAAACATAAAATAAATGATGTGAACAACATCACTCCCCCTACACTTAGGGTAGAGTATCCCCAAGTATAAGCAACAACATGAGTGATGGACAGGACGAATATGAACAACACAAATCATTCACCCTGCCATACTTAGGATAAAGCACATCCTAAGTATAGCGCACATATATAAACAAGAGGTGAACGATAACACAGAAGAAGGAAGGAGCAAATAAAGACGAAATACATATATACAAGGTATACATTATTGAGGTGCCTCTCAACAAGCGCTAGAGTTTACACCCCTAGCTGGGCGCAAAGGCTAGGACAACGAAGTATCAAGGTTCAGGACAGCGTACCATATTGTCATTGTTGTCTCAACGTGAGAACAACAACATGGTCAACCGTAAAAATGGCTACACCCAGATATGCAATCAGGATGGCATTTGAAACAGCGTAAATAGATGTGTAAATAAAATCAGGCACCAGTAGTACAAAAGAAATCTTCAGCTCATGCTAGGAGTGAATGATTGGAGCCGAAAAATGGAACATGGATAAGGAAGGATTTGTCATGGAATCCTCCATGTCAATCACCATCTCAAAAATGTGTGGAAGGTCAAGATCAGAAGACTCAATAAGAAAGCAGATATTCGATTCATGTAATGAAGAGAGATCGTGCATAGCATCGAATAACTCAAGGGTTGGCTCATCCTTGTGAGGATCATCAAGGAGAGAAGAAATATCAAACATGGAATGATCATAAGTATAAGAAGAATCAAAAAACTTAGAATCATCAAAAGACTCGATCTCATGATCCGATAGATCCGATGCACAACTAGGGAGTGAAACCGAGTATAGAGAACACACCACCCGCAGAAAACCCTCAGGGAGATGTGAGAAATCATGATGATTCGAGGGAGAGAACGAATGATTATATTTAAATAACCGGTTCTCTCTCGAAGCAAAAGAAAAACCATCTAATGGATTAGGAATATCATGCTCGAAGAAATCTTGGTCAAGATCAAAGAGATCATTGACCTGCCAGAGTGAAGGGATATGAGCATGGGAAATATTGGACAACATTTGGCCCTCAGAGTGAAGGGTGAGAAGGAGGGAAAACATGAGTGATGATGATTTTTAAGAGATTTCTAATGATCTAGAGATAAAAGATCATAACTAACTCAATACCAAGCACAAACAAACACAATGCAAACCCCCAATTCACCAACTCACGCAATGTGAAGACCACGAAGGTTCGGTCAATTACCTTGTCAATGTTAGAGTTAGGTGATCAAACACAAAGTTGTATAAACACGTAGGAAGATCTGGGACTAGGACATTGATCCTTAGTGTGTACGTAACTAATAAAATGTAAATACAATGAGGGAATTTCTCTCCCAAGACAATGATGTGAATCAATTATGTTTAATTTTAAGGGTCCAAGTGATATTAGTACTCCTAATTTTTTAATTTTTCAATTTTCTTCTTTTTTTGAATATTTTTGAATAAAAACACGTCTAACATAAGTTTGGTTTCCTTTATTCCTATATCCATAAAATAGAGGGAGGAAAATGAAAAGGCCAATATACAATTAAATACAATGATTCATGTAGGGGTTAGAGATGTGTACCTTATCGCCAGCACTCTACATGCAGGGTGATCTGCAAGAATTTAAATACAAAAAAAATAAACTAACCTATATGATGTAAGTCAACCATCCTAAGATGACAGCTTATGTTACAGGAAGAACCAGGGTTAACTAATCAGAAGAGAGACCTGAGTCTGATCTTGGAAGTAGCTCGGTGCCCGCCACAATGGGTCCTGCTAGCATTGTATGTGACTTCTCACGATATGTGGTTTCTGATCTTAAGTTAATTTTTTATTTGACTAAGTCCGAACGAGATATATAAGAACATATATTCTATTAGGGTGTTGACCTTAGTTCTACCAAGCTCAACCAAAATAATTAAATCAATCAATGGGTAGCTCACGAAATCCGCGTGAAACAAAGGAAAAATAAGGTGATGAAAAACAAAATCGGTAAGGTCTCCCAAGATCATTGACACTTGGCGAAATAGACCCCGCAACAAATGAATGTCCTTTTACAAGAGTTCAAATGCTATAAATAAATAAATGAAGTCTATGCAAATTTTTTTTCAAATGCTTGGTCTCCTTCAAATCTTATTCTCCTCCTCTTACGCTCTCTTGTGGCTCGGTGAAGAATCAAGCTACCTCTGCTTTCCTTGGGTGCGATGGCTCTCCTAGAAAGCCGCCCTCGCTCGTCAGGTCCTCGCAGGAAATAGAAGATAAAGAATGTGTAAGAAACATAATTATAAAAATATGAGCACGGATGAATGATATAAATACAATGAATATGGACAATGAATTAAATGTGGTAAATAAAAATTTACAACCAAGAATAGCAAGTCAAAAGAGAAATCTAACTACCCTCATTGTGCCACCCCAGCAACGACACCATTTTGTAGGCAGAGGTCGTCAGTGGATTTTAATTAGATGTAAATAAATGTGCTAGTGTGATGCCATTGCAACCTAAATAATCCCTCAACAAAAAAATATTTTATTCTCAAGTCAAAATTAATTAAAAAAATGTAGCAGGAGAAAAGTGATATTTAATTAACATGTATTGCAACAGGATTGAACTTAGGGAGGCCTACAAATCCCGAGAAAAGTCAATAAAAAGAACAAGGAATCTCAATGTATACAATTCTTGGTTTTTGTAGGATTTTAATCTTTTAATTTTTCGTGGGTTTTTTATTTTTATAATTTTTTATTTTCTGGTTTTTTATTTTTATTGGTTTTTATTTTGTAATTTTTATTTTCAAAATAATTAATTTTTCAAAGCAAATTATACATGAAAAAATGCAACTTTTATAATAAGAATATCCAGAAAAGTCATATAAAAATATTTTTGTGTTTTGAAGATTTTTTTTATTATTTTTGTAAGTTTTCAGATATTTTTATATTTTTTAGGATTTTCAAAATGAATAAAAATAGGGAATAAAGCAAAAAATGGGCACACAGAATTATTTATAATCTAAAAATGTAAAATAAGCAAAAAGTTCCTGGATTTACTTTAAAAAAACTATAATGAATTATCTACATATAGGAAGTGGAATCACTATTTTTTGATTTTTTTTCTACAATTTTCTGTGTTTTTTTAAGATTTTTAGTATTTTGCATTTTGTTTGGTTTTTAAAAATGATTAATGCGTGAAATTTGCATAGAAAAAACACATAACAAGAAAACTATTCTGATTTTTTTAGAATTTCTGACACAATATTCATTTTTCTATGATTTTTTGATTACAAACAATGAAAAATGCAATGTTTTGATTTTTTTAGTAATAGCAAATGGAAATAAAATGCCATGAAAAAATGACACTATGAAGAGCTACACATCAGGAGCATAACATGAATTTTCAAGAATTTATTGTGCCTAAATAACATTTATTTTAATAAGAAAAAGCAGGAAAATAGAGTCTGGAAAACAGGGATTAAAAAGAAACTATTTAATGTTTTCGCATTTAAATATAAAAATAAATAAAATCGAGGTTAAAAGCATAATTTACGTAATACACATGTTCATAACACATGACTTGAAGCTGGTAGGGGCTTATTGTAATTATTTGAAATGTCAAAGGCTTGTTTTTAATTTACCAAAATTTTAGGGTTTGAAATTGGTGAGTTCCTTCGTTGCTTTTTACGCCCCAGGGGAAAGGGGTGTCGCCCCTTGAGGTTGCGGTAGGTGAATTACGTGGGCGGAGCTTCGCCGATGACGGAGGATGAATGGCCAGATGACTCCGTTGTGGGGGAGGTGGCTCTAGCAATAGGTCAAGGAGATGGAGATCAGCGGATCACGATGGCGGTGGAGTTCTTCACTCGGTGGCTGGAGGTGGGTTGCGTGACGGTCGGTTGCACGACATGCCCAAGGGCTTATTATGAGAGGTGAACGGTCGGTGGGTTCGTGCGGGGGAGCTTCAGTCGATGGTCCGGCAAAGATTAGCCCGCACAGAACGCTTCGCATGGGCCGTGTAATGTGGACGTAGGGTTGATGTTGCAGTTGGGATGGGTTCGATGAAGGGTGACAGCGGATGGAGGTTGACAGTTGGTGGCTCCAAGATAAAGGCGTGCAAAGATGTTGTCATAACTTTTTCCTTTTTTCCTTTTTTTAAAGCATCAAATGGATTTTTTTGTAATATTTTTTTGAATTCCTATACCTACAATAAAAAAATGACAACGACTGACTCGGGTACAACGGCTCAGTCTACAAAAATCAATCACGGATTAATGGGCAAGGAGGTTCCGACGGAGATGGTGAATTGGAACCGAGTCTCCGACCACCGTATGTGGTCATAGGTGAGAGATCGCGTAAGGTAGAACGCGAAGTGATGGTGAATCAGAAAATGAAGAGAGATCGGTAATCGAAGATGTATCGATTCGTGGTGAATAATTAGAAAGATTAACTATGACAAACTATGATCTAAAATTGAAAATTGATAACGAAATTAAAAAAATTACAACTACGATTAACCAAGATGAAAAATGAGAAATAAAATAGATCTTACCTTGGGAGTGAATGGAAGCCGTGATGGCCTCGACGAAGGTCGACTCGTTGTCATCGAACGGCTTGGAGGATAGGCACCTTTCTACAAAAAGAATGCTCTTGAATATTAGGCTCTTCTCATCAAAGATTGATCAAGTTGAATGTGGGAGGAGGAACCACATAAATAGAAAAAAATGGATATGAATCTCAAATTTTGAATGGAGAGAAAAAGAAGGAAGGAGGTTAATGGTGGAATTAATAAAATTATTTACATAATTAATTAATTAAACATATTTTCGTCACTTTATTAATTTAAATAATAAATTTTAATTATTAAATTTTTTAGTGATGGTTTTTAAGAAAATCGCTTATATACATATAATATATACATATGGTACATTATATACATAATTAAATAAGGAAATTAGTTTATTTTATGTTTTAAATTTTTATTTTTATTTTAGTTTTAAATAGTTAATAAAAATATTTTCAATTATTTATAAATACATTATATATAAAAAAATAAATATAGATAAATATACACAATAAATGGATTGTAAAATTGCAAAAATCACCCCTGAAAACTGCTTGTCAAACCGTAACTCCAAAAATTATGAAACCATTGCCATTTTAAAGATAATTTAATTTATATTGCGATGGAAGTGAGTTTAATTCGATTCGAGTGCATATGGAGCCGGAATTGGTCTTTTAATTATTGCTTTACGGCTTTTTCTGAATGTGCTTACTTTATTCTATACATGATTTTATTTTGTAATTATTTTTATTATTTAGAAAACATTTTTATTTACAACTTTCGTTTAAAAATTATTTAATTTGAGGTTAATTTATGGGCAAAAAAATAATGTAAGTTTTCTACCAATATACGCAGAATAAATGAAAAGTGTTTACAAAGTATATTTATATTTATATTCGTGATTTTCTGATTAAAGACCCTATTTCTCTCACTTTATTCCTGGTTGACCAGGTCAAGTCTTGACCTTCTATCGGGGTTTGAGTCAGCCTGTATCTATTGCATATATACAATCTTTTTATTTCCTTTATTTCTTTATTTATTTATTTTAGGTTAAAATAATAATATATGTACAATATTTACATACATATGCAAGTTAGTGAGAATATGGATTTATTAATATATACAAGTGTTCTATAAGGGATTTTAAGCTAAAATAAATGAATAAAGATGATGAAATGTAGATTCTTCAGGGAGGCGGTTAGGGAGTCGGAACAATGGATGGAAGACAGTGAGTAGAGGTCAGAGCCTATTGCTCCAGTGTACTTTAAATTTTGAATGGTTGGCAAATAAGATGAAATCAAAGAAAACTATAGACAAATCTTTGCTAATAATCAAAATACGAAGCAAAATACACCTAAAATAGAGGCTCACCTTATCTGAGCAACCTTGGAGTATAATGCAACAAAGCAACTCCTCAGATGGGTGAATCCACCCCTACTCTGCCTTCTCCTCGCCTCGAATCGTTTAGGGCACCCTCCTATCACAAAGGTAAACACTCAAGCTAAGGATACAAGGGGTTAAGAATAGAAAGTGGGATTAGGGCTCGTTGGAGGTCGAAGGAGAAATTATATAGTAGTACAACAGAGAGGTCATATTTGACTTAGGGTTGCACGCAAATCTATGGAGATCAATCTGATTTACTAGCTCGGTATGGATCATGGGTCTCCAATCAAAACTTTTCATGAAGAAATTGAGGCGATGAGGTTGGGTTGCGCAGAAAAAAAATGGGAGAAGAAGGCATCGGTCTAGTCTGTAGTAGAGACCGAGATGGAGACGAACTATTGATCGGGGTCAATGGTTCCTCTCCTTTGATAGGTCTACATCGGCCACAAGAAGATAAAAGTGCCAAAATGGAAATAATGGTAAATAAACATAGAAAACGATTTTATTTTTAAAAAATCAAAACATAACAAAGGTTTCTTATTCATTAAACTATTTTTGGTGATATTTTTTATATTTAACAACTTATTTGATATGTGATATTATTTATATACTTTTTTATAGGTATTTATACCTATACTATTAAGTATTTCTATTTTTATTTAGTTACCATTAATACATAATATCATATTGAAATATTTTATTCATTTATAACAATATTTAATATATATATATATATATAAACATTTGTTTGATATTTTTATTCTTTAATTTATATATACAAATAAACAAATGTGTACAATGTAGGTGAATTATACATGCATATTAGTTTTCTTTTTTTTGGTATTTTGTATGGTTTTAACTTTTATTTATATTTTCTATGGGTGTTAAATAATATATACAATAAATGAAAAATATAAAGACACCTTGAACACCTAAAATAAAGTAAACTAGCATATTGTACAGGCAAACTAGTACTATAGTACCCCAAATAGCTGACTATTATATCTTAGCTCCATTTTACATGAAAAGCCTTCGTTTGAGAGATACTTAAATTTAAAATACAATGGAAGTGAGTTTAGTTCATTTTGAGTCCATATGGAGAATATATTTATTAATGAAGTTTTCTTTGTGGCCTTTTCAACTAAGTGTACTGGTGTAAGGTGCATTATTTATTTTTGCCAATAATTTTATTATTTTATATACATTATTAAATACATGTTTGTTGTTGAACACTTTTTTTGAAGTGTATATGATGATGAATAAAATGCTATAAGTTTGAGCTACGTATATAGTATGTTGTACTTAGATTTTCTAGGGTTCTGTATATTATTTCACCCTATCCCCCTCTACTTTATTCCTAATCGACCTAGTCAATATTTGACTTGGTCTCGAGGTTCAGGGTCAATCAGTATCATAGATACTTCCTTTATTTTCTTTTAATTCCCTTCCTTTATTTTTTTATTTTGGATTTAAATAACAATGTTTATATATTATTTATATACAAATGTAATGATGTTAATTCATGCAAGTTAATGATAATTACACGTATTTTGATAGAGATTTAAAGCCAATATGAAATAATAAAGGTGAATGAATGGGTATTCATCAGTCAGCTGCATGGATTCCTATCATATTGAAAGATCCGATTGTCTTATGTTGTCATGTCAGTTATCTAGCATAAAAATCCTCATAGGGTGGGGGATTCGAACCCTGGTATTTTGGGAAGTAGGAACACCGTTCTTTCACCATACCATTTTCAACTATGGCTAAAAATAAATCTATACAAAATTAAATTATTACATGTACAGATATGGATACATATATCTATAAACACCAAATTAATACTATTATATGTATTCATTTTAAATAGGTACAAAGACATGATATTATGTATTCATATCCGTTTGTATAAGGAATTTCTATATTAAAGATGTAAAGTTCGTATTTTCCCTATATTATAGAACAACTAGATAAATTCTCGCTTTCAAAATAACTATTGATGAGTTGTATCAACTATATCAAATATAAAAAAAATATTTACGATAAAAATATGGAAAATAAAATACTAACTTTTTTACCTTGGTTCCACCTATCAAACATAAAAAAAGAATGAACTAAACAACTAAACGAAAATGTTTTTTCTTTTCCCATCACAACAAAAAGACCTTGTAATGACTATTTTTGAAATCCCTCAACAATCATTGTAGCATTCATTTGTTAAATATATAGTGAAGAATATTATTCTTTGTGGGTTTTTTATATTAGAAACCATATCATTAGCAATTGTGCATATAGTACATCGTATGCATTGTTATTTTTCAAAATATAAACAAACTGTCGCTAATTTTTGAAGACGAATAGTTTAAATTTTGAACAATAACAGCATATGAACATGGTTATATAGATCATCGCTAATAATTAGCTATAGATATGACATTTGCCCTAAATTCTAGTATAAAAAACCATTTCACAATGAATAATATTCATACTATATATTTAACCATAGAAGATATAGTAGCATATTGAAAAGGATTTTGACATCCATAATCTTTATAGTTTCATAACTATACATTGAATCATGCATAGTTGCGAATTACACCTAGATCCATAGATAATGGTTGATCGTTACATGAAACAACCATGTGTTATCTTCCATCTAATGTTGTCTATTAGCATTAAAGGGAATCACCAAATAAAATATTGACAACTATACTCCTCTCTGTTATATGTACAATTCAAACCCCATGCCCCTTTATAGTTACAACTGATCATTTGGGCTTCTGCCGTTGACTCTCCTGTAATTAAGTTTGGACTTCATTGACCTTCTAGCATTGGACATGTGCCAACCCCATATACAGTCTTATGACTTTGCAAAGATGTGTTTTTGAAGAACATCATCAGAGCCAGGTCTCTGCAACCTACTTGTTCTTCTATCGTATTCGTTTGCGTCGGCCTAAATGGTGTGGTCAGCAATAGCAGCTTCTAGATGGCAGTTGCACAAGGAGGTTGCATAGGAGTTAGGGCATGCACGGAGAAAGGTGCATACACTCTTGGCATCACTTGAGAAGAATGTGCATGCACATATGGCAGTGTTTCAATAATGAGGGCTCAACAAGGTGGGAGGTCGATGGTTCCATCAAGTCTAGTGAGGGTAGGGCTCGAGGTCACACATTCTATAGGTTTGATGTCTCAATTTCTAACGTTGAAGGAGTAGGGTACAATCCCAAGGGGAAGATCGAGAGGTGCATATGCTTCCTTTGCATAACTAGAAGTTGAGTTTATTAACGAATCTCCATTTCATCACCTTTACTCTTTCATTTTGGCCTTAAGTCTATATATAAATGCATGTAAATAGCATTGAATTGTACAAAATAACACTCATTATATAACCTAGAAATAATGTATTAATACATGTATTTAATTCTAAAGTAAAAGAATAAAGGAAAAAAATAAAAAGAAATGAAGTATTGAAAATACTAAACGACCATTAACCCCGAGACCAAGTCAATATTGACTTGGTCAACAAAATAAAGTTGGAAAGATAGGGCCAATTAACTGTACAGAAAACACACAAAAACCCTAATATATATAAATAGCCAACTTGAAACTTCAGTGATCCTATGTAACCCCAATTTTGCATTGTATGACCCTTAAATAATAAAATATTCAACACGAAACTTGTACATAAAAATCTGTAGAAAATACAAAAATAATTGTACATAAAAATAATGCACAGTGGGATTCTGACACATAGAAGAAAAGGCCACAAACTGAACTTCATTGATCAGTATGTACACCATATGAACTCGAAATGATAAAACTAACCTTTATTTTTCATAAAGACAAATTATCTATCTAATGGTATGGTTTCATTGAAATGGAGTTAAAAGGAAAAAGCCAGCTTCATGGGGTCCCATTGTACTATATACCTGATTATTTTACTCATTACATTTTTTCTTTGTATTTTACTATTCTCGTATTTTAAAATACTTTTAGAAAGTATTTGAATATATTAAAAATATAAATATAAAATAAAAGTTTTAAAAATGTATTAAAATAAATAAGGTATTAAAATATATAGGCATATTATACATATAATATATATACCCCTATTTATTTAAGTACATAAATAAAACAAGAAAAATAAAATAAAATTGTGTAAATATGTATTTAAATATAGTATAACTATATAAAATATGTTAAGATAATAATAAAATATAAATTACAAAAAAACCTAAAATACATGTATTTATACCTAATGAATATACATGTAAAATTAGCACCTAATAAATGGGCTTGTAAAAATAAATAAAAGTATCCATAAAATAGTACTTAAAATAAGAAACATTTTTATGTTTTGGCTTTTAATTAATAAATTCATTTATTATTTCTTTTCATTTTACTAATGGAATTTATCCTTTCTTTTTCCGGTTGGTCCACGTGACCCATCAAAGCTCGCGGACTGTTGACCACCCGGTCAATTGCCCTTCTTCCTCTCCGACGATTGTCAGATTCATGTGAAGCCCCTTTTTCTTTGTTTTCTTCCCCTTCCTACATACCTCCTTACTTCTTGAGACCACCACCATTCTTAAGTCGTGTCATCCCCCTTCCACACCCTAGTTCTAGATCCCACCAACCACGCCTCTTCCTCACACAATCTCCCATCAAATCTCACCCATCACCTCTATTTATAAATAAACCCAAATGCCCCCATTTTGCATTCTGGTCCATGTTTCTCCTCTATAACCCTAATAGGAATTGATAGGTTGATGATTTTTGTGACAGCAATATTTTCCCTTCCTTGTCAGCATGGATAAGGTCAAGAAGAGGTGTAATTCAGCCTCACCGAAACTTCGGCAGTACAACCTTCTGCTCCCTGGTCTTCAAGGTAAGAGCTATTTTACTACCTTTATTGTGTAGATTTTCTTCATGCATTTTGTTTCTTGTATTTCATTTCTCGCTTCTACTGTAATTTCTAGTTTAATCCGTAGATTTAAAGTACGTCGGGGCTCTAGAAGCTCCGGCAATTGTCCATCATTCCAGACCTCATATTGACTCACTTCCACCCCTATCTCCTTCCATGATGCATTATCCACGTCTTGTTCCACTTTCCAAGTTGATCCTACACGAATCAAGCTCGATTAGATTTCCCTCTACTACCCATCTCTGGAGCTCAGCACCCTTCACCACCCCATGTGTAGCAGCTTCAACAACTAGGTGCGAGTGTCCCTCTCGATCCCCTTAATCATTTTACTGCAGGTATAAGCCCTAGAACCCTACATGATATCATATTAGACTAAAACTCAAACTCCCAGGTAGTTGAACCTTGAAGACCTTCCAGGTCCCCATTGATGGGACCTGAATCCATATGAGGACTCCCTACAAGTACGGAAGTGGCACGATTTGAAGTATATTGAGAATCCTCAAGCGCATCACGGAAGCGTGTTGATTGCATCGTATGCAATCGGAGCAACTAGTCGTACTAGATGCTAGATGCAGCGGAAATTAAAATTTTTAACTTTAAAGATGAAACCACATGATCACGAGAACACTTCTCGGATCGTTTCATCAAACCACAAAGTACAAGGAATACCTCTTGAAGCGTGGTTGTGATCGCGAGATCCCAAAGTAGAGATCCTCCTGTTTCAAGTCCGACCCACGAAGAACGCACTTGCGGGCACGATGATGAGTCGCGTCCTTCCCGCAATCCTTGACGAAGATCCAAGCGTCGAAGAAGAAACTGAGAGTCTCTCCTTTCTCAACACAAGATGGACGGCCATCTTTTGGAGGAGAGAAAGAGAGAGGGCGAGAATATGAGAGAGAGAGAGAGAGAGAGTTGCAACCATTTACAACTCTTGATTATGTTGTTCCTTGGAAAGGCTACCCTAGCCCTCCTTTTATACTAGTTTAGGATCCAATGGATCTCAATCCATGGGACACATGGATCCAAGGGCTATGCTTGGTCCATGCTAAATCAATGGCTATGATTGTTGTTGGTTAGAACCAACAACATTAATTTAAATTAAAAAATGTTGCAACATTATCAACATAATTTAATTTAACTAATTAAGAGATAATGTGATAACAAAAAGGGAGGCAACAAACCATCCTAAATTATAGGGGGTTATTTTGTCTCCTTTTATTTTATCTTATTATTTCTTAATAAATTGCAATAACTATTATTGCAATAATATCCACCAAATTAATTCCAAATTAATTTGTGAATATTTCAATCATGCCATCGAAGATATGTGAATCACATTCACAACCCAAACTAATTAGTAAATTGCATTTCCAATTAATTAATAAATGTGAATCTAATCCACATTATTAATCAACAAATGCTATTCACATAAATTCTCTCTCTTATATATGTATATCATAAATCATATTTATAATACACATATATCATGGATAGTGTTATCCACATTCTCTTAATCCTTGATAATTAAATCCCATTTAATTATCTTAGATAATCATTTTCACAATATGAATCATATTCATATTAAGCTTGATAATTAAATCTCATTTAATCATCAAGTCCTTGCTTGGATATTTCATCAAAAGAATTATTCTTGAACCCTTTCATGAATAATGTGCTTTCTCCGCAGATACTTGGAGATAAGGACAGGGCGATTGTATTATTCCACGTATAGTGACTTGGATGTTGAGATCTTATCTCAAATCCAGATCTTACGAACCTCCCACAGATGCTTGATTAAATCAAGACCGCAAATCCAATCTTCTTATTGAATCTGAATCTCATTCAGATCAATGTCCAACACTTGGACTAAGATCGGATCGCTTCTCTACTGAAAGGAGTCACTAAAATCCAGACCTGTTTCATCACTCCCTCGGAATGGAAGCGTCATGGATATACAATCATTTATGATCACATCACCCTTCAGGTATTCCCAATACATGTACATCCTGCATACTGGAAGACCCATGGTCAACCCGAAGATCAAGATCTATTTTACACTGTCTTCTTCAGGGTTTGATCACCAAGTTTCTCATTTGATCATTGGGATTTGGTATTGATCATATACTTTCCAAAAGCATATATCATACCTAGGTCTTGATCATATACTTTCCAAAAGTATATATCAAACCTACAAATTCAGTCAAGCTTCTAAAGCGAGACGACCGTGCACGGAATTTGATTCCTCCCAATATCTCATGAGTGAGCTCATGTCTTCCGGTTCAGTAATGAACCTGTATGATCCCTTTGAGAGATCGTATTACTCATATGCCCTTACATGCACACCAGCGCGCCGGTGTATAGACCTTGGTTAGGTCATCAACCTATTGGTCTGCCAAATGTACATACTCAGACATATAGCAATACATCTGTCTCCGGTCAGAGGATGCGTGCCTATGCTGTGACAGCATTCAACATAGGACTTAGGTTATCTCGATCTCGTTAAGTCAACTCTTTGACCTAACTAATCTGACACCTCCGAATCTCTATTCCTACGCAGAGGACCTGCATCAAGAGGTCGGTCAGATATCAGCCTATGTGAGAAAGGATTGCCATCTCCTACTCAGGCTGGAGATCACATCTTAATAATCATTTGACGGTGTTTGATGAGTCCTCAATCTAACCCTTTAGATATTCATCCAAACACCAGCCTCTATGATTCAATAATTGAATCAACAGCTGTATGATCATTAAGACAGCCATGGTACATAACCCTAATTGTACAGAGGGACCTATTATGCAAATTATTTATTCTTCATTTCAGATCAGGGAATGATATTCGCAATAACATTTATTGCATAATGGCTCGCCGTGGGCTCACATGTCCAACAATCTCCCACTAGCCCAAAGAGCCATTAATGGGCTAATCATTTAAACCCTCACTCATGTGACAATCATAGGCTATTTAGAAATAGCTAGGTAAGCTGATCAGCCACTATGTTCTCAAAAGACTATGCCAAGTCCTTTTACGGCACTTGCATATCCCTAGGTAACAGTGCTCGCATCCAATACGAATGTTGCATCTAATGCAACCAATACTCAATCTTGACAAAGAAATTATAGTGTCCTTGACACTATTGCTCAGTAATTGTTATAACCAGTATATCCATAATCCTTATCAGAATACCCTTATTCCGGGAGATCACTATCTCTCAAGGTATCCACAGTTAAGACCTTTTAGATCTCTACCTATAAAGTCTTAAGCTCTTGAAGATAAGACTTAGAGATCACTATCTCTAAATCCTTGTCATCTTTGAAGATTTTGTTATTACTGCAATCAAGTGTTTTATCTCCATAGTAGGATCAGTAACAGTTTACTACTCCCACTGCATGGCAGACATCTGGCTTTTGTACACATCTAGTATACACTTAGCTTCTCGTAACCGATGCACAGGTGCAAGCAGTTCTAGCATTCACTTCCTCAACTCTTTGAGGTGCTATCCATTTAGATAGGTCAGTACCAAATCTCAAGGGAAGGAAGCCTTTCTTGGAATTTCCAAGAATGGAAAATGTCCAAGGTGTACTACAAATGTGACAATCCCAATACCCTCTTTTCTTTGTTTCTGAACAACTTCAGAACTAAGATCCAAGAGGCATCTTTGAGATCATATCTCAAGGTATGGAATAGCCAGTCTATAAAACACTTATTATCATCCTTATATCATTCCAAATGATTAGGATATTATCTACATTTAGCACGATGAACACAATGGCACTCCCACTAAGCTTCACATGGTTCATCAAGATTCTATTTGAAATCATAACATTTATAATTTCATCAAATCTGATGTTCCAACTACAAGAAGCTTATTTGAGTCCACAGATGAATTTCTTTAGCTTTCACACATTACTTTCCCCAAATCATGAAGCCCTGGGGCTACTTCATGTGAATATCCTCAGATAGGTATTCTTTAGAGGAATGCAATCTTGAATTACATCCTGAAGATGCAATAGTCAAGTTGTGTAGCTAAGGTTAGCAACATTCTGATGATTTTAAGCATGGTCACCGAAGAGCAAGTCTCATTGCAAGCTATGTCTTCTCTTCTGGTGTGCAGCTCATGGCTACGAACTGAGCTTTGAAGGTCTCTACCTTCTCATCAGGTTCCTCTTCTCTTGAAGATCCATTTACACCTTAATGGGTCTAACCCTTATAGGTGGATCCTCGAGGGTCCATATACAACACTTGTATATGAAGTCTACTTTAGACTTTATTGCTAATATCCATCTTTCCATGTCATGATCCTCAGGAGCTTCATCACATGAAGTCCGATCATTGTCAGACTTAGCTGACACATGGAATACATCCTTAAACTCATTTGAAGAGGTATTAATGTTTCATCTTTAATTGTCCTTTTAGTTTCCGATTTCAGGAGCCTCGTTGTCATCTCAAGATTAAATGAGTTCCTTCACTTCATCTTTATCTTGATTCTCAAGATTCTCAATCCTCCAAGAATCACATTCTCAGAGATGAGATCTTTTAAGAATCTCAAGTTCATAAAGTAGGTATCCAGTACCATACTTTATTTTCCTAATGAAGTAGCACTCTCAAGTGCTAGATTCCAGCTTACATCCATGGAACCTTATTAAGGATATATATTGTAGTCTCTACCACACATATATACCAGGAAACTAAGAGGATAATTATGCTAAAATTCATCATTGATCATGTCACACATGATCCAATTGTATCTCCCTACAACTCTATTGAGTTCAGGTTTATCAGGAGGAGTGAGATAGAAATAATATTCATATCTCAATAAGGTATTCTTTGAATTTTATCTAATAGGTACAAGCTACCTAGGTTAGATCAAATTCATTTCATCTTTCTTCAAATTTTGATTCTAAACCAAAATTGTGAAATCTTTGAACATTTCAAAGGTTTCTCAGTTGAAGAGAAGAAATCTCGTATCATACGTAATCATCAATAGATATCACATATCCATAATGTTTACTATGATATAGGTGATCTACACACATCAATATGTATGAGATCCCGAATACCTTGACATCTTGCACCTTTCCTAGGAGAAGGGTGTATTGGACATTTTACTTTGAATACAATATTCACAAGTATGTAAGATTTGAAATTTTAGACATTCTAAAGTTTCATATCTTACTAGTCTATTGATCACATCAGCAGACATATGTCCAAGACTTGATGCCAGATCATTGTCAAATGATCTTCATCCTCCTATTGATCTTATAAGGTTTGATTTTCAGTATTAGAAATCTTAATGAACCATTCATTAATTTTCTAATTTTGTGGAGTCCACTAGATGTTAGATTACTATCTGAAATATTTCCATCATAACTCTTTATGATAGTTCTATCTCAGAATTCATGTTTATTTCCAACATTTAGAAACAAACAATGAGTGTATTCTACTATCTAGGTCATAGAGACATTCTCCAAGACTAAGGGCTCTCCCACTGAGAATATGAAGTCTATCTATCCAACAGAGATTGGTGCAACAATTACAGCAATATCCATGTAGATGATTACTAAACCTTTAGATCAAATTTCTAATCTTCTAATATATATGCAACCAATTGCAAATGTCATTAGAAGATTAGGATACAATTGTCAGACTTTATCTTATGAAATAAGAAAGTCAGAGTCAATGACTATATGTAGATTATTCTGATGCTCTATCTGAGTCCTTCACTAAGGATTTTAGACAGACTTGATAGTCATACTATCAACACATCAACATATTGCTGTATTGGCATTCATCCAACTCTTTGGATGTCATATGGAAGTCACAGAAGTAGGTCAACTCTTTGACTTTCCTTCTTACTCGGGTCCGACCCATGCTTCCACTGCACTCTCTTAATCTATAAACAGCCATTGCTTAAGACTAAGGATCTCTTATGTTAAATTCAAAAGAATTCAATGTAAGAGCATTTCAACATTTATACATGCTTCATTAAATTCATACAATATGAATATCATAAAGCTTCATGAATGACTTGAGTATAGATAGTAGAATGATGACACTCATCATATCTACATTCATCTTAACTCTTGGAGACTTAGGTTCAGGTAGGTATTCAAACATTTTGAATACATCATCTCTTTCGAGCCACCATTCTGCATAATGCAGAGAACCATGTCATTCACGATTAAATGTCTAGAGCACATATGTATGCCAAAATATCTTCTTTTATTTTATAAGGATTATTCGACAATTACGATCACCATCGACATGTCACTTCCAAAGTACACTCGATGAAAGATCAAGACTATAGAGACATACAAACCCTAAGGTGATGTCTTATTGTCTTATTTAATTGTCATTCCTCATTATATTGAGGAATCTTGCATATTGTAACCACATACATTATGTGTCCAATTGCAAGTACAATATCTGGATCATGAGTCCAATCCAAGATATTTTACTGGTTATTATTGAGTATAATATTGAGTGGGTTTAATGAAGGATTATCTGAAATAAGAAATTTGCATAAGTGTATATATATTATATACATATTTTACTTTGATTTAGGATTTTTTATATCAAAGTTGTCTTGCCTTGTCAACACTGAAAGTTCATTCCCTTAATTACTTTCAATGTAAGAGATATTCTTACCATTATATCTCTAGCAAAATCTGGGATCTCCTTTCCTATCTTTGTCGCATCCCAATAATATGAGAACTTACGACTCCAATAAAAAGAAGCGGGAATTCATTCCGCCTTGCAAGTCCAACTTGCATTCCCAATTCGGTCTTTAACACCCGGGCCCACCACCCCTAAGATGATGTTGACCCGTTGCTAATTGAACCAACCGTCAACAGGATTAGAACTCGCTATGCGCAATCCAATATCGCCCCAATAATATGAGGACTCGATATTGGGGTCACTACGCATACGGCCTTACTCTTTCGAGAAGCAAAGAGCCCGATCCAGATGCGCTTGCATATAGGATCTGTCACTTCGGACAGGCGTCTCCTACATACAATCCCTGGCGACGGAACCCTTCGCCTTGACGGGAGACCATGGATGTCACTTATGTGATCCTCCACCTCATATTCAAATTGTAATTAATTATCGTGAATCATATTCACATAATTAATTCTTCCAAGGGAAATACACATCTATTCATAATAGAGTGTTTATTGGACATAATTAATTTAATCATATTAAATTAATCATTAATCCAATCATCAATCAACAAACATGTCTTTTACTTGAATAGTAGGTATATACTCAAAGTACGTATTATTCGAATTTTAATAATTAGAAAAATACACATTGTCTGTCTCCGGCATTATACAGTCCCTACCCGCTGTCATGGCCAGTACCGACGAGAGTGGGACAGACCACATACGTTGCAACCCGCTATCCCAATGCTCTCCGACTAGGCACCACATCCGCCTCGGGAAAGGATAATACCAGATAGACCATCATGTACTTTGAGATGTTCATCGGTTTTTCAACCGAAATTATACCATATAATATAAATCAAAACATTTTTTATTATAAGGAGATTTGGTAGACAAATCCCCAATCCTATTCAAGCAAAAGGGTTTTTCATGTAAAAGTTGTCCTACAACAATTGTAGGATAAACTATGGTTTTCATGAAAGCAATGTTTGTTGATGAACCAATGATCAAGATCTAATATCTTATCATTGTGGTTTAGGCAAATGTCATTCAATGAAATAATTATTTCTTTAAATATTTCACAAATATTTATCACTAATTATTCCAGAAAATTAACAATTAATTTTCATCATGATAATTGAATGACATTTCACAAGGTTCAAGATCAAGAAATTGTTAATTTCCAGCAGTGACCCCCAATCACTAAAATTAACTTATCTTGGTCAATTTAAATCCAAAAAATGCAAACTCAGTTTCCAAAGATTGCCTATTTGATTTATTAAAGAACCCAAGTGATAATTCACGCATTTCGAGGCGGATTAAAATCGTAATCATCTCATTAATTACGTTCAAATCCGCAGTTCCCGCAACAGTGAATATAGTCATATTCAAAAGGCCATATCTTGAGCAAATAAAGTCCAAATTTAGTAAAATCAAGTCCTATGATTTCCTTGTTTAATGGAGAACAAAATACAATTGAAAATTTCGTGTTTAAACGTTTTAAACAGTGCCGAAAAATCAATTATACAGAGGTGCAAAAATTGAAATGCAGTAAAAATTTCGCAACTCTTTCAAGAACCAAATCGTCTAAGGTCTATGGATCATATCCAAAACCTTATTCAACCTATGGCTCTGATACCACTTGAAGTATATTGAGAATCCTCAAGCGCATCACGGAAGCGTGTTGATTGCATCGTATGCAATCGGAGCAACTAGTCGTACTAGATGCTAGATGCAGCGGAAATTAAAATTTTTAACTTTAAAGATGAAACCACATGATCACGAGAACACTTCTCGGATCGTTTCATCAAACCACAAAGTACAAGGAATACCTCTTGAAGCGTGGTTGTGATCGCGAGATCCCAAAGTAGAGATCCTCCTGTTTCAAGTCCGACCCACGAAGAACGCACTTGCGGGCATGATGATGAGTCGCGTCCTTCCCGCAATCCTTGACGAAGATCCAAGCGTCGAAGAAGAAACCGAGAGTCTCTCCTTTCTCAACACAAGATGGACGGCCATCTTTTGGAGGAGAGAAAGAGAGAGGGCGAGAATATGAGAGAGAGAGAGTTGCAATCATTTACAACTCTTGATTATGTTGTTCCTTGGAAAGGCTACCCTAGCCCTCCTTTTATACTAGTTTAGGATCCAATGGATCTCAATCCATGGGACACATGGATCCAAGGGCTATGCTTGGTCCATGCTAAATCAATGGCTATGATTGTTGTTGGTTAGAACCAACAACATTAATTTAAATTAAAAAATGTTGCAACATTATCAACATAATTTAATTTAACTAATTAAGAGATAATGTGATAACAAAAAGGGAGGCAACAAACCATCCTAAATTATAGGGGGTTATTTTGTCTCCTTTTATTTTATCTTATTATTTCTTAATAAATTGCAATAACTATTATTGCAATAATATCCACCAAATTAATTCCAAATTAATTTGTGAATATTTCAATCATGCCATCGAAGATATGTGAATCACATTCACAACCCAAACTAATTAGTAAATTACATTTCCAATTAATTAATAAATGTGAATCTAATTCACATTATTAATCAACAAATGCTATTCACATAAATTCTCTCTCTTATATATGTATATCATAAATCATATTTATAATACACATATATCATGGATAGTGTTATCCACATTCTCTTAATCCTTGATAATTAAATCCCATTTAATTATCTTAGATAATCATTTTCACAATATGAATCATATTCATATTAAGCTTGATAATTAAATCTCATTTAATCATCAAGTCCTTGCTTGGATATTTCATCAAAAGAATTATTCTTGAACCCTTTCATGAATAATGTGCTTTCTCCGCAGATACTTGGAGATAAGGACAGGGCGATTGTATTATTCCACGTATAGTGACTTGGATGTTGAGATCTTATCTCAAATCCAGATCTTACGAACCTCCCACAGATGCTTGATTAAATCAAGACCGCAAATCCAATCTTCTCATTGAATCTGAATCTCATTCAGATCAATGTCCAACACTTGGACTAAGATCGGATCGCTTCTCTACTGAAAGGAGTCACTAAAATCCAGACCTGTTTCATCACTCCCTCGGAATGGAAGCGTCATGGATATACAATCGTTTATGATCACATCACCCTTCAGGTATTCCCAGTACCTGTACATCCTGCATACTGGAAGACCCATGGTCAACCCGAAGATCAAGATCTATTTTACACTGTCTTCTTCAGGGTTTGATCACCAAGTTTCTCATTTGATCATTGGGATTTGGTATTGATCATATACTTTCCAAAAGCATATATCATACCTAGGTCTTGATCATATACTTTCCAAAAGTATATATCAAACCTACAAATTCAGTCAAGCTTCTAAAGCGAGACGACCATGCACGGAATTTGATTCCTCCCAATATCTCATGAGTGAGCTCATGTCTTCCGGTTCAGTAATGAACCTATATGATCCCTTTGAGAGATCGTATTACTCATATGCCCTTACATGCACACCAGCGCGTCGGTGTATAGACCTTGGTTAGGTCATCAACCTATTGGTCTGCCAAATGTACATACTCAGACATATAGCAATACATCTGTCTCCGGTCAGAGGATGCGTGCCTATGCTGTGACAGCATTCAACATAGGACTTAGGTTATCTCGATCTCGTTAAGTCAACTCTTTGACCTAACTAATCTGACACCTCCGAATCTCTATTCCTACGCAGAGGACCTGCATCAAGAGGTCGGTCAGATATCAGCCTATGTGAGAAAGGATTGCCATCTCCTACTCAGGCTGGAGATCACATCTTAATAATCATTTGACGGTGTTTGATGAGTCCTCAATCTAACCCTTTAGATATTCATCCAAACACCAGCCTCTATGATTCAATAATTGAATCAACAGCTGTATGATCATTAAGACAGCCATGGTACATAACCCTAATTGTACAGAGGGACCTATTATGCAAATTATTTATTCTTCATTTCAGATCAGGGAATGATATTCGCAATAACATTTATTGCATAATGGCTCGTCGTGGGCTTACATGTCCAACACGATTATGTGATGAACTTGTTGGAGCTAACGCCAGTGACCAGACCAAGGAGGAATCAACGATCGAAGGTAGGGGGAGACGTCATTCTTGGGCATTCTCACAACCCTCTCACAAGCCATCGGATTACAAGCATGGCCCAAATCTAATCTGGGTCATTGATCTCGAAGCGAACCGATGTCCGCCCCTGCCGTTTAATCGGGCTGAAGTGAACCACGTGGCCCTCTGAGCACTGTTGATGAGAGCCTTTTAAAAGGGTAAGTATAAAAGACCTCCCTCTGCTATTTTATCTAGTGTAAAATTTGGTGTAAAATTTGTGAATAGACTCCTGAACTTCCTTGTATGTGCGTGTAGATCCCTTGCCAAGTCACCTCACGTGCCCGCGTGCGTGAGGTGCTAGGCATTTTGCATAAAATCCTTTGTAGCTTTGGATATTTATTTTAAGTTATAAAATTCATATTCATAATGCAAAATCTTGGGAACAACTGCATTTATGGTCCTCATATTTTTTTACATTTAAACCCATGCTAGGAGTATATTAAATGTAAAGATATTTGGTTAAATTGCTTGCTGCCATTAGACATTGCTTTTAGGGTTTTTTAATGCATTTATACTTTATTTAAATTTCAAATATGTCCATGTCAGTTTCAGAATTTTATTTTATGTATATTTATTATTATAAATAGCATTTTATTTCTAAAAATTTTAGGAAAATTATATAAGGTGCCTTCCACATAGATTGATCACAAACATTTATCACATGGAATTTTAACTTAATTTCATATTTTCTAAAAATAAAAAAATAACTTTGTATTCCCTTTTTTAATATTAAAATCCAAAATATACAAAAACACTTTTAAAAAATTTCAAAAAAAATATAATACCTATATTATTATATATTCTACCTTTAGACCAAAAAACACTAAAAATATAAAAAGAAAATCTTAAATATCACAAAACCCTAAAAACACTATAAAATTCAGAAAATTTTCATTTAAAATCCAAAAAAATATTATATGTTCAATATTTTCTCTATGTTATATAGTACATATTAGAAATAGTTATACAAAGTTTGAACTATTATCTATATTAAAACCCAAAACAATTAGATTTATATATTTTATCATTGTTTTGAACATTTTAATATTTAAAATTCTACAAAAAATCTATAAAAAAATCATAAAAATAGAGAAAAATGTTAAAACACAAAACATTTAGTTTCTGAATTTTGAGTTTATTTAAAAATATAAAATCATATATATAGTATATATATCTTGTATTACTTAATTATATGTATTATTGTCATTATTATATATAAATATATACTTTATTTTAAATTAAAAATGAAATTAAAATTTTACAAAAAATAAAAATCTAAAATTCAAAATTTTAAAACATAAAAAATATAAAAAACAATTAAAAATACATAACAATTAAATATACTTAAAACCTACAAAAAATAGAAGAAGATAAAAAAGTGCAAAAAAATTATTAATTATTAAAAATTATTAGTAAGTATACCTATCTGTCATTGTTCTCAGTGGTTCGATCCTAACACTTGTGCACTATACACACTTTTTGTAGAGTATAATAAATTTCACCTTACTTGCTTTCATTACTTTATATATACTACATGTTTATTGTTTATCTGGTTTGATTGGTCACGTGTCGAGAGTCGAGAGATGGCCAATACAATGATTGTTGAATCTGAGTTGTTGAACACATCATGCTCCTCCAAGACCGGACGTTAGTTGCCTCTGTTCAGCCCTTTCAACAAAATGGTGCCATTACCGGGGAGCAACAAATAGGATAGGATAGTGTACATATTATCAGCATCATTATATGTGTTTATTTATTTTTCAAATAATTGTTTATCTATGCTAATCATCTCTTTTGTTAGCTTTTCTATGAGGACCCGCTCTGCGTGGACGGTCTTCTAGGAGACCAAGGTATCCAAGCAAAGTGGAGACTGACTTTCTTCATTGAGCTGGTGACAAAAGAATAGGAGAGAAGACCGAGGAGAAGAGTAGTACGGATTAGCTTAGTGTAGAATTTTTTTTGTGAGATAGGAGACTCTATATTATTGCAATAATACAGGGACACTCTTAGACATTCATACATTTATAAGCATATTTTACCAGGTGTTTATTCACTTGGGTCCTGATCGGCTTTTATCGTAGTTTTCATCGCCTTCTATCTTTTATTCCCCTATTTTCTCATTATTTTGTTTCATTTTTTGTGATTTGAGTTTTGTGATTTATTTTTATTTGTTTAATGTGAATGAGCCCCTAGTCTTTTGGATTGCTTGATTGATTAATTAAGGTCCAAATCCCTAATTATTTGCAAGCTCATATAGTTTCTAATATGTTTTGACCTAGATCAAGTTAATATTTCACGCTAATAGCAATTCCTGTGTAAGATGATTTCATCAGCTTGCATTTATTGTGTTGTAATTTGAATTAATGTCCTATATCGCGCATGAAGAGAGTTGGGAAGTGTTGTAAGTCATCGAACTAAGCATACATCATTCATTATTGACAACCGCCCCGCACCCTATGTTAAGTCGGTCAACTTAATGTCCAAATTAATTAATGTGATTCGTTGCAGTCGGATACGAGGGGTTAATCAAAAACCACTTATCGATTAATGTGAAGTTAATTTTAAGCGACAATATTTTTTACTTGGTGGAAGTCCAAGGTCGATCTCAGGGAGGCATCTGTCTCCTTAGGTGAATTTAAGCAAGGATCCGAGTGTTGATTTACGAGGAGTATTTTTTTGTCTTTTTTTAATTTTCTATGCAGACTTATGGAGACAATGCATGCCAATTTAATGTTCAATTTAATTATGATATCAAATGAAGTCCAAAAATTATGAAAATTGACCAGATGATTAATGGTGATGAAAATGACCTACACTAATTTTTTTTGGAATTTTTCGACACTAAATAAATTTACTGTGAATGAAATGAACAGACAGGGTGATTTTCAGTATTTAATTTTTAATAAATATCAAAACACAATTTTTCCAAGAACTAAAATTATCCTAGGTGGCTCTAATGAGAAGGGACCTAGGAAAATTAACAGAACTTAATTTCACTGTGAAATGAATTAATTAAAATTAATCTAAGAAAATCACTTAACAATTTATTTAGGCCTCGATATGCATGAAAATGCTATGAAATTTTTATGGTATGTTAAAAATGATGTCCTTAAGTTACTGTGAATTTTTGATGAATTTTGTAAGCACAAAGAATTAACTATAAATCAAAAGGTGTCACGGGGCAAAATATGTCAACAATTCACCAATTAATTCATTAATAATTCAAATGAACTTACAAAAATATGACACGTGTACCAATAGACACAGGACAAAATTCTCAACAAAATGCAATTTTTAAAATTTCAAAATGATGTAAAATGCAATCTAGGGATGAGGCGATGGGAGGCGGGCCGCTTGGCGCAACCAGAGGGCGCCACGTGGCCTGCTGTGAGTGGCTGGAATAAGATGCATGTGTAGAGAGAAGAGGGGACCGAATTTGGAAAAACTCAAAACATGAAAGTTGTAGATCTCGATGAGATCTACAAGTTTCATGTTGACAAAGACGGAGATGAGGTCAAATATGATACATAAATACAAGGATACATAGATATACATATGTAGTGTACAAAGTGGCCCAAAAACCCAACTTTCTCATACAAGCTCCAAATTCAATAAAATTAGTCTCATTTTAAAGGTCTTTTAATGTGTAGTATTCTAAGAGTAAGTAGACCTAATTCGGAGTTTGCATGAGGGCTTAATGTGCATTCTAGTGTACAGGGGTTCTAGGGCTTTATTGACTATTTTACAAGGGGGATTTTTGGCATTCTTCCCTATATTATTAACTAAGGAATACATATTATAGAGAAGAGGTTATTTTAGTGAATGGGTATTTTACAAGGGATTTTTGGCTTCTTATTTAAATGTAAATGGACTACTAAAATGTATGAATTATGGATGCATGCATGAATGTTATTTATGCAATATAAAGGAAAATATGCCTCTATTTGCTCGGGAACAAGGCTCTATTTTTGACTTTTGAAGTGATGAATCACAGATTCATCAATTATGATGATGAGTTCTACATCACAGTGATATTTGCATTGCCTTTCTGCTATCTCCCTCGGTTTTTATTAACTTAGGTTTTAAAGAAAATCTAAAAAAATGTTAGGTGATTATTTTTTGAAATAAAAAAGTGAAAATTCAAACATTAAAACAAGGGGATTGCTAATAACACATTGACCCTAAATAAAATTTGTAATATACTTCATTGTATTGGGTTCATAAAGCCCACATTGTTTTTCATATACACTCCAGACCGAGAGAGGAACGACCCATAAAGATTAGAGCCAAAAACCCAGTCTATGGTTTTCTTGATTATCACTTAGGCTCAGTGAAGTACCGATGCTTCTATCGTACGTGGGCGAGTACGGCTTTCTCTGCTTACAGACTTAGTCTAAAGTATTAAGCTTAGGTCATCCCTTTACAGGAGTGTTTGTCTCATTATCATATGTCCGAGTACCCTGCAAGGGGGATGTATTTGATTTGCCACTTTCATTTTCCTCACTCTTCTTCTTTGGTTGAGTAGCCAACCTAGGAGCGATATGAAGGACCTAAAAAGGTCCAAACTACATGTTACAAAGGAAGTGGGAAGTATGGGATACTTTTTTGATAGTACTCACTCTCTTGTAGGTCTAGCTTCTAAGGACTTGCTAAAAGATTGGCCTAAACAACAATTAAAATTCAAAATATAAAAATAGTCGAACTCTTATGGCTTTACATGAATGAGTTGGTGAACCCATTGCTTTGCATTTATTTGAGTTGGTTTAAGGTCAAAGATCAATCCCATGCACTTATGCCATTTTTCTTTACTTATGTTTTCATTTCTCTTTATTTTGCTCACTTTGAGCCTTCTTCTTATCTCCTTTTCATTTCATTCTATTGTTTATCTCAGTATTCTCTACTCTTCATATATTCCTCTTCTAACTCAAGATGTTGAATCATGAATGGTTTATTCAGGACCCGCTGACACCCATATCGATTCCATGAATCTGACATCTCCAATTATTCGAGGCGATTCCTAAGAGTCCTATTCAGACTTTACAAACCATTCTCCAGACTCCTTGCCTTCTCATTCTTTAATAAATCGAGATGACTCTTATCTTGGCATTCGCCACCTGTAGATGGAAATCAATTTATCTTCATATCATGTACTCCATTCACATTTGTATGGGATCGACCCTAATTCCGAACCCCATCATTACATCTAGTGCTCATTACTAGTCTGAACTAGATGAATTTCATTGTGCAGATCAAGAGCTGAACTTGGACCTCGTTTAAATAAAGTACTCTGATTCGAATTCATAGACGGATCCTCAAGGAAAAGAGAGGGATGACCACAACCGATTCAAGACCTCCAGTCAGATCAGAATGTCGTGAATGCACAATTAGTCGCATCAATTCAGTCCCTCTAGCAGCAGCTCATAGATTGGGCTCTAGCCCAGGTCACCTTCACCGACATGCTAAATGACGTGAGGAGAGAAAGAGAGAACTGAGGAGGATGTGAAGATGAAACATGGAGGGGCATATGAGCCGAGAAGAGAAGCTCCTAAAACTACACTCAATGAAACCTACAATCTTGGCACTGGACAGATGACAGAGTGGATCCAAATTCATCTGGACCACATACATTTTGAGCTCAAGTTGCAGTTCTTAGATCTTATCCCCTCCTTCTACGAGAACATGAACGAGGAACATTCTATCCATCTCCAGCATTTCTCTCGTATATGAAAAACCACACACTACCGTATCATCCTGTTAGTCATAGTTAAAATGATTGTTTTACCATTTAGCCTTCAATGGAAGGCTTTATATTAGATCAATCGATTGGGGAAGGTCATGATGACCTGGGAGGAATTGAAGTATGCATTCCTCTGTAAGTTATATTCATTAGGTCGTCTCAACCAAATGCGGAATAGAATCTGCGCCCTCTCCCAAGGATTGCATGAGTCCATATGAATACTGGGAGAGATTTAAAGATCTTCAAGAGAAGTGCCCCCACATGAAATTCCTCATACAATTCTAGTCCAACACTTTTTCGAGGGCATGACTACTGAGAGTCAGAGGCTAGTAGATATTGCACATGGCAGATCTCACTTTGACAAAGATTAATATGTCATAAGGCAGATATTTGAAGAAATAGTCGAAGGAGAGGCTATCTTGTCTTAATCAAGTTCCTATCAGCACCAGTCGTAGATCCACCACAAGCACGTTAACATGGTAATATCTCATGAAGTGGACATGAATGAGAGCTACAACCTCAACATTATCAGGAGCTACCTCTCCAAAATGGACATTATTGAGAAAATATCACATGACCTTGAAAATTTATCTATTATTAAACAAATAACTCATCATCTGGACAAATTGGATCAGATTACCAAGCAGTTGGAATGTCATTTGATGGACCTAATTACCAAGCAACTGGAGTGCCATTTGATCCACAAGTTCTATCCATTAGGTCAACTCAACTAGATTACCAAGCACCTAAATTTTTGAAAAAAATTAATTCAAAATAATACAATAAAATTCAATAAATAAATAAGGGTGAGACGTGTCCCTAGCAACGGCGCTATTTGATGGACCACTTTCTACCTCACTTAAGAATTAAATGTAGTAGTATATGAAGGTAGAAATGATCTATAAAAATCACAATATTTGAATATTGTGGAGAATTTTTACTTGGCAAGACTACCAAGGTCGAACGCAGGGACAGAAGACTCCTTGTCTATTTATCAAAAATTATCGATTAAAGTTGAGAGATTAAATTCATTCATTTAGGTCAACAATGCAGATGCCATACAAAAAAAATATGATGCACAATATAATGATGCAAAAAAAGAATGTCATAGAATGAGGCATAAAATATGATGCATGTAGTTTTATCTGGTTTTATCTAATTAAAATGAAATGCAATGTGTAATGAAATGCAAATAGATAAATTATGTAAAAAGGTCCCCTAAATTAATCATACAATTGAGCAATAAAAGATAGGTTAATTTCAGGGGCAAATGATGCATTAAAATGAGTTGATGGAATTAAAATCAATAAGCAAGAGATACAATATATCTCAAGAGTTATCATGTTTAATTATGTGTCAAAACATAAAATAAATAATGTCGTAATGTAGATCATGAAATAAGCATTAAAATGAGACTAAAATCAACTAAATAATAGTTCGGATGCTCAAGATATGATCAATAGAGTACAAGGCATAAATGAAATAAAACTATAGAAATAAAAAAATAACCATGCATAATAGCCCTTGGGAGGGCACTTATGCAATAAGGGAAACTTGACAGGGTCCACAATAATTTACCTAGGCACGACACATGAGGCATGCACGCATGGGCTGGACTTGGTTGTGATTAGCGAAAAGCTTTAGGGTAGATTACAATTTACCTAGCCTGCATATGTGTTGCACACGTATAGGCCAGGCTTAGACCAAGGCAGAGGATCGGTGCAGGTTCAGATGCACATGGGATATCTCGATGCTTCCTACAGCGACTCAAATCCACCGAGCCAGTAGGTGTGGGGGTAGAAGCTATGGGGTGATCTTGACTGTTCTATCATATAGATCGAATGACAGCAGGAGCGTGGTCGTCATTTTCCTCCACCTTGCTTGTTCGGCGGTGATGGCAGGGCTGCTATGAGCCCACCAAACCTCCTCCATGCTCCTCTTCAACATCTGAATTGTTGAAGAGCTTTGTAATTCCTCGGCAAAGATCATGGAAGCCTTGTAAAGTGAGGAGAAGGTGCAGGCCATGTAGTCGGTGCGGGATAGCCGACGAGCGGGCTCTAGAATGGAGCCATTGTCAAATCTCCAACCATTGAAAGGATACCTACATAGAGCTAATTGCAAAACATAGCCAAAGAGGTAGGGGATGGAATGGCAGGCTCTCGAGCAGAAAAGGTGAAGCTTAGAGTGGAATCTCCTCTGCCTCCGGTGGAGGAGATGGCCTGAGATGGATGAGGGTTGTGGAGGATGAATATGGTGAGTGGAGGAGTCGGTGTGGTTATGTGATCTATCATGAAGGTAGGGATACATTTAACTAGAAGCGAATGTGTGTGTATGCGTCGAAATAAAAAGAAGAAGACAAGATAGAAACGAGGAAGAAGAGGAGTACCTGATCAGAGAAAGAAATTGATGGAGGAGTAGGCTTGGGATGAGTGCCGATTTGGCCCTCCGATCTTCGGTTGAGCAGGGCAGCTACACCGAAAAGCTCAATCGGCTGCAAGGCGGTCATGGCTTGGTCGGACGGCTAAGAGTCGCACCTGGGCATGGGTCATCACAGCCTCACCAATTCACCCTTCCATTATCATTGGAGTGGTAAGAGAAGCTAGGCTTCAGCCCGTGGACTTATGGATGAGGGTGTAGTGAGTCGGAGGGGAGGATTTATAGGCAATGAAGCTCTGACCGTTATAACATGAAGAGGAGATGTTGTAATGACTGGGAGGAGAGGGTGGATGTGATGGTTGAGGCATTGATGGTGTGCGTGAAGATCATGGGAGGTGCAGCTATGTGGACAGTCCATTAGTGAAGTATATGGGAAAACTTAAGCGCATCACGAAAGCATGAGGATCGCATCATATATGATCGGAGCGACTAGTCACACTAGTTGCTTGATGCAGTGGAATTTAAAAAATTTTAATCAATGAAACCACATGATTCAAGAACACTTCTCATATTATTTCATCTAAACCACAAACTAGATAAAGGAATACCTCTTGTAGCATGGTTGTGATCAAGTCTCTAAACAAAGAGACCTCCTGTCTCAAGTCTGATCTGTCAGAAGAGACGCTTGCGAGCGGGGAGATGAATCATGTGTTTCTCGCAATCCAAGTTGTTGATCTAAGCGATGAATCCCCTGATATCATCTCAGGAGATCAAACTTCTTCTTCACGAGCGAGGTGCGCCAAAGGAGACGGATATCCACAAGTCGTCGAGGCGATAGCAGAATGATGATGCGATGATGGTGGCGACCTTCTCTCTTGGGTTAAGTGGACAACCACTCAAGATAAAGTGAGAGGGGGTGGTGTGAGAATGAGAGTGAGATAGAGAGCAACTGTTTATGTATTTGAAGATCAAGGGGTGTCTCTTCTTATATAGTATTTTGGGAGTCCATGGATCTCAATCCATGGACAACACAAAATCAATATATGAGATTGATTTGTGTTGCTTTGAATGGTCATTATTTTGTTGTAAAAATACTACAACAATTAATTTAATTTAATTTAAATATTTATTGAATAATCAACATAAATTAATTCCAAATTAAATAATTCAACCTTGGAGATAATTAAGAAGGAGATTGCCTTCATCCCATAAAGGGGTGGGGTGTGGACGGCCACACATTCCTTTTAGGACTTGGTGGATGCCCATCTCTCTTGAATGGAAGGAGGCAATCTTCTCCCATTCATGATATTACATTATCTCATGAAATCTCCAATATTTACAACAACACTTGTTGTCAATTATCTTGCAAAAATAATTGATAATTATCTTGTGAACATTGCAATCATGCCATTGGAAATTTACGAATCATATTCACAACCCAAAATAAAATGTAAATTATATTTTCAATTAATTATCCAATGTGAATCCAATTCACATAAATAATTAATCAACAAATATAAATTACAATAGGCTCTCTCTAATATATTATAAATCATTTTTATAATATATATATTTATATGAATAATTTAGTAGTGCTATCCACATTATTCTTGTCCATAATAATTAGATCACATTTAATTATATTGGATCTTCATCCTCATGCATCAAAATAATATGAGTTGAATTCACATTATTCACATTATTCATGATAATTAAATCACATTTAATTATCCATTTCTCAGTACTTCGATTCAATCTAACAATGGAATAATTCCCGAACTCTTTCAAGAATTGTATACTTTCTCCGCAGATAATTCGAGATAAGATATGGCGATTGTACGTTCCATATATAGTGTCTTGGGTATTGAGATCACATCTCAAATCCATATCTTATGGACCTCTCATAGATGCTTATTTAAATCAAGATTGCAAATCTAAACTTCTTATTACATCTGAATCACATTCAGATCAATATCCAATATTTGAACTAAGATCATATCATTTCTCTACCCCTCGGAATGGAAACGTCATGGTTATACAATCATTTATGATCACGTCACCCTCAGGTACTCCTAATAAATGTACATCCTGCAACTGGAAGACCTATGATAAACCTGAAAACATAGATCAATCTATGATGTCATCTTTAGGGTTTCATCGTTCAGTTTCTCATTTTGGTCATTAGGAGTTGGTATCGATCATATGTTTTCCAAAAGAATATATCATACCTACAAATTCTTGTCATGCTTCAAAAGCACGACGACCATGCATGGAATTTGATCGGTCCCAATACCTTATAGAGCTCATGTCTTCCAGTTCACAAGTAAACCTATACGATCCCTTTGAGAGATCGTATCACTCATATGCCCTCATATGCACACCAGCTCGCCGGTGTATAGACCTTGATTAGACCATCAACCTATTGGTCTGCCAAATGTACATACTTATATATGTTGGACATGTGAGCCCTGGACGAACCATTCTTACAATAAATGTTATTGTAATATATATGTTTTTCAATAAAATTTATTGATATTTCACTCCCTTTTAGAAATTAAATGAAGGAATGCACTATAAGGTCCCTCTGTACAATTAGGGTTATGTACCATGTCCATCTTGATGATCATATAGATGTTGATTCATTAAATGAATCATAGAGGTCGGTGTTTGGATGAATATCTAAAGAGTTAGATAGAGGACTCATCAAGCACCATCAAATGATTATTAAGAGAAGATATCCAGCCTGAGTAGGAGATAGAAATCCTTTCTCACATAGGCTGATATATGACCGACCTCTTGATGCAGGTCCTCTGCATGGGAATGGTAATTCGAAGGTGTCAGATTAGTTAGGTCAAAGGGTTGACTTAACGAGATTGAGATAACCTAAGTCCTATGTTGAATGTTTCCATGGCATAGGCACACATCCTCTGACCGGAGACAGATGTGTTACTATATGTCTGAGTGTGTACATTTGGCATACCAATAGGTTGATGACCTAACCAAGGTCTATATACCGGTGCACTGGTGTGCATGTAAGGGCATATGAATAATACGATCTCTCAAAGGGATCATACAGGTTCACTTATGAAGCGGAAGACATGAGCTCACTCATGAGGTATTGGGACCGATCAAATTCCATGCATGGTCGTCGTGCTTTGGAAGCATGACAAGAATTTGAAGGTATGATATATGCTTTGGGAAATCATATGATCGATACTGATTTCCAATGACCAAGATTGAGAAACTTGGTGATCAAACTCTGAAGAAGACAGTGTAAAATTGATCTACATCTTCAGGTTAATCATAGGTCTTCCAGTATGTAGGATGTACATGTATTGGGAATACCTAAGGGTGATGTGATCATAAACGATTGTATAACCATGACGCTTCCATTCCGAGGGAGTGATGAAACAGGTTTGGATTTTAGTGGCTCCTCTCAGTAGAGAAGCAATCTGATCTTGGTCCAAGTGTTGGACATTGGTCTGAATGAGATTCAGATGCAATGAGAAGATTAGATTTGCGGTCTTGATTTAATCAAGCATCTGTGGGAGGTCCTTAAATCTGGATTTGAGATGAGATCTCAACATCCAAGTCACTATACGTGGAACAATACAATCGCTCTGTCCTTATCTCCATGTATCTGCGGAGAAAGAACATTATTCTTGAAGGAGTTCAAGAATAATTCATTTGATGAATTATGTATCCAAGAAACAAGATGTTGACAATTAAATGAGATTTAATTATCAAGAATAATATGAATAGGATTCATATTGTGAGAATGATTATCCAAGATAATTAAATGGGATTTAATTATCAAGGAAATGCAGATTGTGGATAGTGATATCTATAATATCTGAGTATATATTATAAATATGATTTATAATATATTAGAGAGAGAGAACCTTTGTAAATAGCATTTGTTAATTGTTAATGTGAATTGGATTCACATCAAGCAATTAACTGGAAATGTAATTTACAAATTAGTTTGGGCTATGAATATGATTCACATATTTTCAATGGCATGATTGAAATATTCACTAACTAATTGGGAATTAATTTAGTGGATAATTTTGCAGTAAATATACACTAATTAATTTGGAATTAATGTAGTGGATAATGTTGCAAATAAATAAGAGATAATGATATGAATTAAAAAAGAAGATAATCCACCTAATCACATGAGGTGGCGTCTCCCATGACTTGGTCATGGGCGACGCCCCATGTGTTTTGGGTGGATAATTATCTTTTTAATTATCATCTCATTATCTTATGATTATTGATTTATTTATTGGATTAAATTATGTTGATGATAATGCAACATATATTTAATTTAATATAAGTTAATATGTTGTTGTTTTTGAACAACAATGATCATGGCCATTGATTAAATACACATATCAATCTAACCATTGATTTTGTGTATGCCATGGATTGTAACCCATGGACTCCCAGACTAGTATATACAGAGGGCAACCTTAGCCCTTTGAGAGACAATATTCTATACGCCTACTCTCTCTCCCTCTCTCTCTCTCTCTCTTTCATTTCTAATTCTCGTCATCTCTCTCTCTAAGGTGGTCGTCCACCTTGTGTTTTGAGGGAAATAGCAATCGCCTCTACGCCCTCGTGTTGTTGCTTCGATTGCTCACGGATGTCCATCTTCTTTAGAGCTTCTTGCTCCAGAAGGAGACGTCGGATTTCATTGGATGAAATCAGGATATTCAAGGCTTGGATCTTCATCGAGGATTACGGGAGGAACGCGTCTCATCATCACGCCCGCAAGTGCCATCTTTGTAGATCGGACTTGAGTCAGGAGGATCTCATGCTTTAGAGATCTAGTGATCGCAACCACACTTCAAAAGGTATTTTTAATACTTTGTGGTTTGATGAAACGATACAAGAAATGTTCTTGTGATCATGTGGTTTCATCTCTTGATTTAAAATTTTTTAAATTCCGCTGCACCTACCGACCAGTGGGACTAGTCGCCCCGATCACATGAGATGTGATCAACACGCTTCCGTGATGCATTTGAGGATTCCTTGTATTCTTTCAATATATATAGTAACACATCTATCTCTGGTCAGAGGATGTGTGCCTATATCAAGAAATTATACAACATAGGACTTGGTTACCTCGATCTCGTTAAGTCAACTCTTTGACCTAACTAATCTGATACCTTTGAATCTCTATTCCTATGCAGAGGACCTGCATCAAGAGGTCAGTGATGAATACCCATTCATCACTCTTTATTCTTATATTTTAGCTACAAAAACCTTTGCAAATACATGTAGATATATGTAAATACAAATAATTACCAAAAGCATGCATTGTTTAAAAACTTATAATTAGCATGTTTTTGTGCAAAAATAAAAGAATAAAGATCAAAAAGAAAAAGAGGGAAATATTTAGAATAAATATTGAGCAACCTAACCCAAGGGAGGGCTCAGCATGGGCCTGACCGCATGAAAGCCACAGTAGAGGGAGATAGGAGCTCATGTGTAAATATTTATGTAAATAAATAAAATTATATTTTCCTCACCCAAAAATATGCTTGTACATATTTTGCATATATTTAGAAACTCTTAAAAACAAAATAAAAATTTAAAAAAATCAAAAAATGCAAAAATATCCCTCCACCATGTACATAGACCATCATCCTTTATTTATTTAACCCTATAAATAAATGTATTTATTTTCAAAACTTTTTGTAAATATTCTATGGTATATTTTGTAAATAAAATAAATAAAAAGAATTAAAACAAAAATCAAATAAAAATAACAAAAATTAAAAATACAAAAATAAATTGTCCATATGCCATGTATATAGTTGTACATAAATATTTATTTCACCTATGTATATAAATAATAAAAATAAAATAAAAATATCCTTTTATTCCTCATTTTATTCTATAAATAAATAAAATATAAAAGGGGAATAAAAATGGTATAAAAATAATAATTAAAAATCAAAAATCAAAAGCCTCCATATTGTATATATACCTATATAATGTAAATACCTCATTTTTATTTCCAAAAATTAATTAAAAATCACCAAAAAAATAGAAAAAAATAAAAGAAAAATATTTCATGTTTTGGATTTTTGCAAAATCGGCCATTTTCTGCCTTATTTTTGAGCTCCAAATCCTATCCACGTGGCAGCTTCTGGTTGGTCCACAGAGATGTTGACCTCCGGTCAACTCCCTCCGCGGACCGCCTTCTCCTGCGGATCTCGCGCCCGACCCGTTTTCGCCTCTTTTTCCGCGCTTGATCCGCGCGCCTTCTCCGCAAACCCCGGGTCCTATTGATTCCTTGTACATCCGACATGACCGCCGGGGTGTTCGCATTGGGATCCGCGCTCCTTGCAGCCCTACCCGACCAGCCCTAGTCGGGTCGGCACTCACGTATATAGCCGAGCTCCGCCGCTCATTTTCGCCATCTTTGGCTCGCCACTCTCATTCCCATGACCTCCATTGCAAACCTCGAGGTGACAGCTCGCGGTAGCCTTTGTCGCAGTGAGGAGGGGGTGCCCGGACCATTGATCCGGCAGCTTCGCGCCGCCGTGCTCCGCCTCGTGCAGGAGCTCGAGCCTCAGGCAGTGACAACCTTCGAGGCGACGACCAGGAGCTAGCCAAGCTCCAGCACAGTCTTCCACCGCACCCAGGTAGCCTTCTAGCTCGCCTAGTTAGTTTAATTTCTTGTTTCGCCCAAATCGCATCTCCGTCGAGTTCCTTTGATTCCGGTCATCTTGCGTATCTTCTCGATCATCGGGACACACCATCACCTTCGCCATCCTTCGACGCACCTTCTACGCCCCTTCATTCAACCCAGCTCGCACAGGAGCTGGGGTTCGAGCTCCACCGTCCTCCGCTCGCCGGAGCTCGCTCGTCCCGACCCTCAGTTCACCCTCACGCCGCTTCTTCGGGTCGAGGCACTTTGCCCTCGAACCGCGAAGCTCTTGAGCTGTTTTGCAGGTCAAGAGGAGGCCATCTGAGGCCCCCTCACATCCAGGCCAGGAGCTCATCGCCGCCAAGCTCGCCGGAGCCCCTCTAGGGCTCGGCTGGGCCATCGGAGGCCACCACCAGCTGCGGGACGTCATCGCCGATCTTCTCCGATCCTTGGAGGCAGCTGAGGAGGACCCTAGCACGCGTACGAGGCCGGCGAACCTCGTCGGCCACCTGTTCTTCGAGAGTCCTCCATCGCCGTCAGATCAGCCCCAGCTCCCCAGTTCGCATCACGACCGTCCATCCTTCGAGGAGCAGATACCGTCGATCATCCTGAGGGTAGATCTGGACCGTTAGCACAGAGGAGAGAGGCACCAGTGCCGCCAGCCGTCAAATCCTCCACGTGTCTCGCCCTGCACCGTCGATCGGCCCCCGTGCGTAAAGGAGAGAAGCGCCAGCCATCCGAGACCGTCCGATCATCTACGTGGCGCTCATCCAGCCGTCGGCGTAATAAGGGGTAATTTATCTTAGGCCCCCTCGTAGTTTGTGTTTTTAATTCCAGTCCTGTAAATATTTTATGCATTTTATTTACGTAGGGTAAATTGCACCTTGGACCTTGGGCTTGTTGAGATTCGCATTTATACCCCTGTATTTGTGATCCACGTGCTTCGCCACGTGCTTTGTCTGGGTTATTTGCAACTATTATCCTGTAGTTCTGGTTGGCTCATGAATGATTAGAAACTTTTTGGTAATTGCTTTTATGCCCCTGTGAACACTTTATTTGCACATGTGCGATTTTAGTGGGTTAATTGCATAACCGTCCCTGGACTTTTTGGTACGAGTTACCAAAAGGTCCTAGGACTTGGTTTTTATTACCAAAAGGTCCCTGAGTGCCCCAGGCACGCGCCACGCGCGTGACTTGCTGGGTTATTTGCACCTGGACCCCCAGATCTTCGGGTATTTGCACTTTGGTCCCTGTGCACAGTGCCCCCTTGTTATTTTTGAATAAAATATCAAATCACCTCCAAATTCGATGAAAATTTGACACATGGCTCCTGCCATGTTGTAGGATTTTTGAGAATTTTGGAGGACATTTTTGAGTTTATTTGTTATTTTTAAAAATTCAAAAACCATCATTTTAGCTACTGTCTAGATTTAAAAATTACAAAAAAATATAAAAACACCCCCAAAAATTCCAGAAAAATTAGGTGTTGTTTCTGTTGTGTTGGTTGATTTTCTAGCCAATTTTGGCTATTTTTCATTGCCTAAAAACCCTAAAAATTCAAAAACACCTAAAAACTCATAAAAATCATATTAAATAATCTAAAAACCCAAAAACAATAATTTTGGTGCTCGAATTTTCCTTGTTTTCTCTAGTATACAGGAAAATTACCTCCAGGCCCTCTTGAGATCCTTAGATATTTTATCTTTGGGTTTTGGACCTGGCTGGACAGTACCTTGTCTTTTTAGCACTGTTTGATTTTTAGAAAATAAAATACACCTTATAAAAATCCCAAAAATTCACCAAAAACACTTAAAAACCCAAAAAACATAAAAACAATTTTTCTTGAATTTTTGCTTGATTTTTGATGCTTTAAATAAATTGCTCAAGTGTGATTGTTTTTAGTCTTTCTCACTTTCTTCACATATTAAAAATCCCAAAAAAATTTAAAAACAATTAAAAACCACTAAAAATGTTTTCCCTTTTTTTCTGATTTGTTGACTACTTCGTAGGCCTTGGGCCAACCCGTGCTCCTTGTGTTCGACCCTGGGAGCTATACCAGGTTAATCACATAGCTAGGACCGCACTTCGTGTTTTGATCTCTGATTTATTTCGCGGTTCGATATTTTTCTTGATATACCCATCCTCTGAGATCCGGGTCGCAACGACCCTTGTTTTATTACCTTCACCCGGGTCTTGAGGGTTTTTCGGGTTATCAGTCAGTCAGATATTTGCCTATTGAGAAAGGATTGTCATCTCCTACTCAGGCTGGAGATCGCCTCTTAACAATCATTTGACGGTGCTTGATGAGTCCTCGATCTAACTCCTTAGATGTTCATCCAAGCACCAGACTCTATTGTTCAATCATTGAATCAACAGTTGTATGATTATTAAGATGGCCATGGTACATAACCCTAATTGTACATAGGGGCATCATAATGCATTCATTCATTTAATCTTAGATAGGGAGTGAAATAACAAATAAGTTTTATATATAAATCAAACACTACAATAACATATATTGTAGGAATGGTTTGCCTCAGACTCGCATGGCTAACAGTTAGATCGTGGAGGGAGGTAGGGGTTTGGAGGCCAAAAATAGAAGGGGGAGAGGGATTGGTGAAGCAAAACTACTTGAGAGGGGGATGTAGGAGGTTAAAGGTGAGTATTGATCGTTGTATCTTGCAATCCAACGACCAGGGAGGAGGTTTAAGTGGGTTGCTCAGATCAAATCAGATGGTCTGATCTGAAAGTAGAGCAGGGATGTGTGGTCGAGATGAAGCATATGGCTTCATCCATTGTCTAGGGGATAAAAGGTAACATGGGGAAAGAAAGGGCATAGGATAAGAGGCGATTGCTCGACAGTTGTTTATGAAGAAGTTGGCGGTCCAGATGAGGTGGGAGGCGAAGATCAGATGATTGGAAATGAAGGGAGATGGGCGGTAGAGATGGAGACAGGAAGAGGAGATAAAAGGGCCAAGGAAAGAAGCATGTGGAGAAAGGAGAAGAGGCCACATGGGTGGCCTAGACGGTACCACGTGGACTAATCAATTATTCAAAAAATAGAAAAAGAATATAAATAAGAAAGAAATAACAGAAATAAGAATTAATAAAAAATCAAAACATGAAAGTTGTAGATATCAAAGAGATCTATGAGTTTCATGTTGGATAAAAAGTTAGAAGAGGTCAATAATATAAGAAAATATTTTTAGAAGTATTTTTGATAAATAAAAACACTTGATTTTAATTATTTTGTATTTTTTATATTTTTAATTTTTAAAACTTTTAAAGCTCAAAATATATACGATAATTACTCTAACTTTTAGGGGTTTGAAATACATAATAAAATAAACAAAATAAAAGGGTTAATTTAAATATAAAAATTAGGGTTAATTATAGGTGAAGGATTTATTGATAAAGATGTAGAATTAATGAAGATAAGCAATGAAGTTTTTGTACTTCGAGGATAATAAGGGAGTATAGAAATGAAACAAAGATTCATCATCCCCCTATAATTAAACTATGCTTGTCCTCGAGCATCTAAAGATTGAATGAGTAGGATTAATTCATGACAGTGCATGTGACTTTTCAAGGCTCAATTCATAAAAGACTCTTTTTGGTAAATCCACTGCTTATACCAAGAATAGGCGCACATTGATCAATAATTAAAACTAATCACACCATGGCACATAGGTCAATATCAAACGATAACATGTCAACTTATTTGCATACTGACTAGGATTTTCTGATACTCGGATTTCATGAAGCATTCATCGACTTTATCCCATCCTCAAGTATCATAAAATTAGGTTTAGACTCAAATCTATAGTCTCAGTCCCGCAAGTGAAAACTCATCTCATGAATCATGCAATTGTGAAAGTAATGTGCTGATCATATTCTTTAGAAGGTAGAGATGAAGAGTGCAATATAGAGCTTAGATCCTTCAAACTAGGGAAGTGTGGATTTTTAAGTTTCAAACCCTATTGACTAAGGCAAGTTAACTCAGACTCTTAAGATCTCAAAAATAAAGTGTCCTCAAGTCCTTAAGCCTTGAGTGATAGTGAAAGTGTCAGGAATACACCAACTCTGAAATCAGTGAATTTTTGTGATTTTTGAATTTTGTAATTTTTATGGGATTTTTTTAGTCTCAAGAGAAATAATGATAGACCAAGTTCTTATGAATAGTTGCATCCATTTCCGACCAGTATGGGTGTAAGTACGAATCATTGGATGGTTACCCGTATTACTTCAAGGCAGTGCCATTCGCATTGTATTTTAACCACCCACTCTACTAAGAAAAAAGAGACCATAGTTCTCTCACTGAGAAATATCTACTCATTTTTAAACTCAATAGTCAGAATTCATGCTTAAGAAAAGGTTTGATTTTTCATATTTTTATGGGATTTTTTAGTAAGGTTTAAAAAATAGTTAGTCCCTCAATTTTTAAAAAAATGAAAACATTTTCCAAAGCATGTCATATAATAATAGATTTTCAAAACATTTTTCAAAAGATTTTTTCAAATGAGTCAAATACACATTTTCAAACCATTGTTAAATATTTTTTAAAATAGTGTCACACAGATAGAAAATTTCTCCAAGCATTTTAAAAATATTTCTACAAAACCCGATTCAAAATACTTATATCCTAGCCCTAAAAATTTTAAAAAAATTTAAAATATGAGCTTTGGCTAAAGGATATATGAAATATATACGGTATACACCAATTACTTAACTTTTTCTATGACCCATAGTACAAAAGTGATATGAAGCCATAGCTCAGGTTAAATACAAGGTGATAAAGTAGAACTGACTCGGATGCTCCCCCTATACTTAGGTTAAAAATGACCTAAGTATAATAAGAAGAAGAGTGAAGAATGAATAACTCGAGTCTCCCTATACTTAGGCTGAGAATATCCTAAGTATTAAATATGCAATGAGGATGGAGAGACCCATGATGAATAATCAGTGACTGTACAACGTTCCCCATATACTTAGGTTGAAGAGTAGCCTAAGTATTTGGATGTGGAATTAAGGATGGAGAACCTGTGATGAGTTAGGGTCAGAGGGGAGTGGATTTACATAGATGAAAGGTGGAGATGGGAAAGTAACGAAGTTGTGACCACGTCGTTTAATTTGTGTTCGTTGTAGTATGTGTACTTAGCGAATCAGTCATAACCGAGAGAATATTTCCGTGAAGTGTGTCTCGGCTATAGTTTATATCTCGAGCAAGCGTCGAGTACAGGGAGGCAAAGGAACAAGTTCAGGTTAATTCAAAAAATTAGGTTTAGATGTCCAATGCGGATTTTTTTAAATTTTTTTTAATGCAAAAATAATGGGAGATGCAATATGAGGGTGAATTAAGACAATAAGAAAACACACAACTATGCCAAATTAATTTTAATGCAAAATTGATCAGATTTAGCCTAATTGTATTTTTTCTAGTATCCTAATCCAGTGATGAACACAAAACAAATTTTTTGGAATTTTAGGAATTAAAATGCAACAATGAAAATGCACACTTTTATGGGTTTTTTTTGTAAATTTTCACACCAATAGAATGCAAAAATTATGAAAATTTTACTAAAAATAAAACATGATGCAAGGAGATTACAGTAATTTTTTGGATTTTTTCAAGAAAATATGAATTTGTTATGGATTTTTTAATGAAAATAGAGTGACAGTCAATAGTTAATTCCTACTAAATCCACATTAATGAATTAGCGAATTATCTCACGTAGGTATTTTTATAAGGAATCCAGGAGATTTGAAATTTCGCAAAATAGATGTGTGTGATTTAATTAAAAATCATTTACTAAAATCACTTGACAATCTATTTAAGGCAAACTCCAATTGAGATAAAATTTGGACAGTAATGAGAGCATACTTCAAGGCATCATTCCTGATTTTTACGAAATTTTTCGAGCAACTGTGAGTGAGATATGAATTTAAGAGTCCAGATTGGGTCAGTATACATAATTTCACTTGAACAATTTTAACTAATTCATCATAACTCACAAAAACATAAATAAATATCCATATGGTAAAGATTTAGTTGCTCAACATAATGCCAAATTTCATCAAATAAAAAGATGCTAAAATGAGGTCTAAATTTATAAGCAAATACAAGGGTGTTCGTGCAAAATATAAAATAAAATCATACAAACAAACTGTACGCAGGAGCACTTATGAAATTGCAGAAACTAAACAGAACAATGTTGCAATTTTCAAAAAAAATAAAAAAATAAAATATACCTTCTCCTTCGTTCGATAGCGGCTAGGGCGCACAAGATGGGGGGTGGGGCGGCGGAAGGGCAGAGTGGCGCTGCAGCCCATGCAGAGGAGGGCGGAGGTCAGCGAGGCGGTGGCCGGCAATGAGGAGGCGCTGGCGGGGTGAAGCGGGCTTGCGGTTGGATCAAAGGAGGAGTTGCGGCCTTAGTGGTTGTTGGGGGGATCGTGGGCATGCTGGCAGAGGAGGGGTCGCGGTGATGGCGAAGCGTGCCACGGCGGCACGAGGCTGATGCTTCGACGGAGCGACGGTGGTGGCCGATCGACCAGGCAGAGGAGGGCCACCGCCTCTGCAGCCGGCAGGATGCTGTGGAGGAGGGAGTGGGGCGGCAGCGTTATTGCTGCTGCTCCCCCCTCTATTATTATTATTTTTGTTTTTTTTAATTTTTTTGTTTTGATTTTTTTTAAATATTGTAAGCGGGAGATAAAAACTGAAAATGAATGGTGGAAAAAAATGATGAGGTGATATGATTGAAATGATATGATGAAGATGTGGTGGTGATATAAAAATGATGGTGATCACGACAACAAGGAAACAAGATATTAGATAAAATAAAATAACAAGAGAAATGAGGAGAAATACTTACCTGATGTTCGTCGGATTTACGGAGCAGTTACGCTGGACTCCGGTCGTCGACTCAATCTGATTGGCGAAATAAAAATCGAAGAAGCTAAGCGAGCTACAAGGGATGCTCGTGACGCGGGGATGGTGGTTGTCGCGGATCTCGCCTGAAGGAGGTCATCGCTTGAGGAGGATGCTTAGCCGTTGTCACCAACAAAACACTCCAAGCTCTCTCTATTAGTATGGAGGATGCAAAAAATATGAATGAGGAGATGAATATAAAGAGAAGAGAAAGGGAGGTTAGATTGGTGATGGAGTTGAATGGGAGGTTGGATTATTGGTGGAGTTGAATGGGAGGTTGGATGAAGAATATGGGTTAGAATGGATGTTATTAGAAAATGTTGGAGTTGAATGTAAGTTGGTGGTAAAAGAAAAGTTATTGTAGAGAATAGGAAATAAATAAACTAAGCTACTAAAATACAATAAAAATAAAGAGAAGAAAAAATAGTGGGGAATTTACAAAAGAAGACAAACAACTTGTACATTTTTTGTTTGCTTTTCTAATTTATTTTTTTTCTTTTTAATAAGAGATATTTACAGCAGAAAAAATACAATAAAATACTAGAATCAAAATACAACACAACCATGATTTTTTATATTTTTTATTAATTAAAAAATCAATAAATAATAAAGAAAGAATGAGTATTTACATTATATATAATGTATATGTAGGTCCCAAAACCCAAATTTTGCAAATGAGCTCCGATTTCAGTGAAACCACTAATGTTGGGTTGAACTTTAAAAGTAAGTTTGGTGAATTTGGAGTTTATACGGAGCGGGAATTTAACCGGGAAGTTGGACTTTATGACTTTTTTCTTTGGGATCTAGGAGAAATTATTTGAGGTGAAATTTTTTTGTATTTTGCATTTTTTATTCATTTTTATGAATAAGTCAGAGAATGAATTAGCAAAAAAAGAGTTGAGATGAAATTATTAAGAATACATGAAGTTTTGGGCTATTTATAGGTGAAAAACTCCTTTACTTTTGCATCTTTTTATTGTTGATTTATTTTTTACAATCTAATATACAATAATTAGTGTGTTTCATTTACAAGAGTCATTTTTTAGTTTATTGATTTCATGGATATTTATTTGAAAATTTACTCAAGGATTTTGCTAAGATCAAGATATTGAGATGATGAATCGTGGATTCATCACCGCCTATACTTAAACTTTGCTAGTCCTCAAGCAAATAAAGAATGAATAAGTTGGAATAACTCTTGATTGTGCATGTGAATAAAAGACTTGATACGTTCAAGAACTCTCGGTTTTAGAGATCCTAAAATTCTAAGCTGAAGCAAGCTCCAATCAAAAGGTATCCCATTTCCCTAATTATCAGACTCTCTCTGTATACATATATAATAGGGATATGACATTAAGTGTGGACTGCAGATATAAGAGCAGAGTCGCAATGTCATCCAAGATTCCAGTCCAAGGGACTCTCCTAAGAACCCGACCCTCAACACTAGGGAATAAATCATTTCTTGCATTCAATCCACCGTCTCTTTAGTTGTCAGACTTAAAAGTGTAGATGGAAGGCCAGTTGATGGAGGGCATAGGATTGTGTCATTTCTTCTCTCCCTCTCATTGGGACAAGGATCCTCTCGATTGCCTTATTAACACAACACATGTATTTTTTTGTTTGTTGATCAGTGTGTTCGTCAAGAGAAGTTGGAGTAGTATGCACTTGTTTTCCTGGGAGTACACCGGGGTGTGCCTTTTTTTTAGTATCTATTATACCTTATACACCCAGACATATAGCATTTATGATGCAAAGCCCTTTTTTGGTGCTAGCCCAATTCTTGGTCCTAATTGCGGTGGTCCAAGTGAACACTTTGAAATGGTTGGGAGTGCTCGCCTTTGGTGGAAGCTGTTTGATATTTGACTTTGTAAGGTGAGAGCTTTTCTTTCAACATTGATATTTATTTTCTTTGCTTTGCTTTTTGGCTAGCTCCACTACTTTTACCAAAAGTTGGCGCACACTGATCAACCATTTTTTTAGATTTCATCACACCCTGGCACATAGGTAAATATTAAGAGATAGTACAAGAACCATGTTCTCATATTGGCAAAAGGTGTTGACACTCAGGTTTCATGAAGCATTCATTGATTTTATCCAATTCTTGAGCATCATCAAATCAAATCCAAATTCAAATCCCTCATCCCAGTTCCTCAAGTGAAATTTCAACTCATCTCATCATAATTGCAGTCGTGTATGTAAGGTGTTGATCATATTCTTAAGGTAGAGACTAAGCATGTAATATAGCACACAAATCTTTCAAACAAGGGAAATGTGGATAACTAAATCCAAGACCTTAATGACTAAGGTTGGTTAACTCAAAATCTCAAGATCTCATAAACCAAGTGTCCTTGAACTTCACTAGACTTGCGTGAATGTGAATTTGTCAGGGATTAAACCAACTTATTAGTTAGTTTTTTTGTGATTTTTTAGAGTTTTTTAGAAAACAAAGGAAAAAAAAGAAAGATGTTTCTTTAAAAAAAGTTTTTTGCTTTTTTTCAAGAAGTTTTTTAAAAAAGATACCTTTTTAAAAATAGTTTTTTTAGAAGATTTTTTTCTGAGTTTTTTTTGGAAAAGTTTTTTTACTAATTTTACCCACCCCATAATTATTGTATAATATATACAAAAAAATACGTGAAAGTGCGAGCTAAGGGTCCCCCCATATACTTAAAAAAAACTTTGCTAGTCCTCGAGCAAATAAAGAATAAATAAGTTGGAATAACCCCTGACTATGCATGTGAATACAAGACTTGATCCGTTTAAGAACTCTCGATTTTAGAGATCCTAAAATTCTAAGCTGAACCAAGCTCTAGTCAAAAGGTATCGAATTTCCCTAATCATCATACTCTCTCTATATACGTATATAATAGGGATATGACATTAATTGTGGACTGCAGTTACAAGAGTAGAGTTGCAACGTCAACGTCACCCAAGGTTCCAGTCCAAGGGACTCTCCTAAGAACCCGACCATCAACACTCGGGAATAAATCATTTCTTGCATCCAATCCACCGTCTCTTTAGTTGTCAGACTTAAAAGTGTAGATGGAAGGTCAGTTAATGGAGGGCATAGGATTGTGTCATTTCTTCTCTCCCTCTCATTGGAACAAGCATCCTCTCGATTGCCTTATTAACACAACACATGTATTTTTTTGTTTGTTGATCAGTGTGTCCGTCAAGAGAAGTTGGAGTAGTATGCACTTGTTTTCCTGTGTGTACACCGCGGTGTGCCTTTTTTGAGTATCTATTATACCTTCTACACCCATACATGTAGCATTTATGATGCAAAGCCCTTTTTTGGTGCTAGCCCAATTCCTGGTCCTGATTGCAGTGGTCCAAGTGAACACTTTGAAATGGTTGGGAGCGCTCGCCTTTGGTGGAAGCTGTTTGATATTTGACTTTGTATGGTGAGAGCTTTTCTTTCAACATTGATATTTATTTTCTTTGCTTTGCTTTTTGGCTAGCTCCACTGCTTTTACCAAAAGCTGGCGCACACTGATCAACAATTTTTTTAGATTTCATCACACCTTGGCACATAGGTAAATATCAAGAGATAGTACAAGAACCATGTTCTCATATTGGCTAAAGGTGATGACACTCAGGTTTCATGAAGAATTCATTGATTTTATCCAATTCTTGAGCATCATCAAATCAAATCCAAACTCAAATCCCTCATCCCAGTTCCTCAAGTGAAATTTCAACTCATCTCATCATAACTGCAGTCGTGTATGTGAGGTGCTGATCATATTCTTAAGGCAGAGACTAAGCTTGCAATATAGCACACAAATCTTTCAAACTAGGGAAATGTGGATAACTAAATCCAAGACCCTAATGACTAAGGTTGGTTAACTCAAAATCTCAAGATCTCATAAACTAAGTTTCCTTGAACTTCACTAGTCTTGTGTGAATGTGAATGTGTCAGGGATTAAACCAACTTATTAGTTATTTTTTGTGATTTTTTAGAGTTTTTTTAGAAAACAAAGGAAAAGAAGAAAGATGTTTTTTTAAAAAAATGTTTTTGCTTTTTTCAAGAGTTTTTTAAAAAAGATACTTTTTTAAAAATAGCTTTTTTAAAAGATTTTTTTCCATGTTTTTTTGGAAAAGTTTGTTTACTAATTTTACCCACCCCATAATTATTGTATAATATATACAAAAAACACGTGAAAGTACGAGCTATGGGTCTCCCACATATACTTAGACTTTGCTACTCCTCGAGCAAATAAAGAATTAATAAGTTGGAATAACCCCTGACTGTGCATGTGAATACAAGACTTGATCCGTTCAAGAACTCTCGATTTTAGAGATCCTAAAATTCTAAACTGAACCAAGCTCTAGTCAAAAGTTATCCAATTTCCCTAATCATCAGACTCTCTCTGTATGCATATATAATAGGGATATGACATTAAATGTGGACTGCAGTTACAAGAGTATAGTCGCAACGTCACCCAAGGTTCCTGTCCAAGGGACTCTCCTAAGAACCCGACTCTCAACACTAGGGAATAAACCATTTCCTGCATCCAATCCACCATCTCTTTAATTGTCAGACTTAAAAGAGTAGATAGAAGGCCAGTTGATGGAGGGCATAGGATTGTGTCATTTCTTATCTCCCTCTCATTGGAACAGTGATCCTCTCGAGTGCCTTATTAACTCAACACATGTATTTTTTTGTTGATCAGTGTATCCATCAAGAGAAGTTGGAGTCGTTTGCACTTGTTTTCCTAGGAGTACACCCGGGTGTGCCTTTTTTTGAGTATCTATCATACCTTTTACACCTAGACTTGTAGAATTTACAATTCAGAGCCCTTTTTTGATGATAGCCCGATTCCTGGTCCTAATAGCGGTGGTGCAAGTGGACACTTTGAAATGGTTGGGAGCGCTCGCCTTTGGTGGAAGCTCTTTGACATTTGACTTTGTATGGTGAGAGCTTTTCTTTCGACATTGATATTTTATTTCTTTGCTTTGCTTTTTGGCTAGCTCAACTGCTTTTACCAAACATTGGCGCACACTGATCAATATTTTTTTAAGATTTCATCATACCCTGACACATAGGTAAATATCAAGAGATAGTAAAAGAATCATGTTCTCATACTGGCTAAAGGTGCTGACACTCAGGTTTCATGAAGCCTTCATTGATTTCATCCCATCCTCGAGCATCATCAAATCAAGTCCAAACTCAAATCCCTGATCCCAGTTCCTCAAGTTAAATTTCAACTTATCTCATCATAACTGCAGTCGTGTATGTGAGGTGCTGATCATATTCTTAAGGTAGAGACTAAGCATGCAATATAGCACACAAAACTTTCAAACTAGAGAAATGTGGATAATTAAGTCCAAGACCCTAAGGACTAAGGCTGATGAACTCAAACTCTCAAGATCTCTTAAGCCAAGTGTCCTCGAACTTGACTGGTCTTGTGTAAATGTGAATGTGTCAGGAATTAAACTAACTTATTAGTTAGTTTTTTTATGATTTTTTATAGTTTTTTTAAAAATAAAAGAAAATAAGAAAGATATTTTTTTAAGTTTTTGCTTATTTTCAAGAGTTTTTAAAAAAAAGACACTTTTTTTGAAAAAGTTCTTTTAAAAAAATTCTGAGTTTTTTTGGAAAAGTTTTTTACTAATTTTACTCACCTTGTAATTATTGTATAATATATACAAAAAATACGTGAAAGTACGAGTTATGGGTCCCCCTATTAAAATTTACTAGTCCTCGAGCAAATAAAGAATGAATAATTTGGATTAACCCTGATTGTGCATGTGAATACAAGACTTGATCCGTTTAAGAACTCTCGATTTTAGAGATCCTAAAATTCTAAGCTGAACCAAGCTCTAGTCAAAAGGTATCCAATTTCCCTAGTCAGCATACTCTCTCTGTATACATATATAATAGGGATATGACATTAAGTGTGGACTGCAGTTACAAGAGTAGAGTCGCAACATCACCTAAGGTTCCAGTCCAAGGGACTCTCCTAAGAACCCGACCCTCAACACTAGGGAATAAACCATTTCTTGAATCCAATCCACCGTCTCTTTAGTTGTTAGACTAAAAAGTGTAGATGGAAGGCATGTTGATGGAGGGCATAGGATTGTGTCATTTCTTCTCTCCCTCTCATTGGAACAAGGATCCTCTTGAGTGCCTTATTAAATCGACACATGTATTTTTTTGTTTGTTGATCAGTGTGTCTGTAAAGATAAGTTGGAGTCATCTGCACTTGTTTTCCTAAGAGTACACCGAGGGGTGCCTTTTTTGAGTATATATTATACCTTTTACACCCAGAATTGTAGCATTTACGTTGCAGAGCCCTTTTTCGGTGCTAGCCCGATTCTTGATCCTAATAGTGGTGATCCAAGTGGATACTTTGAAATGGTTGGGAGCGCTCGCCTTTGGTGAAGATCTTTGATATTTGACTTTGTATGGTGAGAGCTTTTCTTTCAACATTGATATTTCTTTTCTTTGCTTTGCTTTTTGGGTAGCTCCACTGCTTTTACCAAAAGTTGGCGCACACTGATCAACAATTTTTTTAGATTTCATCACGCCTTGGAACATAGGTAAATATCAAGAGATAGTACAAGAACCATGTTCTCATACTAGCTAAAGGTGTTGGCACTCAGGTTTCATGAAGCCTTCATTTATTTTATCCCATCCTCGAGCATCATCAAATCAAGTCCAAGCTCAAATCCCTCATAATAGTTCCTCATGTGAAATTTCAACTCATCTCATTATAACTGCAGTCGTGTATGTGAGGTGTTGATCATATTCTTAAGGTAGAGACTAAGCATGCAATATAGCACACAAACCTTTCAAACTAGGGAAATGTAGAAAACTAAATCCGAGATCCTAATGACTAAGGCTGGTTAACTTAAAATCTCAAGATCTCATAAACCAAGTGTCCTTGAACTTCACTAGTCCTGTGTGAATGTGAATGTGTTAGGGATTAAACCAACTTATTTGTTAGTTTTTTTAGAGATTTTTTAGAAAACAAAGGAAAAGAAGAAAGATGTTTTTTTAAAAAGTTTTTGCTATTTTCAAGATTTTTTTAAAAAAGACACTTTTTAAAAGTAGTTTTTTTAAAAGATTTTTTCTGAGTTTTTTTTGAAAAAGTTTGTTTACAAATTTTACCTGTCCCGTAATTATTGTATAATATATACAAAAAAATACATGAAAGTACGAGCTATGGGTCATCCTCATATACTTAAACTTTGTTAGTCCTCGAGCAAATAAATAATGAATAAGTCGGAATGACCCCTGACTGTGCATGTGAATACAAGGCTTGATCCGTTCAAGAACTCTCGATTTAGAGATCCTAAAATTCTAAGATGAACCAAGCTCTAGTCAAAAGGTATCCAATTTCCCTAATCATCATACTCTCTTTGTATACGTATATAATAGGGATAAGACATTAACTGTGGACTGCAGTTACAAGAGTAGAGTCGCAACGTCACCCAAGTTCCAATCCAAGGGACTCTCCTAAGAACCTGACCCTCAACACTAGGGAATAAACCATTTCCTACATCCAATCCACCATCTCTTTAGTTGTCAGACTTAAAAGTGTAGATGCAAGGCCAGTTGATGGAGGGCATAGGATTGTGTCATTTCTTATCTCCCTCTCATCGGAACAAGGATCCTCTCGAGTGCCTTAATAACTCATCACATGTATTTTTTTTGTTTGTTGATCAGTGTGTCCGTCAAGAGAAGTTGGAGTCGTCTGCACCTGTTTTCCTGGGAGTACACCGGGGTGTGCCTTTTTTTGAGTATCTATTATACCTTTTACACCCACACTTGTAGCATTTACGATGCAGAGCCCTTTTTTGGTGCTAGCCCGATTCCTGGTTCTAATAGCAGTGGTCCAAGTGGACACTTTGAAATGGTTGGGAGCGCTTGCCTTTGGTGGAAGCTCTTCGATATTTGACTTTGTATGGTGAGAGCTTTTCTTTCAACATTGATATTTCTTTTCTTTGCTTTGCTTTTTGGCTAGCTCCACTACTTTTACCAACAATGATCAACAATTTTTTTGAACTTCATCATACCATGGTACATAGGTAAATATCAAGAGATAGTACAAGAACCATATTCTCATTCTAGCTAAAGGTGTTGACACTCAGGTTTCATGAAGCCTTCATTGATTTTATCCCATCCTCGAGCATCATCAAACGAAGACCAAACTCAAATCCCTCATCCCAGTTCCTCAAGTGAAATTTCAACTCATCTCATCATAACTGCAGTCGTGTATGTGAGGTGTTGATCATATTCTTTAGATAGAGACTAAACATGCAATATAGCACACAAATCTTTCAAAATAGAGAAATGTGGATAATTAAGTCCAAGACCCTAAGGACTAAGGCTAGTTAAATCAAAATCTCAAGATCTCATAAACCAAGTGTCCTTGAACTTCACTAGTCTTGTGTGAATGTGAATGTGTCAGGGATTAAACTAACTTATTAGTTAGTTTTTTGTGATTTTTAAGAGTTTTTTAAAAAAACAAAGGAAAATAAGAAAGGTGTTTTTTTAGTTTTTGTTTTTTTCAAGAGTTTTTTAAAAAAAGACCCTTTTTTGAAAAAGTTCTTTTAAAAGACTTTTCTGAGTTTTTTTACTAATTTTACCCACCCTGTAATTATTGAATAATATATACAAAAAAATACGTGAAAATAAGAGTTATGGGTTCCCCCCTATTCTTAAAATTTGCTAGTCCTCGAGCAAATAAAGAATGAATAAGTTGGAATGACCCTGATTGTGCATGTGAATACAAGACTTGATCCGTTCAAGAACTCTCGGTTTAGAGATCCTAAAATTCTAAGTTGAACCAAGCTCTAGTCAAAAGGTATCCAATTTCCCTAATCAGCATACTCTCTCTGTATACATATATAATAGGGATATGACATTAAGTGTGGACTGCAGTTACAAGAGTAGAGTCGCAACATCACCTAAGGTTCCAGTCCAAGGGACTCTCCTAAGAACCCGACCCTCAACACTAGGGAATAAACCATTTCTTACATACAATCCACCGTCTCTTTAGTTATCAGACTTAAAAGAGTAGATGGAAGACCATTTGATGGAGGGCATAGGATTGTGTCATTTCTTCTCTCCCTCTCATTTGAACAAGGATCCTCTCGAGTGCCTTATTAAATCGACACATTTATTTTTTTTGTTTGTTGATCAGTGTGTCCGTAAAGATAAGTTGGAGTCGTCTGCACTTGTTTTCTTGGGAGTACATGAGGTGTGCCTTTTTTGAGTATATATTATACCTTTTACACCCATACTTGTAGCATTTACGATGCAGAGCCCTTTCTTGGTGCTAGCCTGATTCCTGATCCTAATAGCGGTGATTCAAGTGGGTACTTTAAAATGGTTGGGAGCGCTCGCCTTTGGTGGAAGCTCTTTGATATTTGACTTTGTATGGTGAGAGATTTTCTTTCAACATTGATATTTATTTTCTTTGCTTTTCTTTTTGGGTAGCTCCAATGCTTTTACCAAAAGTTGGCGCCTATTGATCAACATTATTTTTAGATTTCATCACACCCTGACACATAGGTAAATATCAAGAGATAGTACAAAAACCATGTTCTCATACTGGCTAAAGGTGTTGACACTCAGGTTTCATGAAGCCTTCATTGATTTTATCCTGTCCTCGAGCATCATCAAATAAAGTCCAAGCTCAAATCCCTCATCCCAGTTCCTCAAGTGAAATTTCAACTCATCTCATCATAATTGCAGTCGTGTATGTGAGGTGTTGATCATATTCTTTAAGGTAGAGACTAAGCATGAAATATAGCACACAAATCTTTCAAACTAGGGAAATGTGGATAATTAAGTCTAAGACCCTAATGACTAAGGTTGGTTAACTCAAAATCTCAAGATCTCATAAACCAAGTGTCCTTTAACTTTACTAGTCTTGTGTGAATGTGAATGTGTCAGGGATTAAACTAACTTATTAGTTAGTTTATTTGTGATTTTTATGAGGTTTTTTCAAAAACAAATGAAAAGAATAAAGATGTTTTTAAAAAAGTTTTTGCTTTTTTTTCAAGAGTTTTTTTAAAAGACATTTAAAAAAAGTTTTTTGAAAATATTTTTTTCTGAGTTTTTTTGGAAAAGTTTTTTACTAATTTTACCCACTCCGTAATTATTGTATAACATATACAAAAAAATACGTGAAAGTACGAGCTATGGGTAAAGTATATATGTAATATATACATACCCCCTATACTTAGCACGTGTTATGTCCTCATGGCGCTATGTGACAAAAAGCCATAGCTCATACTAATCATAAGTGGCTGAAAAGAATAGAAGAATATAAGAATATGGGAGAAGCACAACGGACATCGACCCCCTATACTTAGGCTCTTGTTAGCCTAAGTATTGGAGAGAATACAAGATTGGGGGACCAATGAGGGTGGGAAAGAATATACAAGAAGAGATGGAACAACTCGGGTCACTCACCCCCTATACTTAGGATCTAGTCATCCTAAATGTAGTCACAAAATGAAAATGATACAGAACTGGGGCAAGTGATGCGAATCACGGGGGAGGGAGGGAAATAAAGGAAGGAAAATCTATATAAGGAGGAGTAAGAATATACAAGGATCAAGAAGATTTGTGACGGACCTTCTTGGGGGAGCGAGGGGGGGTAGTATACACATGTGTCGCTGTCAGAATCATCCTCAGAAGAATAATAGTGAGGTGTAGGGAACGTCCGACGAGGGTTGACACATGGTTGCTTGCTCAAATATGGCTTCAGAACAGCCGAACTGAGCTCACTCATATAGATCATCTCATTCGGACCTGATGAGGACTCCTCAAAAAGTTCCTTCTCGAGTACGTCGAAGGTAACTTTCTTAGCTGATTTTCTAGAACCTGAAGCATCAAGAGGAAGAGGAGATTGATATGTCTTGAGGAGTTCAAGGGAACACCTCGAGGAATCAGCACTCTTCTTCTTCTTACTAGATGACTGACAAGAGGATGGAGCAACCGATTCATCAAGATTGGTCAATTTGGTCCTAGTTGTCTCTTTTGATGTAGGTCTTGGATGTAGTGAGGTGCTGACTAGAGGTTCTTCATCGGATGAGTCACCATATGCATTGTAATACTCCTGCAGGTCTAGCCCACGTCTGGTAAGGCATAGTGTTCTTAGTTGGCTTGGCATTGATCGTCTCATGAATCGGATCATCTAAAAAGTCAAGGAAATCAGAAATGATCGTGTCTGACTAAAGGACAGCTTCTGGTTGTGAGTCCTCTCTAGAAGCTGTCATGGTAATGGTGATGCAAGTAGTGGGTGATGTGGAGGTGTAGGGAGTCTCTGAACCAATGGTCGTCAGGATAGTTGGTATCTCAGGTGTAGTAAAGAGACGGGACTCAACTGACTCTCGAAGATCACAACTGTCTGCGACTTTACAGGTTACCTTGGAATATCGTGTGTCCTCAAAGATCGGGTAAGGTCGAAGTGCTCCCAATGCAGTGAAATCAATCTCCCGAGTTTCGCAATCTATAGTTGCCTTATCCAAGTCTAAGAACGGTTTCCTAAGAATGATCGGAGACTAGATGAACTCTCCTTGGTGCTCAATGTCAATGATCGTGAATTCTACCTGCAGTAGAGCACCTTGGAAAGTAATTATGACTGAAATCATTCCTCTCAACCGTTTAATGGACCCATCAACCAACTGAAAGATCTCTCTTGCTTTCTTGGAAGATCCGTGTTTGAGATTGGCAAACACGAAGGTCGGGAGAATATGAATCAGTGAGTCATCATCGATTCTTTTATGGGTGAAGATGGTGTCTTTGATTTCACAATCAAATCTAGGCAACCGCTTCACTCTGCGGCTCCTGGTTTTTCTCCCTATCATCAAAGATGTGGCCATAGACACTATATGTCTCTCAGTCCTTGATCTCTTATTGCTCGACCTTTTAGGCATCAATTTACTTCTCACAAATTTTTTAGGGTCGGGAAAGTGTTCAATGGCCATTATTAAGGGAAGCTCAAAAATCAACTTTCTATCCAGTGCTTCCCTAACTACAGGATCCAAATCTTTTAGATCTTTTCCTTTTTCAATTTTTTTGGTAGTTTTGGAGTTTTCAATTTTTTTGGTCTTTTTGATAGGTGAAGGAGGAATAGGAGAATGTACAGACTCTAGTTGGGAGGGAAAGTGGTTACTAGAAGAGGGAGGTATAAGGGTCTCCATCTGTACATGACATGTGGTCAATTCGGTGTCTTCCAAGTTTTCAAAATTCAATCCGTGAAATACATGATCCACTTTCATACATGGACTCTTGATCGGTCTAGAAATGTTATCCTCCAATAAGTTCTCATGACACATCATGAGAGAAGTCTGCTCAGTTGGACGATGCTATTGAGAACTCGGGCTCTTATACTCAACACACCTTGACTCAGGCGTGTAATGCTGGGTTGAGTATGGCACATGTTGGTTGGAGACTCATAAGGTGGAGTCAGTAGACAGGGGGTTTGTAAATCTATCACATGAATCCAATCCCCTATATATGTCAGCTCTCTGAATGGGTGATATGAAGGCTGGTCAATGTTGGCTTGATTACTCAAGTCAATCAAGTTAGGAAGATCGAATGGTGTAGGCTTCTCCATTCAGTTTGTTTGGTCAACCATTTTGTACCCTAAGATCAAGTCAGGTTATGTATAGATCAATTGTTGTCCAGTCCCAACTCGAGGTGAGAATGAGGTATGTGAGGTCAACTGATTCTGCCAATCATTCATCTCAGCATTGGCTTGCTCTTTGATTGGTTCCTTCATTCCAGCAAGCGTACGAGAATATGGTGAGTCAATCCAGGGTGGTTGTGGGTCATGAGTGTAAGAATGTGGGGTAGGTGAGAAGGATGAGGAAGTGGGGAAGTCGGTCGGAGTTCTGACTTTGTGTCGGGGTGTGGGTATAGAGAGGAATAAGAGGGTGGAGATGGTCGAAATAAGGTCGAGGAAGAGTGGTATGGATATGGTGACCAATATTCTGACATCTTGGGAGTGAGATGGGTAAATGAAGCAGATCGAGAAAGAAAGTGTGCAAGTGCACCGAATAACATACAAAACAAACAAACACAAGAACAAACCCAGGGTTCACCTACTCAACACAATGATCGTCACAAGAGTCTGACTGTTTATCTTTTCAGTTTTAATTAAGTGATAAATCAAGCTATATGAATTACGCAAGGCTTAAAAGTAGGTTTTGGGCACTATCCTAGGGATGCGTCCTCACCTCTCAACGATCATAATAGCACAAGCATAAAATGAGGGTTTTTCTCTCCCAAAAAAAGTGTTAATTTTAGTCAGTTTTTTTGTCAACTCTGATTAGCAGTCTTGATTTTAAGTTAGGTTATCACTTGATTAGTCCACAAAACAAGGCACGTCTAATGATCAGTCTCGATTTCCTTTTAACCTAGGTTTCAAAACCCAAAGGGGGAGGGAGTCGAGAAAAACCGATGCAATTAGTGAAATCAATGATGCATGTCCAGTTCAGAAGACTTACAGTGATCCTCATTCTCTACATGTGGGATGCAAGGCAGAAATGAAATTTTATAATATATGATGCAAACGAGAAAAACGTTCCTAGATAGGCAATTCTATTAGCGAGGGATGAACAATTAAATTTGACTAATAGCTCTACGGTCTAAGTATGTCTCGTTAAATGTGATGTGCGATCCTAAAAATTATGAGAACAAGAAATAAAGATATTCGAATAAAAATCCTCTAAGAGCTGCGAGTGCAAGTCCTATTCTACGTCAATCAACCACACGACCACAAGCGGGTCCAATGTCCAGTACGGATACAAGGGCGGGCTCTCAAACAAGAGCCGTTGTAAAGATCGAATTACCAAAATTATTACAAAACAATAATTACAACAATTCTCTCAAAAATAAATTAATTCTCCTTGATCTTCAGCAGTCGGTGCGCGTCACGTCCGTCGACCTCCGATGCACTCTAAGTCCACCAGACCCTCGCAAGGAAAATAAAATTTATGTTAGAGAGATAAAAACAAATATTTACAAGAATATATAGAAAAATAATTGAGAGAAAAATGGAATAAATACAAGGTGGCTCAGGGGTCAGACTACCCGAGTAAGTGAAAATCTAAATCTAATTTTCTAAATTAAACCCTAAGTTGTTTGCCTCCTCGGCAATGGTGCCATCTGACGAAGTCATTAAGCATGTGGTTTTATTTGCGTTCGTTGTAGTATGTGTACTTAATGAATCACTCAGAACCGAGAGAATATCTCTGTGAAGACTCTTTTGGCTTTAATTTATATCCCAGGCAAGTCTGGGGTCGAACACAAGGAGGCAAAGGAACAACTTCAGGTAAATTCAAAAACATAGGTCTAGATGTCCAATGCTGATTTTTTTTATTTTTTTTAATGAAAAAATAATGGGAGATGCAATGTGAGGGTGAATTAAGACAATGAGAAAACACATAGCTAGGCCAAATTAATTTTAATGTGAAATTGATCAGATATAGCCTAATTGTATTTTTTTAGTATCCTAATCCAGTGATGAACACAAAACACATTTTTTGGAATTTTAGGAATTAAAATGCAATAATGAAATATGCATACTTTTTACGGGGGTTTTCGTAAATTTTTACACAAATAGATTGCAAAAATTATGAAACCTTTACTGGAAATAAAACATGATGCAAAGATACTACAGTATTTTTTTTATTTTTCGAGAAAATATGAATTTGTTATGGATTTTTTAATGAAAATAGAGTGACAGTGAGTAATTAATTCCTAATATTCCACATTAATGAATTAGCCATAATGCAAACTATCTCAAGTAGGTATTTTTATAAAGAATCTAGGAGATTTGAAATTCTGTAAAATAGATGTGTGTGGATTTAATTAAAAATCATTTACCAAAATCAGTCGATAATTTATTAAGGCACAAGACAACTCCAATTGAGATAAAATTTGGATAGTAATTAGAGCATACTTCAAAGCATCATTCCTGATTTTTATTAAATTTTTCAACTAATTGTGAGTGAGATGAATTTAAGAGTCTAGATTGGGTAAAGTATATAGAATTTCACTTGAATAATTTTAATTAATTCATCATAACTCACAAAAATACAAATAAATATCCAGATGGTAAAGACTTAGTTGCGTTACATAATACCAAATTTCATCAAATAAAAAGATGCTAAAATGAGGTCTAAATTGATAAGCAAATACAAGGGTGTCTATGCAAAACAGAAATTAAAATCATACAAACAAACTGTGCATGGGAGCACTTATAAAATTACAAAAACTAAACAGGATAATGTTGCAATTTTCCCAAAAATAAAAAAAAGGATATTCACCTTCTCCTTCGTTCGATAGCGGCTAGGCTGCACAACATGGGTGGTGGGGCAACGGAAGGGCAGGGCACCGCCACAGCTGGCGCAGAGGAGGGCGGAGGTCAGCGAGATGGTGGACGGCAATGAGGAGGCATTGGGGGGAAGCGGGCTTGCTGTTGGATCGAAGGAGGAGTCGTGACCTTGGCAGTTGGAGGGGGTTCGCGGGCGAGCTAGCGGAGGAGGGGTCGCGGTGACGACGAAGCGCGCCACGACAGCGCGGGGTTAATGCTACGGCGGAGCGGTGGTGGCGGTCGATCGGCTAGGCAGAGGAGGGTCGCGGTCTCTACAGTCGGCGGGCTATGGTGGAGGAGGGGGTGGGGCGACAGCGCTGTTGCTGATGCTCCCCCCCCCCCCTGTTTTTTTTATTTTTTATTTTTTTGAATTTTTTTCCTTTGATTTAATTTTTTCACAATTTTTTAAGCAGGAGATAAAAACTAAAAATGAATGGTGGTAAAAAAATGATGAGGTGATAGTGATGGAAATGATATGATGAAGATGTGGTGGTGGTATAAAAATGATGGTGATCAAGATAACAAGAAAAAAATATTAGATAAAATAAAATAACAAGAGAAATAAGGAGAAACACTTACCTGATGTTCGCTCGATTTACGGAGCAGCTACGCTGGACTCCTTTCGTCGTCTCGATTCGACTGGCAAAATAAAAATTAGAGAAGCTGTGTGAGCTCGATGGGAAGCTCGTGACATGGGGATGGTGGTTGCCGCGGATCTTACCTGAAAGAGGTCATCGCTTGAGGAGGATGCTTAGCCGCTGTCACCAACAAAACACTCCAAGCTCTCTCCTTTTTCTATTAGAATGGCGGATGCAAAAAATGTGAATGAGGAGATGAATATAAAGAGAAGAGAAAGAGAGGTTATATTGGTGATGGAGTTGAATGGGAGGTTAGATTATTCGTGGAGTTGAATGGGAGGTTGGATGAAGAATATGGGGTAGAATAAATTTTATTAAAAAATAGTGGAGTTGGATGGAAGTTGGTGGTAGAAGAGAAGTTATTGTAGAGAATAGGAAATGAATAAACTAAGTTACTAAAATACAATAAAGATAAAGAGAATAAAAAATAGTGGGGAATTTACAAAAGAAGACAAACAACATGTACATTTTTTGTTTGCTTTTCTAATTTATATTTTTTCTTTTAAATAATAAATATTTAGAACAGAAAAAATACAATAAGATACTAGAATCAAAATACAATACAACCATGATTTTTTAGATTTTTTATTAATTAAAAATAGATAAAAAATAAAGAAAGAATGAGTATTAACATTATATACATTGTACATCTAGGTCCCAAAATCCAAATTTTGCAAATGAGATCCGATTTTAGTAAAACCACCTCCTTTGGATACATAATTTTCTAACTTGAACTTTAAAAGTGAGTTTGGTGGATTTGGAATTCATACAGAGCGGGAATTTGGCCAGGAAGTTGGACTTTACGGCTTTTTCTCTTTGGGATTTTCGAGCATTTATTTGAGGTGAAATTTATTTTGTATTTTTGTAGTTTTATATACATTTTTATGAACATGTCAGAGAAAGAATTATCCAAAAAGGAGTTAAAATGAAATTATTAAAAATACATGAAGTTTTGGGCTATTTATTGGTGAAAAACGTCTTTACTTTTGCGGCTTTTTATTATTAACTTATTTTGTACAATCTAATATACAATAATTAGAGTGTTTTATTTACAAGAGTCATTTTGTTAATTTATTGATTTTATGGACATTTATTTGAGAATTTACTCAAGTATTTTGCTAAGATCAAGATATTGAGATGATGAATCGTGGATTCATCAGAGGGGTGTATCATCTAGGCTTACTGGAAGGTGGATTGAATAGATATTCAAGATCAACCAAGCAAGCAATCCCCTTGATTTCACCAACACACACAAGAGGACTGTGAAGGTTCGGTCATATTTATCTTGTCTATTTTATTGGTGATTATCCAAAAGTGAAGTTCATTGCGCAGGTTTAAATATAGATTTTGGGTCCTATCCTAGGGATACATCCTCCCCTCTCAACATTCAATCATAAGCTACGTACAATGGGGTATTGCTATCCTATAATCCAAGGTTGTTTTTAATCCATTTTATATAATCAACTTGCATTACAGTCCCAATTTTATGATTAGGTTATCACTGTATTAATGTCAACACAAATCAAGCATTCATCGTCTAATCAGTCATTCTCAATTTTCTTTAATATCCTAAGTGATATATCAAGAGGAAGATCGAGAAAAATTGATGCATTTGTGAAAACCATGATGCATGCATAAAAGAGAACTTACAATGCCTCCAGCAATCTCCATGCACGTGCAAGACTGTATTTGAAATTTTTTACACTAAATGCATGCAAGTCGAAGAAACCGTATCCTAAGCATGCTTCTATTAACAAGAAAGAATTCAATTACTTTGGCTAAGTGAAGCGATGTACGTACATCTCGTGAATTATGTGTGTCCCGCTTATGGAGCAAGCACAAGTGATGGGAAAATAAAAGAGTTATGAGAGTCATATGCCTAGCCCTAAGTCGACACTCAAATGAAGCCCCACCCGGACGGGGGAGAAACAGCTCCACACAACCCATGCAATGTAATGTCCAAGTTTAGCTTACACATGTGAGCCCTCAAATGAGGACCATTAGAAATGCAAATATTACACTTATATACAAAACAAAATGCATGAACAGAATGTTGATTAAATTCCTTGTTTTTCTTTTGAATTTTTTCTGTGGCTCCTCGAAGCGGGAGCTCCCAACTCCATGCCTCCATGTAGATCAAGCATCCTCCATCTTCACATGTCCTGCCACAAAATAAAATGTCAAGAAAAACATAAAGAATTTGATCAAGAATAATGCACAAACAAACACAACATGAGGACAAAAATTTTGGAAAATAATCAACTCAAAATAATAAAATAAAATTCAATAAATAAACAAATAATGGTGATTCGTGTCCCTGGAAACGGTGGCATTTGATGGATTGCTTTCTACATCACTTAAGAATGAAATATAGTAGTATAGGAAGGCAGAAAATGAACTATCAAAAACCACAATCTTTTAATGTTGTGGAGAATTTTTACTTGGCAAGACTACCAAGGTCGAACACAGGGACACAAGCCTTCTTGTCTATTTATCAAAAATCATCAATTAAAGTTGAGCAATTAAATTCATTCATTTAGGTCAATAATGCAGAAGCCATGCAGAAATAATGTGATGCACAATATAATGATGCAAATAAAATGAATGACATAGAATGAGGCACAAAATATGATGCATGTATTTTTATCTAGTTTTATGTAATTAAATTGAGACGCAATGTGTAATGAGATGGAAGCAGATAAATTATATAAAAAGAGGCCCTCTAAAGTAATCAGACACTAGAGTAATAAAAGATAGGTTAATTTTAGGAACAAATAATGCATTAATATGGGTTGATGGGATTAAGAATCAATGAGCAATAGACATAACATATCTCAAATTTTAGCATGTTTAATTAAGTGTCAAAACATCAAATAAATAATGCCATAATGTAGATCATGAAACAAGCACTAAAATGAGACTAAAATCAAGTAATCAGAGTTCGGATGCTCAAGATATGATCAATAGAGTGCAAGGGCATAAATGAAGTAAAAACTATAGAAATAAAAAGATAACTATGCATAATAGCCCTTGGGATGGGCATTTATGCAATAAGGGAAAGTCGATGGGGTCCACTGTAATTTACCCAAGAGTGTCACATGAGGCACGTGCGCGTGGGCTGGACTTAGTTGCAATTAGTGAAAGGCTCTAGGGCAGATTGCTATTTGCCCAGCCCACATGTGTGTTGCACGTCTGCGAGCCAAGCTCGGATCGAGGTGGAGGATCTCTGCAGGTTCGGATACACGTGGTGTGTTCCAACGCATCGTATAGTGACTCAGATCCACTAAGCCAGTGGACATGGGGGCAGAAGCTACGGGTTGATCTTGGTTATCTGATCATAAGATCAAACGATAGTTGGAGCACTGTTGTATTTTTCCTCGACCTTGCTTGTCTGGCAACGATGGTGGGGCTCCGATGAGCCCACCAAAGCTCCTCCATGCTCCTATGAAACGCCTAAACTGCTGGAGAGCTTTGTAGTTCTTGATGAAGATCATGGAATCCTTTTGAACTGATGAGGAGGTGTTGTTGAAGAGGTTTTTGCGAGGGTTCAGAAATCTCGCAAGGTGAGAAATCCATGAAGGATATGGGGAAATCCTCAAGCGCATCACGGAAGCGTGATCGTCGTATCGAATACGACGAAGAACGACTAGTCGTACTAGTTGTTCTTAGCAGCGGAATTTTAAAATTTTTAAACCGATGAAACCACATGATCCGAGAACCATTCTCAAATCGTTTCATCTATAACCACATCAAGTATAATGCAATACCTCTTGAAGCGTGGTTGATCGAGTCTCTACGAAAAGAGACCTCCTGTCTCAAGTCCGATCGTCGGAGTAACGGCTTGCGAGCGCGGAGATGAGTCGCGGTGTCCTCGCAATCCAAGTTGATCCAAGCGCGGTTGCTCCTGATCTCGTCGCACGAGATCAAACGTCTCCTTCGTGAGTGAAGCACTCCAAGAAGACAAAGAACCGCAGAGAGTCGAAGCGGCAGCACGATGGCGCGGGCGTCGACGTTTCTCTCCACCAAGGTGGACGGCCACCAAGAAGAGAGGGAGAGAAGGGCTGTCATGTATATGAGAAAGAGAGAGAGAGTTTTTGTGCTACAATAGCATGTGTAAAGAGAGAGCCAAGTATGCCTCTCTATTTATAGGGTTTTGGGATCCATGGATCTCAATCCATGGGACACATAGAATCAATGGATGAGATTGATTTATGTTCATCCAATGGCTAAGATTGTTGTTGTCAAAAGCAACAAATTTAGGTTAAAATATATTTGACAAAATCAAATATAATTCATTCCTAAATCAACCCAACAAATAAGGAGAGAAGACACATGGAGATTTCATCTCCATGTGCCTTCCAAGTGGGCGCACACCCTTTCCATATAGGAAAGGTGTTCCGCCCATGAGATTGCATGGAGATTGCAATCTCATGGAAATCCATGAGATTGCATATCTCCATGAAATCTCTCTTATTTATTTGCACCAAATTTATTTGGGTTTTATTCTTCAAAAATAATTCACAATTATCTTTGAGAATATTGCAATCTTGCCATGGAAAAATTGTGAATCATATTCACAACCCAAAACAACATGTAATTCATATTGTTAATTAATTACACAATGTGTATCCAATACACATCATAATTAATCAACACATATAAATTATAATTAACTCTCTCTAATACATTATAAATCATATTTATAATATATTATGAATAATTGGATATCTCTATCCACATTATTCTTATCCAAACTAATTAAATCACATTTAATCATATTGGATAATTTCTCATACATCATGATAATTAAAACACTTTTAATTATCATATTCTCTTTGCTTAGATCTTATGGAATTGTTCTTAAACCATTTAAGAACAATGCTATTTCTCCTCAGATACTTGGAGATAAGGACAGGGCGATTGTATTGTTCCACGTATAGTGACATGGATATTGAGATCATATCTCAAATCCAGATCGCGGGCCTCCCATAGATGCTTGATTAAATCAAGACCGTAAATCTAATCTTCTCATTGTATCTGAATCGCATTCAGATCAATGTCCAACACTTGGACCAAGATCAGATCACTTCTCTACTGAGAGGAGTCACTAAAATCCAGACCCGTTTCATCACTCCCTAGGAATGGAAGCGTCATGGTTATACAATCGTTTATGATCAAATCACCCTCAGGTATTCCCAATACCTGCACATCCTGCATACTGGAAGACTCAGACTAAACCCGAAGTATCGGATCAACTTTATACTGTCTACTTCATGGTTTTATCAGTAAGTTTCTCATTCGATCATTGGGAGTTGGTATCGATCATACACTTTCCAAAAGTGTATATCATACCTAGGTCTTGATCATATACTAAAAGTATATATCAAACCTACAAATTCAATCAAGCTTCCAAAGCGAGACGACCATGCGCATGGAATTTGATTCATCCCAATATCTCATGAGTGAGCTCATGTCTTCCGGTTCAGTAACTGAACCTGTATGATCCCTTTGAGAGATCGTATTACTCATATGCCCTTATATGCACACCAGCGCGCCGGTGTATAGACCTTGATTAGGTCATCAACCTATTGGTCTGCCAAATGTACACACTCAGACATATAGTAACACATCTGTCTCCGGTCAGAGGATGCGTGCCTATATCATGACAGCATATGATATAGGACTTTGGTTATCTCGATCTCGTTAAGTCAACTCTCTGACCTAACTAATCTGACACCTCCGAATCTCTATTCCTATGTAGAGGACCTGCATCAAGAGGTCGGTCAGATATCAGCCATCAGAGATAGGATTGCCATCTCCTACTCAGGCTGGAGATCATCTCTTAATAATCATTTGACGGTGCTTGATGAGTCCTCAATCTAACTCTTTAGATATTCATCCAAGCACCAGCCTCTATGATTCAATAGTTGAATCAACAGCTGTATAATCATCAAGATGGCCATGGTACATAACCCTAATTGTACTAAGGGACCTATTATACAAATTATTCATTCATCATTTCAGATCAGGGAATGATATTTGCAATAACATTTATTGCATAATGGCTCGCCGTGGGCTCGCATTTCCAACAATCCAGTCCATGCATTGACCACTCACGAAAATCAGCTTCAGACAACAATCAACCCACAACAAATAAATCAAGAAATGGAATGTGAATGTGGAGTTAAAATTTATTATAACTCTACAATGGATGTGTGTAGTGTGCAAGCATGTAGAAGTCAAACACAGGGAGTACAAAGGATAGATCGCGCAATTAAGCACAAAATGTGATTGTGAGATGATTTGTATATTTGTTCCTTTGTGGGTTTTAAATTTTTATTATTTTTATTTTATTTTTTTATATTATGTATTTTGATTTTTTTTTAATTTTCTATTTTTATTTTTTGGTTTTATAATTTCATATTTTTAACTATTTTTTAAAAGATAATATAGATATATATAGAGAGAGTATATAGACAATACAGACTGATGTAGATATGAATATTAATAAAAATAATAAAAAATAAAGAAAATAAAATATTTATGGGTTTTACAAATATTTTTACTATTTTAGTGATTTTAGGAATTTATGCTGATTTTTATATATTTTTTAAAGTCAAAAATACCATAAATCATGGTTCAATCAAATAGGTCGATATAAATTGGAGGAGAAAATTACCAACAATATCAAAATTGCTCCATAGAGAAAAATATAAAACATAAAACACATTTTTTGGAGTTTTTGATGAATTTCAATATTTTTATAAGTGTTTTAGGGGTTTTCAATACTTAGGTATTTTCTTTTGTAATTTTTAGGGATTTTTGGTTTGGAGTTGTAAAATAACTAAATAAATATATTTTTTGGAATTTTTTAAAAACCTTTTATATTTTTTGGATTTAATAGTGCAGACAAAGACAAAAAGATAAATAATAAATGTCCTAAACATATAAATTAAGAATATGAATGAAAGTATGTGTAATCAGGAGTCTAGATCTATTTTTTGGATTATTTTGATCAATATAGAAATTTAAAATAAATACAAGAAACAAAGGGAAACTACATTACTGACAAGGGGATTTTCTAAATAAAAATAAGTCTAGGGGCTAATCTACAATTTCACTAAAAATATATAATGTAATGAAAGAGTTACAAGAAGCCTCAAGGGCCTCCTTGCAAAAATGCCAAGCTCGCGTGTATAGACACGTGAGCCACGCTAGCGGGGACCAAAAAGTAATTAAACAAAATCTAGGGGCCTTTTCATAAAATATCCACAAAATATATACCATAATATCCAAAATATCCAACCAAATAATAATAACCAAAACATGTGAGGGCTTAGTTGCAATTATACAAAAGTTTGTCGTTGTTTGTCCACTAGGTTGATTCCGCGAATTCCAGAAATTATATACATGATTCTGTTGGGCGATGCTCAAAACCCAAATATTACTATCTTTGGTCTGTTTCAAATCTTATTGTAGCACAGTAGTTACTCCTGAGACTATTTCAATGACCATTAAAATGTGTGTTTCTTTTTTTCTGCAGACGCTAAGTACTTGATCGGTAGAAGGTTCACGGACAACACTACGTGGATAGAGTACTTAAATGCAAATAAACTAAATGCAGGGTCTGTTTTGTAAAATTACAAAATAAATTACAATGGCAGATAAAATCTTCTAGATTAATTAATGAATACAAAAACGAGCTAGCGAGGGATGCAAAATACCTTACTCCTACGCGTGAGCAGACGGTCGAGATGCGGTCACTTATCCATGTGGTTGTCTCTCGCGCACCAATGCCGGTTGGTGGATGCACGGCTAGGATTAGATAGCCCTGGAAGATCATACGATGATGTGATGGCGCATCCAAAGATTGTTTATTGATCTGGAGCGTCTTCTTGATCCAACGACGAAGAGGGCAGGTCGATGAACAGGGAAGAACACCATTGCGGTCTCCTTTGTCTTGCAAATCTGCTCCAAAATGGCTCCATACATTCCTGCAGGTGTGCTTTGATGGTTGATGGTGTCGAAATGGGCAGAGGTACACCGGAGGACCACCACGAGGTCGGAGAAGGAGGTGGGCCCAGGTAGCTCCGGACAACTGCAAACATGCCTCCTAGGTTATGTTTCACTCCAAGTTCATGCAAATGGTGTTAAGAGGGTCGAGGACAAAGTGCCTCGACCCTCAAGGCGTCGAGATGACACATAGGTGATGTGGGCGGAAGCTGCTCTGGCGTAGGGAGGAAGAGAAGCACAGGGAGCTCGATCCAGGTGGAGTCGAGATGAGATGGGTGTGAACAATGGTGGAGAAGGCGAGGGGGATGCAAATGGAGGTGATTTGGCGGTCAGTCACAAGAGACAGCACGGCAGAGGAGTTCGTCGGAGCAGAGCTCGGGCGAACTACAAACGAGGGTGATTAAGCAACTAACACGAAATTAAAAGCAAGAAATGATACCTAAGGCTAATACTAAATTAAACATGCAAGAAAAGAAGTAGAAAGTGTACCTTAATGTCTACGGTGAGGTGGCCAGAGGTAGCCGAGCCGGCCTTTAACCAAGTTTACCTCCTCTGTAAATGGGTAGGGGAGGAAGTTGTCACCTTCCTCTATCTAAGGGGGGTCAAAAGGGGTTCAAACTCGAAGAGAAGGACGGAGGTAGGTTTTGTATACTTATCAAGATGCTCCAAAGATCGAAGTGAATCAGACGGATCATCGATTCAATCCTCGAGATAATGAGTGGGTGTAAAAGAGCATATATCGAGGACAAAAAGTTGCGAACGAATCGATCCATAAAGATGTAAGATGCGGTCTACAAAAATCGAAGAAAACAGCAAGAAATGAGGTTCTAACAGGATGGGAGCCTCGGTCAGAGAGTTGACTGAGGTCAACGGGCTGAGGAAGTTGGTTGTTCTACGTGGACCAACTAGAAAAAACCAGCCAAAATTGATTAAAAAATTGACAACAAATAATAAATGATTTTATTAATTTTAGGTTATCAAATAAATATTTTTATTTTTGAAATTATTTTATTATGATTTTTATTTATTTTTTCGAGGTTATTTATTAATATTACTTTTTAGAGTTATAATATAGGTATATTTATCTATCTATTTAAGTATTTTATTTTTATTTTATATTCCTGGTTTTATTATTTTAGTTTATTTATCTACTATAAAATATTTTTATATACTTAAATATATTCCTTTATTATATTTTTATGAAATAATATATAGACTTAAATAAATAGGTGTATTATTTATATAGGTAAAGTTATAGGTATTTCAACTATGTATTCTATATACCTATTTTATTTTAATGTTTTCTTTATTATTGTATTCATGTTGTAATATGAATATATATATATATATATATTATAAATAATATTTACAAAATTATATAAATATACAATTATAAAAATAATAAATAATAAATAAAATGATTATTTTAATCAGGTAAACCATACAATAGGGGACCAAAACCTAACTTTCACATCTTAACTCCAAAATATATGAAACCACCTTCATTAAATAGCTTATTAAAGTTTATATATAATTAAGTTGGTTTTGATATATTTTGAGTTTTTATTTGAGAGATAGGGGTCTGGGAAGTTGGGATTTCGGAATATTATTCTGAGTATATCTTTTATTATGTATACTGTTTATGTACGAAATAAATTTTGTATTTTTCTATAGTTTATTATCTACATCTTTCATACATAAAATTTCTTTATTTGAGGTATAAAAAGTGGAAAATAAAATACGTCCCAAAATGAATAATAATGAATAACTAAATGGAATTTTTGTTGTATTGATGGCCCTTATCTCCCCCTACTTTATTCTTTGTTGACCTAGTCATTGAGATGCCTATGTCTCGGGGTTTAGGATCATAAAATATCTTTGATATTTTATTATTTTTATTTTCTTTCCTTTATTCTATAATTTTGGCATTAAAAACAGTATTTTATACAGTATTTACATAGTGATGCATGAATGTTAATTTGCCTAAATTAGAGGTATTTACATGCATTTACTAGGGTTTTTAATGCCAACATGACAGAATAAAGGTGATGAAATGGAGATTCATTATATGCATGCCATGGAGTCAGTGTGGGATCGTCAGCGAGCAGGCTCTGTCAAAGCTACGACGATTGAAGGGATACCTGCATGGGGTTAATTGTGAAACATAGCCGAAGTAGTAGAGGATTGAATGGCAGGATCTTGGGTGGAGAAGGTGAATCCTGGAGTGGAATCTCCTCTGCCTACGATGGAGGAGACAAGCTGAGATGGATGGGGGTTGTGGCGGATGAAAATCACGAGCGAAGGGGTCGACGTCAGTAAGTGATGTATCATGAAGGTAGGGATGTAGTGAATTGGAAACGAATGTGTGTACGTCAAAATAAGAAGGCAAGATATAAATGAGGAAGAAGAGGGGTACCTGATCGGAGCAGGAGAATGGCAGAGTAGTCTAGGGTTGAGCATCGATTTGGCCCTCCGATCTTTGCTCGAGCTGGGCACCTACGCCAACGAGCTCAATCAGTCGCTAGGTCATTGTGGCTTGGTCAGACGGCGAAGGGTCACACCTGGGCATGGGTCGTCATCGCCCCACCAATTTACCCATTTGCTATCACCGCAGGGGGAGGGAAGATGGGCCTCGATCCCTGACTTGGTGGACGAGCGTGCAGTGAGGTATAGGGGAGGATTTATAGGTGTTGGAGCTTTGACCGTTATAAGTGAAGAGGCGATGTTGTAACAGCTGGGAGGAGAGAGTGGATGTGGTGGCTAAGGCATTGATGGTATGCACGAAGATCGGGGGAGGTGCAGCTATGTGGACAGGTTGTTATATTGTGGAGAAGCATAGGGGCTTTGAGACCGAAAATGGAAGGGGGAGAGGGGTCCGCGAAGTGAAACGTCTAGAGAGGGGGATGCAAGAGGTTGAAGATGAGTACTGACCGTTGGATCTTGTGATCCAACAGTCAAGTAGGAGGTGCAGGTGAGCCGCTCAGATCAGATTGGGTGATCTAATCTAAGGGCTGAGAGTGGAGCGGGGACATGCAGTCAAGATAAAGCAGAAGGCTTCATCCAATGGCTAGGGCATAAGAGGAGGTGGGGAGGAAGATGGGGCGTAGGATAAGAGACCATCACTTCATCGTGGTTTAAGCGCATCTGACGAGTCTGAGATTGCCTATGTTAAAAATGTGTCATGTATTGTCGTTCGCTTAAAAATAGGTGTCGTTTCGTTGTAGGCGAGCAATCGGAATTCGTCGAGAAATAACCACAATAAATATTTGTCAAGTTTGATCAATCTGATTTTATGTTTATTTTACTTGGGCAAGTCCCAAGGTCGAACACAAGGAGGCAAAGGAACAACATAGAATTATGTCTATCAAAGTTCGTGGGTGGTTTTCAAGGCGGTTTTTTTAACTTTTTAATGCAATTAAGGATGCAAAATGCAACTTTGGCCTATTTTAGGGACTAAAATATAAATATCAATCAAATGATATCCGAAAAATACAAAACTTGGCCAAGATGATAATTATGATGAGATGAATACAATGTAATTTTTTGGATTTTTGGATGCAAGATGATTTTTTTATGAATTTTTAAATGCAAACAAAGTGAATTTCGATATTTAATTATAATAAATATTAAACCTAACTATTTTCAAGGGATAAAATTATCTAAGATCTAATCTTAGAAAAATCCTAAACCTCAAAAATGTGAGATTTAATACCTATTAAAAATCAAAAATTGAAATATGCAAAATGATTTTTACAAGTCAAACTATGCAAGCAAATGCAATGCTTTTTGGGCACGATGTTAACAACAATTAATTCTACAACACGTGATTTTTTAGAAATTTTTAGAGCAACAATTAATTAATTATAAAAATTCAAAGCACAAGATGGGCAAAGTATATAATTTTCCACAAATAATTAATTATTATTAACCAATGATCACAAAAATGTCAAGCATATACTAAAATGTAGAGAATTAAGTGAGGAACAAAATGCCAATTTTTGATAAATAAAATGATGCAAAGTAGTTATCCAAAAAACAGGGGAATAAAAGGGTGATTTTACAATATTTAAATAATGATAAATAAAGCAAAATGCAAAAAGGACTAAAATGTAATTATCGATAAGTAGGGGGTATGTCTGCAATTTTTCCAGAAGGTCACGTGCGCTAGGCATTTTGTAAATATTTAAAATTCAAGGGGTGATCAGCAATTTACACTAGGGGTCACGTGCATAGCAGGTGACCCCAGAGTGGCGGATTGGAGTGTAAATTGGTGAACTTCGAGGGGTGTCGGTGCAAGTTCCCCAGCCGCACGCGGGATGCACGTGCACGGGGGCTCCAGGCTCTGTGCCCGGCCGCGGGTGGTCGTGGAGAGGCGGAGGGGTGGCGGAGGGCTGGTGAGTGTTGCGATGCTCCTGGAGGTCGTCTGGTGGAGCTCTGTGATGATGAGCGTACGGCGGAAGATGAAGGCACCGTCGATGAAGATCTAGAGCTGCGGCGGTGGAGCGGAAGGCGGAGGTCGTTGATGCGACCGGGGCTCGAAGGTGCAAAGTTGGTTGTCGGAGGTGAAGCTTTGATCTTGTCTCAACGGAGACAAGGCTGGAGTAGAGCAGCTATCGTGATGGAGAAGCTGCAACGAAGCCTCGTGGCCTCGGATCTCGTCGAGGACGCGGGTGACCGGGCTGTCACCACCGGTCCCCTTTATCCTGTGTAATTAGGGGATGTTTGTCTTGGTCAGGGTAGAGCAGATTTTATAGGATGGGGGTTGGCCATAAGAGGAAATGATTAACGGTGATTTGAGGTGTGATTTTAGGAGATCGGGGGATGATTGGGATCAGAGATTGATTGAAGAGTTTGATGGGAGGAAATCAGAGATACGTGGGTAGAGTTTTGAGAAGGCAGCAGCCAAATATTTCGCAGCGAGATCGCGAGGCGGTGGAGAAATTTTGGGGGTGATGTCGCCCGCTATGGAAAGGGGGAGGTTGACGAAGGGGCTGGGTCATCCCATCGGTCGAGATCGGACGGTCCATGTCGAGACACGTTGCGGTCGGCTGGGTGCAGTAGGGAGACGTACGTGCGAGGCCTTTTAATTTAATTTTTTATAAAAATGAATAAAAATAAATACAAAAATGGGTGACATGTGGCGGCTCCAGGAACTGTCACGTGTTAGCCCCACAAAAATCAGAAAATAAAACCTTTAAAATCCAAAATAAATAGCAAACGGCCTCGGATCGAAAAAAATTTTCTTCACGAAAATTGTTCGTCTCGATGAGATCTACAACTTTCATGCAGACATCAAAACCAAAATCGATCAATTGCATAAAGTGATATTTTTGGGGTATCCCATATTCATAGAATACCTTGATTTTTGGGTTTTATAATTTTTATCATTTTTAAACCAGATAAAAAATCCGAAAAAATATGATGAAATCAAAGATAAATATTTACACATTAATCTACTTTTTTTGGATTTTTATTATTAAGAAAAATAAGAAATAAAATAAAAGACGGAATAAACTAGTTTTGTACAGACTCTTAGTGAAGACTTGGACCCGGTTAGTTTCTTTGATTTCAAGCTCAACTTGGATTTGGATTTTTGTGCATTTTAATAAAACTTTCATCAAAGAAGACAAGTGAAAAAGAAATGAAATAAAATAGATTAAGTATGTACATAAAATATTAGGTCAAAATTAGTTAAAATACAAAATGTACAAAAAAGGCCTGAAACCCAACTTTCACATATGAGCTCCGATTCACTTGAACTTGGTCTTGTTTTGAAGGTAATTGAATGTACATTAGTTCAAAGGTGAGTAGGATCAAAATGGATACTGGATGGGGAAGATATGAGGATTTTAGTCTGGGAATCCTAAAACTAGGGTTTGGGTTTTAGGTCCACTTATTCGGTTAATGATTTTTTTGTATTTTTCATTTATTATTGTTAGTGATATGTACACAGTGGAGGTGGTTTTGGGTTATTCGGAGTTAGCATGAATTAAAAATAGGGGAAGTTAGTCTATTTACATGTCAAGTTTGGTTGGGATTTTTGGCTTCATATTTTGTGCAGAAATGAGTGATAAAATGCAATTCTTATTAACACATGCATGAATGCTAATTATGCAGAACAAATGAAGAAATGCCAATGATTTTGAGGGATTTGAGCTTAATTAATGAGATTTAGAGTGATGAATCTGAGATTCATCAAAGGGGTGGTCCAGATGAGGTGGGAGGCGAAGATCTGGCGGTTGGAAATGAAGGGAGATTGGCAGTGGAGATGGAGACGGGAAGATGAAATCCAAGGACCGGGGAAGGGAGTGTATGGCAAAAGGAGAAGGAGCCATGTGGGCGCTCCCGAGAATTCCACATGGCCCAATCAGATTATTCAAAAAATAGAAAAAGAATAGAAAATAAGAAAGACATAAAAGGAAGAAGAATTAGAGAAAAATTCAAAACATGAAAGTTGTAGATCTCGAAGAGATCTACAAGTTTCATGTTGGACAAAAAGTCAGAGGACATAATAATACAATGAAATATTTTTGGAAGTAATTTAATAAAAAAACTTGATTTTAATTCTTTATTTATTTTTTGTATTTTTAATTTCTTTTAAAGCTCAAAATATATACAATAATTACTCTAATTTTAAGGGGTTTTCAATAGGGAATAAAATAAAGAAAATAAAAGGGTTAATTTAAATATAGAAATTAGGGTTAATTACATGTGAAGGATTTATTGATAAAGATGCAGAATTAATGAAGATTTGCCATGATGTTCTTGTGCTTCAAGGATGATAAGGGAGTATAAAATGATAAATCAGATATTCATCAATGGTCAGTACGTTGAACCATCCATGGTTGTGCCTGTGAACCTAGTTATGGACTTCTTGGCTCAGTTGGTAAAGAGCCTAACAGAGATGAGTTAGAAGCCTGACGACCTCACTGCCACAAAAACATCCACACACGGGCCAGTCAAGGCTAACCCCAATAACTTCAAATGCAAGGAGCAGGTAGTTCGTGATGTCTTATCCGATCCCGCATAGTCAGGTATATCTGATTTTATGTTATATAATATGGTAACTCTCAGGAGCAGTAGGACATTCCAATCATCTGTTGTAGCAAAGGGGAAAAAACAAAGCATCTTCTGATGAATCGTCGTCTTCTATATTAGCCGGCCCAACAGCAGAATTGAGTGAGGAAGAAGGAGGAGGAGGAGCAACACCAGACCACCATCTCCAGAAATGCAAAAAATCAACAAAAAGAAAAGGACCAAAAATAGAATAATAGTCAAACTCAAGCTGAACAAGCCCAGGAGAAGTCAACACTAGCAACAACTCATGAGCCGACCGACGAAGCCAAAGCTCTTGCACATAGTTTTTTGCCAATTCTAAATGGTGGTGCACTTTCTAGCCACTCATTTATAAATAATGATGTAATCAATAATAATGGTTTCAGCTCTGTGAATATTCCTTTTTCCTGATGTTATAAAAATTCCAAAAAAATAAGATGAAAATGCTTTGTCTATTCACAACGTTGTTGAGATAATTCGAAATCTTGTTTTAGAAATGTTGTTATTGAAGGTCATGGAATGCATGCCAGCTGTGAAGAAAGGCAAGAAAGAGACATGTAGCTCAAAGCGTCAACCTCACAAGAACAGGCGCATCCAAGGAGAGAAACACATATTAACCATGACCACAATGAATGTTATCAGTGATCACTTTTCTAAGAAGCCATACAAGGGGGCACCCTTAATCAGATGCGATAATTTTTTTATCAAATTTTCGATTGAAACTTTCTTGGGCTCCTCTATAAACCTCATGCCCTCATCATTACTTCAAGAATTCAGGTTGGGTCTGCTTAAATGCATGATCATTTAATTTGCTTATCGATCCATTAAGTGACCCAGATATTTATTAGAGGATAGTATCGTAATTGTATAGGATATGCACTTCCCAGTGGACAGTCCTGGACATAGATTCTCCTGCACCGTTACTCCAGCCCTTGATTATTATTGGTCGATCATTCCTTCGAACCATCGAATCAGTAAATGGTTATAGGTCTAGAAAGATCACGTTCATCTCATGTAGTGAAAGAGTCACAATGGACATGATCAAAGAGCCACACACCATAGAGAACGCATCTGATGAAGGAAAGCAAGAACCACCAGCAGAGGACTGGGACATTGTGGATATCAGTTATCAACATATCTCATTGAATGACATTTTGACACGGGAAATCCTCTCTTCAGATGAGGACCTAGAAAACACAGTCTATCATTGCTCCTTTTCCGATTAGGAGACAGAATTAGGGTCGTTGATCAGCTTATTCGAAGAAAATTCAAGACAAATCGAACAAGAAGAATTTATTGCGGACATGTTCAGTACATTTCTATCTAAGCCACAAGTGACAAAAGGCGACATCACCTCCTTATTTTCAACAGAACATTCACTTACCAATGTAGTTTCTGAATTGTCCGTGGAGTAGACTCAACAATTACATGAATTAAAACGACTCTGGACAGATCTAAAGTATGTTTTCCTTGTATGTGAACAAAATATGTAATTGGTCATCAACAGCAGCAGGCTGACCCTAGACCAGGAATCTCATTTGCTTGAGGTTCTAGACAAAAGCAACAAAGCGCTTGGTTGGAAAGTTTCGGATCTACGAGGAATAAATCCAACCATGTGTTCACACCATAAATAATTGCAAATGGTCTTGTGAATTTCAGTACAGGTTGAACCCTAACCTATGGGACATAGTCATAAACGAAATCATGAAGTGGTGTGAAACTGGCCTCATTTACCCTATCTCCGACTCAAAGTGGGTGAGCCCGTTGCATGTAGTGCCAAAGAAATCTAGGATCACCATCGTTACCAATGACCAAGTGTTGAACATGAATTTTTCAGGTTTTAATTAATGGAATTTATGTGCAGTGTCATTACAACACTATAAATCCCTCAACAAAAATTTATTTGATTCTCAAGCCAAAATAAATAAAGAAAGCATCGTTTACTATTTAATTCACATTTATAGCGTACAAGATCAAACTCGGGGAGTCTACAAAACTCCTGAGTTATTAAATGCTATAAAAAATAAATGAAAAGAATCATGGAATTTCTATGCACACTAGTTTTGAATTTTGTGTTTTTGAATTTTGAATTTTTACAGAATTTCAAATTTACATTTTTTAAGTAGTCTTCTAATTTTTTATTTTTTTATTTTGTAAAAGAATTTTGAAAATAATTAAAGAAAAAATGAATAAAAGAAATTAAAAAAAAAGAAAAGAAGGAGACAACTTTTGGATTTTTTTACGAAGTGTTAAAATACACAGAAATTAAATAAAACTATTTTTGGTTTAAGAATTTTTTTATGTTTTTATGATTTTTCCAGAATTTTACATAGTTTTTAAAGCCTTTACATAGATCAAAAACAAAAATTAAAATAAACAGGACATAAAAAAATGTTTTGAATTTTTAAAATATCAAAAAAGATCAAAAATAGACGAAATATATATATAATGAAAGAGGAATTTTTATATTTTCCAGAAAGATCTTTTATATTTTTGGATTTTTATCTGAATTTTTAAGAATTTTTAATGTTTTTACGTGTTTCATGATTTTTATGGTTTTTATGAGGAATATAAATGCCAAAAATGTATAGAAATTAAAATAAATCAAAATAAGAAAACATGAATTTTTTAGAATTTTAAAAAATATACATATCTTTATTGATTTTCAAATGCAAACAAGGAATTCCTATGAGAATTTTGATTTTTTAAAAAAATAATAAATACAGCAAAAATGCAGAATAAAATCATGGAAAAAAGATCTATATGATAGGAAACTTTTTTATGGAATTTTTAAATGTGTTTTGCTATTTTTATTTAATTTTCAACAAAAAAATAGATGCATAAGCACAAGGGCATATATGCAAATATTTTAATTCTATAGACTAATAATAACAAATATAGATATTTCAGGGAAAATCACACAAAATTTACAAAATCGTGTGCCACTGCATGTACGCCTCATTAGAAAAGAACTAAAATGGAATTAATTTATTTTGGTGGATCAATCAACAACATAAAACATGCAAGACTTTATTGCAAAATGCCTAAAAAGTCACATCTTATGTGCGCTTCATAGTTTAAACAGTACCTTTATGTCATTAAAATAAATTGCATGACATAAAATGCAAATGTTCAAAACATAAAATACAAACATGTGTCCCTCTAGGACTTATTTGCAACAGAAAATAATTGCAGAGTATAGGTTGCAATTTTACCCTTTATTAGCGTGGCGCTCTGGATAGCTTTGATGCGTTGACCTTCTGATTGGATGGTTGTAGATGAATCAAGCTTGAGTGGTGATGATCCAATCTGGGACTTCAATCCATGATGAGAATTAGGGCAAAATGGATGGCCATGATCGAGTCTGGAGTGGATGTTCTTGATCGAGCAGGTGTAAGAGTGTCTGGAAGAACTGTGATGAAGATCTTGCTAGATGAATTTCAATCGGCGATATCTTGCTCAATCTTCACTCGCATTCCCTCCAGAGAGTCTCATCTTGCTCCTGCAAGATCCGGTGTCAATTGGATGTGACGATGGGGGTTCGACGATGCTTAATTTGAGATCTGTAGGTCTGAAGTTCTGGAGATGTAGGCGAACCTATATATGTCAGATCTTGCTCCCAAGTGCGCCCCTGTTGTCTGCAATGAAAAGGTTGCTCAGAGGTGAATCTCCGATAATGTTATTGAGCATAAAAATAAGGAGATGGTGAGGGAATGAATGGCTCCAGTGTAGGTGGTCGGAGAGGAGGTCATTCTCCATATTTGTGAAGATATGAAGGGGTTCAGATGATGGAAAAGCTAGAGAAGGATTGGATGAAGGCTATGGTCGAGTCGGAGATTTATAATTGTGATTAGAATCCCTCTGGTCTGGCGATTGAAGGTTGAAGGTGGTGGATCTAACTTACTAGAATTAAAGCAAAATATAATGAAACCAAGGATGAAATTAAATCTAAATAACAGTAACTTACTCTATGGTAGAGGGCGAAAGAAGATCGGCCTCGATCCGCTATGTATGGAAGAGAGTTGGAACTACACTGGAGAATCTTCGATAAGTAATGGATCACGTATTCTAACCTTTGAATCACTCTCCTGATCAGAGATCAATTTCCCTGTCACCGAAGAGGACCTCTCCCACTCGATCTCGTGGATTTTCGGGATAAAAGATGAATCAAAACTCGCAGCAGAGGTGGAAGGGCTCTATTTATAGATGTTACTCTGACGGGTTTTGAAATTCAAAATGGACGTGAATCAAGGCATGATCGATGGATCTAGAGTGATGGCAAGTGAGGGGTTAATATACTGGAAGTTTGGAGAAGAAGGAGGGAGTTGTTAGCGAACAATGCGCTTGGGATAATTTGATGAAGATCATTTGGCACGCGAGAAGTGTTGCAGGTAACAATGTACCAGACAGTTGACCAGGGTCAGCAAACCCAGGTCGACCAATCAGGGTGCCCGTCGAATAGGATAAAATAGGGATAACGATAAAAATACAATAAATAATTAATTAAAGCAATTAAAAACAAAAAATTAAAAATTAAATAATGTAAATAAAAAATGTTAAGAATAAAATAAAGTTAATTTTGGTAATTTTTTGTTAAATAAATAATGTATATATGAGGGTTTAAATAAATATAAAGGGTTATTTATAGGTATGTATACATATATATACAGTGCTTTGATTTTTAACTAATTAAATGTATATATATATAATTTGATATTTTATTTATTTACAATATTTTACAACGGTTTTAATGAAATTTTTATTTGATTTTTTGAATTATTTTATTAGGGTAAATAAATAATTATATGTAAAGTATGTACATAGTGATATTTGTACAATATATACATTATTTTATTTTTGTGATTTTTATTTTGTGATTTTTAATTGTATTTTATATAAGTTAAATAAATATTCACAAATATACATAAGAAAATAAATAATTAAATAAAATACATATTATGCATAGGTATAATATAGAATAGTACCCCAATTGGTCACATTTCACGCTTTAACTTTGATTTTTATGAAATAACCTCCATTTTTAAGATAATTATGAAAGTGAATTTGATGAATTTGGAGTTTTGACGGAGAAGATATTGATCTTGCAATTTGAACTTTGTGGTTATTTATGAGTGTTATTATTTTCACAATATATACATATTTATATTGCAATTATTTTTATTATTTACAAAAAAATTATTCACGATTTTCAAGAAGAAATCATTTTTATTTACAAAGAATTTGGTAATAAATAAAAGGGATATTTACACCCATAACCCTGAGTAATTTCATAATTACCCCAGAAACCCTCTATAATCACGAATTACACTCAGAACCTTAAATAATGCTTCGTTTTACACCCATAACCTTACCGTTAGTTTATTTCATTAACTCAACCATATGAGTGAGTTAATCTAACTAAATTTAGATATAATGCCTATGATTAACTAAAATAGAAAAAAAGAATTTTTCTTGCGGATGGAAGGGGGCTTGCTGGCAGTTGTAACAGGCTTGCACGAGAAGGGGGAGGGGCTTTGACGATTGGTGGACGATGGGCTTGCAGGGGGAGGTGGGTGGCGGAGGTGAAGGTTTGAGGTTGTGACCTGGGTTACAGGTGGACGTTGGGGGCAGGGTGTGGGGGATTTGAGCTTGTAGGGTGGGGGGAGGCGGAGGATGAAATCAGGGGAGGCATGGGCTTGTAGCGGGCTTGCACGGGAAGAAGAGGGGTGGTCTTCGACGAGGATACCTAGGCTTGTAGGCGGCATCTTGCAGGTAGAGGTTGGTGGTGTGGGGGGTGAGGGGGGCAATGAAGGGCTTTCACGGAGGGGGCGAAAGCTTATGGGTTGCGACCTGGGCTTACAGGTAAAGGTTGGGGACAGGGGACCTGGGATTGCACGGAGGGGGCGAAGGCGAAGGTTTGGGGGATGCGACCTGGGCTTACAGGCAAAGATTGAGGGAAGGGCATCTGGGGGAGACATAGGCTTACAGGCAACAGCTTGCAGGCAAAGGTCGGGGGGTGAGGGCAGTAGGGGGCTTGCATGGAGGGGGGTTTCGACGAGGCAGAGGTTGGTGGCGGTGGGGGAGGGGGACAGAGGTTGGGGGCAGCAGATGAGGACCTGGGCTTGCAGGTCGGGGGGTGGGGGGAGGGAGGGCTTGCAAGCGGAGGTTGGGATTGGGGGAAGACCTGGGCTTGCAGGCGACGGCTTACAGGTGGAAGTTGGGGGAGGGGTCTGGGGATGGAGGCGGTGGGTCGGTGGTGGAGGTTGTCCGGAGAGGAGGTGGCCGGCGGGGGAAAAGGGGCGAGGGTGATGGTCGACGGAGGACGGCGACAGGGGGAGGTGGTTGTCCGGCTGGAGAAAGGGAAGGTCGGCGGCAGGTTGAATGCTTGGAGGAGGAAGGGAATGGTCATTCATAAATAATGTCATCTCAAAGGGTATAAAATGTAAAATACCTGACGGATACCATTATAGTTAACAGAAAATTAGATGGAAGTTAACACGGGGTTAAGGTGTAAGAGTTAAGCACTATTCAGGGTCCTTAGTATAATTCGTGATTATAGAGGGTTTCTGGGGTAATTACGAAATTACTCAGGGTTATGGGTGTAAATATCCCTAAATAAAATAAGGAAAAGAATGTGAAGTATAGACAGTATTGTACATATGATGATCATGTACATATGGAGATTGATTTTTTGGTGTACATGCCTTATCTCCCCCTACTTTATTCCTTGTCGATCGGGTCATGTCTTGACCTTCTCTCAGGGTTAGAGTCAGCATGTATCTATTGCATATATATAGTCTTTTATTTTCTTTATTTTTCCTTTATTTCATTATTTATTTATTTTAGGTTAAAATAGCGATAAATATACAATATTTACACTGGAATTAAAAGAATGGATTTATTGACATTTACAGGTATTTTATAAGGGATTTTAAGATAGAATAAATGAATAAAGATGACGAAATGCACAATCAACATCTCCCTATACTTTACCTTTGCTAGTCCCTTAGCAAACACTTATTTGAAGAGTAAGTGACTAAAAGAAAAAGAATAAAGGAAAAATAAAGAACTTAGAACAGTACTAAGTATTAAACTTATCTTCATAAAATCAAAGTATGGAGCTCTATTAGACCTTTAGATTTAAGTTTGGGCAGAACCTTAGTGGGAAATGGACTTGTCACTCAACAGCCTCTCAAAACCACACAACTCTACTCAAATCTCCTTAATAACCAGCTCAGAATAGATCAACTCATACGTAAACCCTTATGACTATGAACCTTTCTTGTACAATGTAAGTGACATGTAGCTCTCCTCGGCTAAAGTGGTAAAATTCAGTCTTCTCCAACATAGTAACCCTAATTCCCCAATCCAATAACTCTTTCCTTGATAAGCGAAGTATTCCCTTCAAAGTTCAAGTGTAAACAGTTCAAGAAGAGGAGGTGGAGAGAAGAATGGACAGTAGCCAGTGTGGCTATCTATCCTTGGATGCATGACCAGTGTAGTCAACTCATCTAGCGGCATTCTCATAAATATATGACTTGGAAGATCAAGCTTGCTTAGTTGATTATACAAATGTACATACTCCAGCATGCATTTTATTTTCCATCAAGCCAATCCATTTTTTGGAGTTTTTTATTTTTTTTACATTTTTAATATATATATATATATATATATATATATATATATATAAACACACAAGGTGCGGCATGTACATATGGAGTTTATCCTCTTGAGCCAGTAGACTATTCCTCTTTTGAGGCTTTATTGCAACCCACAACATTTTCTCTTTAGACCTTGCTGCTACTGGACCGGGTTGGGGTACAATGGCCACAAATATGTGACTACCGATGTTTCCATTGGCTTGTTTCTCATTCCAACAAATCTAGTTCTCTACCACTTCAACTGATGTGAGCAAAGCATAAGTGCAGATGAGCAAGATAGGTCATTATTAACAAGAATCTTGCATGTACTCTGAAGTACTCAACTTAGGCAGTCAAGATGACACAAAACTAAGTCTTGCGTTTCCCAAAGAATTAAGTTTATTGATCTGAAGAATATCAATTCCATTTCCAATAAGGTTCATCCCAAATTAAGGGAATTAAGGTTCAACTAATCTCCATTCTTTGACTTTATTCTAGACTATTTTAAATGTCAATACCATTCTAAAAAATACACATGCAAATGCAAGAAATATATATATATATATGAAAAGAAATAAAAAGATTTGAAAAAGTTTTCCAAAGAATTTTTGCAATTTTTTATGATTTTAAATATTTTTTAAGAAAGAAAAAGGGTTAGTAAACTGAATATATACGAGTATACACACAAGGAATATACAAATTTTATACAAGATTTTACAAGAAGATTTTATGTACAAGTTTTAAATACAAGTTTTATAGAAGACTTTCATATACAATAAAAAAGATTTATCTATAGGAGGATTAAGTAGTCGAGGTTTTTATACACACATAGATTTTACGAATATATATACATCCCCTAATTTATATCTCATGTGATAAAATAATTTTATAAACATTTTATGAATCTTTTCAAAACATTTTACAAAAGATTTTTCAAACATTTTTAAAAACATTTTGCAAAGGTTTTTTCAAAAAGTTTTACAAACACTTATGTACAAAAATAGTTTTTAAAAAATTCACAAACACTTTTGCAAACAGTTTACAAACAATTTTAGAAAAGGTTTTTTGCAAATATTTTGTAAACAATTTTTGCAAACATTTTTACAAAGGATTTTTGTAAATCATTTTACAAATAATTTTTCAAAATATTTTTAAAATAAAAGAATAACCATATTATTAATAAGAGTATGAATTATGGCTAAATTATATATACAATATATATGACACCCTCTATACTTAGCTCGAATTATGTCCTCATATTGACCAAAGAGTTACAAAGGAAGACATAACTCATGCTAAGTATAGAAAAGTGAAAAAAAATCCTATATAACAATGGCTCAAAGAATAGACAAAATGAATTGAAGTCGGTGATCCCCCCAATACTTAGGATCAAATAATCCTAAGTATAGGAGATTGTACAGATGGGAAAATCGAGGAAAAGAATGAACAATCTCAACGACTCGACTCGTCCTCCCCTAAACTTAGGGTAAAAGATCCCTAGATATAGAGAAAGAATATCAACAAGTTGAACGACAAGCGAGAGATAAGAAGAAATAAAAGAAAATAAAAACACGAAAGAGATGGCATAAACGACATCACTCCACCTATACTTAGGATAAAGGATCTCTAAGTATAAGCAACAATAGGTGCGATGAAACGGAATGAAAAAGAACAACTCAAATCATTCACCCCCATACTTAGGATAGAGTACATCTTAAGTATAACATGTACACACGGAAAAGAGGTGAATGATAAAAATGGAAGAAGGAAGGAACACATCAAAATGAAACTCATATATACAAAGTTGACATTATTAAGGTGCCTCTCAACAAGTACTAGAGTTTATACCCCTAGATGGTCGCAAAGGCTATGACAACGAAGTATCAAGGTTCATGACGACATCTGTAATAGGAATATTGTACTATTGATGCCATCTTGGCGTGAGAATAACAACAAGGACAACAGTGTAAATGGTGACACCAAAATAAGCAACCAGGCGGGTGTCTGTTACCAGGTAAATAGATGAGAAAATACAATCGAGCACCAGTAGCACAAACGAAATCATCAGCTCGAGATTATAATGGAGTGAAGTGGTGGAGCTGAAGAAATCAAACATGGAGAAAAAAGGATTAGTCACGGAATCCTCCATGTTAATCACCATCTCAAAAAGATATGGAAAATCAAGATCATGAGACTCACTGGTATCTAATGCACACAATGTGGAGAAATCAAGTAAATCATCGGATATATATTATAAATCGGGACATCCTCGTGAGGTTCATCAAGGAGAGATAACTCAGATACAGAAGAAAAATAAGAAGACTCAGTTTCATGATCCAACAAATCGGATGCACTCCCAAGAACTGAAAACTGAAAGAACTCACCACCCGTCCCACGGGGAGGTAGGAAAAATCATGTTGATTCGAAGAAGAGAATGAACGATGAAACTCGAATAACAGATTCTCTCTCGAAGTCAGGAAAAAATCGTCCAATGGATCGGAAATATAAGGCTTAAAGAAATCTAGGTCAATATCATTGACCTATCAGTGTGAAGGGATCTGAGCTTGGTTGATGTTGGACAGCATTAGGCCCTTAGAACGGAGGGTGGGAGGGAGAAAACGGACTTTTTTAAGGTAATTGCTAATGATCTCGATAAGATGAATGTATCAAACTCAACACCAAACACATACAAACACAATGCAACCCATATTCACCTACTCAACTCAGTGATGACCATTAAAATCAGTGTTAATCTTGTTAATTTTAGAGTTAGGTTATCAAACATAAAGTTGTACAAACACGTAAGAAGGCCTGGGATTGGGGCACTAATCATTAGTGTGTAAATGGAAAATAAAAAGCAAATACAATGAGGGGGTTGTTCTCCCAAATCAAGGAATGAAGTTGATACGTTTGATTTTAAGGTCAATTGGTATCAACAGTCTCGGTTTTAAATAGTTATCACTTTTTTGGATTTTTTCAAATAGTCATCTACTGAATTTTTATAATTACCTTTTGACATAATGTGAGTAGAAATGGAGAAGGAATTCAAAAATGCCAATGTGCAAGAAAAAACAATTATGCATGCAGGAGATAGAGGATGTGTACCTTGTCACCATACTCTACATGCAGGGTGCCAATATGATGTACGAGAACCATCCTAGTAGTAACTTCTATTAACTGGCAAGAACAAGTTGATTTGACTAAGTCCAAGCTACGCTTGATGAATCTCATATTCATCATGCTAAAAATCAATTCTTAATCCCCTAGCTTAAATAATCCAATAAAAATCACTAATAATTCCTCATTATTACCTTGTATTATATTGTGTATAATTAACCTTATAATTATTGTATTTAATTATTATTATTATTTACTTTATAATTATTTTCTTATTAAAAACCCTTAAAAATTAGGTTAAATAATTGTCTATAAATTTCCTAACTCATAAAAGACCTAAAAAATACAAAAAAAATCTCAAAAGCTCAAAATCGATGTTATTAACCCTTTAAAAATACCCCTCAAAAATACTTTTTGTATAAATGACCACTTTTAGCTTTTTGTCCGTATGAACTTGTATATCTCATCGAGATATACAACTTTCATGTTTTGACTTTTTCTTAATTTTGCTTCTAATTATTTCTTTTAAATTTATCTTTATTTTTACTTTTTTTGAATTTTTTTATTGGGCCACATGGTACCCTCTGGGCAGCCCACGTATCCCGCTCTCTCTGCCACCCGCCTCCTCTTCTGGACATCCGATCTCCTTTGGGGGCCCTCCATCCTAGTCACTCATCATTAGCCCCGTCTCAGCCATCAGATCTGATCTCTGATCAGATCCAAGCCACCCCCTGGCGCCTTCTTCTCAGCCGCAAGATCTCCTCAGCATCTAACGACTCTCTGTTAGCCACATCACTTGTTCATCCTTAGTAGTCGATGGAACCTTAACTCCCATCTCGACCGCCCACCTCCGTGCATCTCCCTGTCGTTCGATCAGATCCTAAGGATCTGATCGCAACCCTCCACTCGCACCTACATCTGGGTCGTTGGATCAAATGATCCAATGACTCGCAACTTGTCTTCCTCCTCTGTAACCCCCCCCCCCCTCTATTCAGTCGTTTCAAACGAAACCTCATCTCCCCCTTCCACCTTCCATTTTTATCTCACATCCTCGATCACCTCCTCGCTCATAATGCCGCCCCCATAAAGCCATACCCTCCGACTCCCTTTAGTAACCCCCAACGCCTCACCCCTTCACTCCTAGCATTCAATACAGCCGTTGAAAACCCCCCGCTCCCTCTACGATAATCGATTCCCTCCTCCTATAAAGAAACCTCCTCTGCTTTCTCGCCGACCCATCAACCAATTCAAGGGGCCTAGGCCCAGCTTCCTCCGCCCTCCGATGACAGAGGAGGGTGGTATCAAGGCGATGACGACCTTGCTTCCAGGTGTGATCCATGGTGTCTCCGCCATGTAAGATTTTCCACCACCGGTGGTAGTTCAAGCTCCGTGCATGGTCGAGCACGTCAGGCGATGACCCCCCGAGCTCCAAGCGAGCTCAGACTAGGCTTCCTCCTCCACTCGTATAAGCACCATTCTACTCACAAATGCACGTGCATGCTTCGGATATTTTTCTAACCTTGCAGATACTCAATGGTCGGACATCGCGCCTCCATGCCGGTCTCGAACACCAACTCCAGCGAACTTCCTCTGCCTTGTCTCTCCAGACGACGATGAAGCTCCATCTTGTCTCCAGGATCTCCGCCAGCACTTCAGAAAGCTCCCCCGACCTTTATATGAGCTCTCGGAGCACAAAGGAGCTAAATGGAGGTCGTCGAAATGCAGCCTCCTCCGGCGCCCTATAACGGGAGAAGATTAGCAGCTACCATCCGATCATCTGGATCGGATAGTCCAGATAAGACCACGCCGACCACCCGAGCATCCATGCTGAACCTACAGGCTCGGGTGACCCATGCCAAGACATGAAGCACAAGATGACTACATGTGGCCCAAGCCTGCGACACCTCCCGAGCCTGGCCCCCCTCACGTACACTTCTTGTGGGGCTGGGTAATTTGCAAGAAAGACACTGTAGGATTATAAAATTACATTTTGGTCCCCAAGCGTGTGCCTTGCGTCCATGCCTGGATATTTTATAGAGATGCCCTTGTAATTTTCTTGAATTACATTAAGGTCCCTACGTACAATGGGAAATTTACAGAGGACCCCAGTTAGTTTTGCTTAATTGCAAACAGGTCCTTGTGATTATTTATCCTTTTGTTCCTCGTATATTTATTGCATGTATGCCATTGCACTGTTTCCTTCATAACTTGAGCATCGTAGGTCCAAATTGCATGATTTTAGTGTCGTTTTGTTCCTTATTCATCATCTATCTCATGGTATATTTAATTTTCACATCTGGAACCAAATGAAATATGATGAATTTTTAATGTGTACTTGCTTTATATGTTTCTTCCATTAATATATGATTATTCACATTAATTTTATTGCTCAATTTGACGATGAAATTAAAGCTAGAATTGAGCACTGTGATATTCTGGGGCATATTGTAATTATTATTTTGCATACTTATATCCCGCATTTAACATTGCATAATGTCCTTACATCATTTTACAAATGCACTAAAAATCAACTAAAATACATGCATAATTGTTTGCATTATTTGGTTTGCATTTTATTCTACATATGCATGAAGACCTGAAAATGAGGATTTATTCACACAAACTTCTAATTGACCATAATTCGATAAATAGATTAAAGTAGCTCGTGTCCTTGTGTTCGATCTTGGTAGACTTGCCAAGTATAAATTTTCCATAACATTCAAAGGATTGTGGTTTTTGATTAATTGAAATCTGTCTCCTATGCTATGAGAACCATCCTAGCAGTAACTTCTATTAACGGGCAAGAACATGATAATTTGACTAAGTCCAAGCTACGCTCTACTATATAGGTACATAAATTCGTGTTTAGGTCTTTGGACCTAATTAATTACCTTGCTCGAGAAAGAATAAAACCTACTTATAAGGTCTCAAGCACATAAGACAATGAGAAAATGAAGAAAAAAAGCGGTGAAAAAAATCGATGAAGTCCCCCTAGTGCATCGACACTTGGTGAAACAGACCTCATAAACACAAGGTATATAGTGGCCTTTTAGAAAATAGACAAAGAGGTAAACACCAAATAATTATTTACATATTTTTACAAAAATAATGAATGAATAAAATGCTAAAAGAAAATAGAAAATTTTATATGCATAATGCTTTAAGTGACTAGTCTCCTCCAAATCTTCTCCTCCTCCTACACTCTCCTGCAACTTGATGAAGAAACAAGCCACCTCCTCTTCACTCAGGTGCACCAGCTCTCCTAAGAAAGACACCCTCGCTCATCAAGCCCTCGTAAGAAAGAGGAAACACACGATAATGTAAGAGACACGGTTATGAAAATATGAGCAAAAATAATGTGAAAATAAAGTCAACAGTATAAACAAACAACACAGAGGTGGATATGAAGCAAAATGAGAAGAGCAGGTGAAAATGGATCTCAAATAAATTCCAAGTCTGATCTTGGGGGCCTTTTGGTGTCCGACAAATCAGATCTTGCAAGCTATGTATAAGCTCCCTCACAGCACGCGATATTCAATTTGAGTGCTCACTCCTCAACAAGATGTAGATCCACAATATATATACACAAAATTATAGATAAAATAAGTAAAATAAATAATTGATAAAAATATGTAGAAAAAGAATATGTGACAATGATTATAAACAATGAAATAAATGTCAAAATATATAAGCAACAATAAGAGCAAAAAGACAAGTATAAACAACCAAGAATAACATGTCAAGAGAAAAACCTAACTACCCAGATGGTGCCTCCCCGACAATGGCACCATTTGTTAAACATGAATTTTTCATGTTTTAATTAATGGAATTTATGTGCAGTATCATTGCAACCCTAAAAATCTCTCAACAAAAAATTATTCAATTCTCAAGTCAAAATATAAGAAAATGTAGTAAGAAAAAATTGTTATTTATTTTACCTAGATAACTGATATGGTCGAACTCGTGGAGGCTACAAAAATCTTGAGGGATATTCAATTCAATGAAAAAAATCAAGGAGTTTCTATGCATACTAGTCTTAGTTTTTGTGTTTTTTGAATTTTGTATTTTTTATGGAATTTTATTTTCATTTTTATTTTTTTTTAGTTTTTATATTTTTTTTTAATTTTTAATTTTGGAAAAAAATAAAATAATTAAGGCAAAAATGAATAAAAGAGATAAATAAAAATAAAAGAAGGAGACAACACTTGGATTTCTACAAAGTGTTAAAATATACAGAAAATTAAAATAAATTTATTTTTTATGACTGTAGGGTATAGGTTGGAATTTTACCCTTTATTGACATGGTGATTTGGACGGCTTTGATGCCTTGACCCTCTGATCGGATGGCTGTAGATGAATCAAGCTTGAGCAATGATGATCCAATCTGGGACTTCAATAAATGACAAAGAATTATTGTAAAATGGACGGTCATGATCGAGCCTGGAGCAGTTGTTCTTGATCGGGCGGGTGTAAGGGTGTCTAAAAGAACTGCGATGTAGGTCTTTCTGGATGAATTTCAATCGACGATATCTTTGCTCAATATTCACCCGCATTCCCTCCAGAGAGTCTCATCTTGCTCCTACGAAGGTCCGGTGTCGAATGGATGTGATGATGGAGTTCGACGATGCTCAATCCAAGATCTGCTGATCTGAAGTTCGGGAGCTATAGGTGAACCTCCAGATGTTGGATCTTGCTCCCAAGTGAACCCATGTTGTCTGCAGTGAAAAGCTTGCTCAGAGGCGAATCTCCAGCAATGTTATTGAGCAGAAAAATGAGGAGATGGTGAGGGAATGAATGCCTCCGATGTAGGTGGTTGGAGAGGAGGTCGTTCTCCAGATCTGTGAAGATCTGAAGGGGTTCAGATGGTGGAAGAGCTAGAGAATGATAGGGCAAAGGCTACGATCGAGTCAGAGATTTATAATTTTGATCGAAGTCCCTCCGATCTGGTGACCGGAGGTTGAAGGTGATGGATCTAACTTACAGGAATTAAAACGAAATATAATGAAACTAAGGCTGAAATTAAATCTAAATAACACTACTTTACTATACGGTAGAGGGCGGAAAAATATCGACCTCGATCCGCTATGTCTGGAGAAGAGTCGAAATTACACCAGAGGATCTCCGGTGAGTAATGGATCGTGTATTCTAACCTTTGAATCACTCTCCCGATCTAAGATCAGCTTCCATGTCACGGAAGAAGACGTCTCCCACTCGATATTGTGGATTTTCAAGCTAAAAGACAGACAAAACTCACAGTGGAGGTGGAAGGGCTCTATTTATAGATGTTACTCTAGCCAATTTTGAAATTCAAAATGGGTGTGAATCGAGGCACGATTGATGGATCTGGAGTGCTGGTGAGTGAGAAGAGTGAATAGGTTGGAAGTTCAAAGAAGATGGTGGGAGCTATTAGTGAACGATGCACGTGGGATAATTTGGTGAAGATCATGTGGCATGCGAGAAGTACGGCGGGTAATAGGGGACCAGGCACTTGACTCGTGTCAATAAACCCGAGTCGACTAATCAGAGTGATCGTAGAATAGGAAAAATTAGGGATTATGACAAAAATCCAATAAATAATAAATTAAATCAATTAACAATCGAAAATGAATTTAAAAATAAATAATGTAAATAAAAATGTTAAGATTAAAATAAAGTTAATTTTGATAGTTTTAAATTAATTATATAATGTATATACAAGGGTTAAAATAAATGTAAAGTGTTATTTATAGGTATGTATATATACAAGGTCTTGATTTTTAATTAGTCATAATTTAATATTTTATTTATTTACAATATTTTACAAGAGTTTTAATGAAATTTTTATTTTATGCTTATGAATTAATTTATTGTGTTACATAAATATACTATATAGTCTATACATAGTGATACCAATGCAATATATACATTATTTTATTTTTGTGATTTTTGATTTTGTAGTTTTTATTTGTGTTTTGTATAAGTTAAATAAAATATTCACAATTACTTAAAAGTACAATATTTCCAAATATGCTCAAGAAAATAAATAATTAAATATATGCATAGTATAAATATGTATAATATACAATAGTACCCTAATTGGCCACATTTCACACCTTAACTCTAATTTTCATGAAATCATCTCCATTTTTAAGATAATTTAATATGGAGTATGATGAAAGTGAATTTGATGAATTTGGAGTTGATCTTTATGATTTTTTAGAGTGTTATTATTTGCACAATATATACAGATCTGTATTGTAATTATTTTTACTATTTACAAAAGAATTTTATTCACAATTTTTTTAGAATACAAAAAAATTGGTAATAAATGAAATAAGGAAAAGAATGTGTAGTATAGACAGTATTGTACAGATGATGATCATATACATATGGAGATTGATTTTTTGGTGTCTATGCCTTATCTCCCCTTACTTTATTCCTTGTCGATCAAGTCAGGTCTTGACCTTCTCTCGGGGTCAGAATCAGCCTATATCTATTGCACATAACTATCTTTTATTTTTTATTTTTCCTTTATTTCTTTATTTATTTATTTTAGGTTAAAATAGTGATAAATATACAATATTTACACCAAAATTAGGTTTAATAAAAGAATGGATTTATTGATATTTACAAGTGTTTTATAAGGGATTTTAAGTTAAAATAAATGAATAAAGATGGTGAAATGTGGATTCATCACCAAGGAGAGGAGATTTATACTCAAGTTCCGATATCTTGGTGTGTTTGTGTTGATCACCGATGCTTGAATTCACTACAAATAACGACCACTTTCATCTGTTTTTCATTGATCAAGTACTTGAAAGATTGGTTTGGAAAGAATTCTTATGCTTTTTAGATGGGTACTCTGGATACAAACAAGTGGCTATCGCCTCTGAATACCAAGAGAAGAGTACATTCACATGCCCATTCGACACTTATGCCTCGAACCACAACAGGAAAACGAATCGGAAAGAAAGATGAATCAAGAACAAAACTTGGAAGAACAAGAGGATGAATTGAAAGCCTAGCTTACGAAGCAAACTAAGAGAGGATCATACCTTTCTTCTCCTCGTTCTCCCGGCAGCGCTTCGCTAGCGCTCCTCCCTCGCCTCCCACTCCTCCTCCCGACCTCTCGACCCTAGCCCTTGGGGTGGTGGTGGTAATGGAAGTCGTAGAGAATGAATGGGTGGGGGGTCTATTTATAGGCCCCAGAAAACCACTAACCATGGTTAGAAAATCATGGTTTATACCTTAACCATGGTTTTACGGCCCATGGTTTTGGCCCATGATTTTAGCCAAAACTTATCCCAAACTTGGGGCTTAAGTTAGAACATTCTAGAGGATTCTAGATTCGCTAATGACGCTTAATTAACACTAATCGTGATTAATTTTCACAAATCGTGATTTAACTTTCGCGGCTTACGCTTATCTTTTGCTAACTATTGATTAGTATTTGCTAATGATCATTAGCGGTTTTCAATCCGTCATTAGTTTCTTTAATCATGTTTAATTAATCTTAATGACAATCATTATGGGTTAATGACATCTTAACCTTCCTTACTTCTCTTTCTTCCGAAAATCATAACAATTCGAAACGAAGTCCGATTCACACGAAACAAATTTCGTTGGTTTTCTCTTGACGAGCCGGATCTTATTATATAGGATCTGAGATATGCCAAGTTCAAGGCTTTACACTCATGTCCATGCCCGCATGCGCACGCACATGCGCACACATACACGCCCGCGCCCACATGCACACGCGCACAAATACGCAAACTCATCGCTATAATCAAATGTGGTGATAATTAATACAACCATTTACGAATAGGAATATATAGTTATATATCATTAGTCATGTTGTCCTTTGATTATATATATTTACATCTTGTTTATCCGTATTTGATTCATTGTGAGGATGATTCTACATGAATGTGCCATTATTGGATCTGTATTCGATTGTATTCCCTCCAATTTCATATATTCGAATAGTTTACATTATCCACATAGTTTTTATATATCCCCATTATCATTATGAATGCATTCCGTGCCATTTAGATTTTCATATCCCAGCATTATCATTATGAATATGGTATAGATACGGATATAAATAGTTGGGCATATCGTTTGTTTTTTTATACAAATTACATTTCACTAGAAGTATCTCTCTTTATCCCTACAAGTACCCACAGGTAGCCAGCATCCATTGGCATTAACCGGATACTCGTTACAATTGGATACCCGTTGAAATGAGGTGAGTCGACCCGTGATCCAATACGAACAGGACGGATCTAGACGGATCTAGTACCTGCCCCATGGACACCCCTACTTAGATGTGGCTTCCAATTATTACTAAGGTAAAGAGAGGAGTTGCACTATCCAAAAGGAGAAACCATCGCTCTAAAATTTGTCAGTGGGTATCATATTATTATCAGTACCACTGATTTGGAACAAGAATTCCCTTCAGTTTGGGATATGTATACCATAACAAACAGAATCAAGAAAACATAATTATTCCTTGTTTTTCTCCAGCAAACTAACAGATCAGTGACCAAGTTAAGATCCCGGACCCAAGCTCAAGAGAAATATTCCACCAGTAAAATCAGCACCTGATCATTTTAATTCCTTCCAACGATTTGCTCCTTCGGTTTGGGATGTGGAATCCGACAGCATAGCATATCGCAGGCTTGATCGTGACTATCCATCATCCAGCATTAAAATAGCGCAATATGAACCTTACATACTTTAAAAACGTAATCTAAATATAATATAAATGTATACATAGTTTCGTTTAGACTGGTGATGCAGACAACACAAACTGAGGTTTTGATCTCTGCAACAAAACCCCACAATAGGGGCATAAAGGTTTTGATGGCTTCACCAAACATGATGAAATGTCAAATTTGTCATCTAGAGGAGACATGGATGTGTTGAAGAAACCCTCAGGTATGAAATTTTCTGCCCACCTTTTGCAGCACTTGCATAACCAAAGGGTAGCCGTCTGACAGACTCGCATGGAGGCCGAGCAGCGGAACAGCTTGTGCCCTCGGCTGGTGCTGCAACTGGCCTCTGCATCATTGGTGCAGCGTGATAGCGAGGGCCCTCCATGGAAACTACTTGCAGATGCACCATTGCTGCAGTAAGCAATGTGAGGAAATTCAAACAGTACGGGAGCAGAGCAGTAGCCGCAGAGCTCGGTCGTATATTCATCGTTGGAAGGAAGCCTACAATGTAGATGCAAGAACTTTTAGCCATAGTAGAAAACAAAGGTAACATGATTCCTGACAGCTTCGTTACAATGTAGATGCAAGAACTTTTAGCCATAGTAGAAAACAAAGGTAACAAGATTCATGACAGCTTCATCTAAAGTAGCTAAACCAATCAGATAGCAAAGTCTTCTCCCACTACAAGTAGGGTCAGCTACATACATTTTTTGCTCAAATCCATGTTGAAAGATCCGACCATTTTTTACGTTGGTTGTCGACTACCTAACACAAGCCCCACATGGGAGGATTTGAACCCTGGTCTTTTGGGTGGCAGGCACACTGCACTACCACCAGACCATTTAAGTGGGTACAAAGTAGCTAAACCAAGCAAAAGATTAAAAAAACATAATGCAAACATCATATAAACAGACAATATTATTCTAGATGAAAAGACGGAAGTCCAAGTCTAGGCATGATGATGAGTAGGCAAAGCATCTCCAATAAATTTAATGTTTATCAACTCTTTCAACATGGAAAGAGTACAACCCACACATACAAGGCATCACAAGGGATCCACATAAAGTCCCAGGCATGAGACTAGGAAGACCATGACTAACAACCACCCAACAAAAAGATAAAAGTGAAAAGACAATACAACATAGGAGTATACACAATCTTCTCCCTCCATATGCATAACCCTTCCAAATGCTGCCCGTTTTCCCCATTCTAACACCATTCTTGTGCAACTTAACCCTGACCCTTAACAATTCCCAACAAGGACAGCCCTTCCAACAGGTGGGTTCCTACGCCATCATTCATTCACCACCCCCCTTCCCTGTTGTACAACCTTTATTCTTTTGATTTTTGTAGTGCCAACCTACGCTTGTTGACCTCCGAGCAGAGATGCACATGGATCGATTTGGATTGGATTGAACATAAATCTGCGTCCCAGCCCAACAAGGCTGGATTAAATTTTTCCTTACCCAACCCATACATAAGATCACCCAATCTGATCCAACCCATAGTTCTGGGTTGGTTTGGGTTCCCTCCCTTTTAGGGTAGACAATTATCTACAACAATCAGAATAAGTAACTCCCCTTTGTTTAGCAACACATGCATGACATTAAATAGGTTAACGGTGCGTGATTTTTCTCATATTTTCTTCATTTTGTATGAGATTGCTACTAAGAATTGAAATATAAAAGCTCACAGGAGCACCCCAATAACAGTACCTGTTCTTTAACCCTCTGATTTTTGATGCAAGGAGCTTGATTTCATTTGACATCAGCATCTGCTTGCTGGCAACCCAATGTTCCATCTGTGCAACTCCGGATGGCAGCCAGCAGTTATCATTGACTGACCTAGATGCAACACACAAAAAAGCTTTGAGACTAAAAGCTATAAGCCTCTCTAGTAGCTCTCTTTCACTTGCAACCAGCATTTTCTCCCATATATAGGTAGTTGTAGTTCCAACTTCAGTTTCATCCACTTTGCTCCCCTGCCACATCCCACTTAATCTTCCTTCTGAAGCTTCATCGAGGAATACTCGCCTACATAAAATGTTTAGAAGGTGCAGTTTCCGGGTTTTGATGGTTGGTAGAGAATGTAAGATACTGGAGAAAATATTTTCACTGAACATATCCATGGAGGAGGATGTAAACCAAGTTGAAAGCCACTGACAAAGTATAGATTCCACAATTTCTGGTTGAGATTGCTTAAAGGAGAGTAAAGCTGTCATAAGATCCCAAACAACCAACTCCTTGTCAACAGTATCAAATTGCTCGATAGACCATACCAAATCAGACTTCCAATAAAGTATATCCTTCTCCGAGAAAGTGTGGCCATCATCGATGCTGTTAGTGAGCTGCTTGTTCAATGGGGATTCCAGGGGCCGTCCACCCATCCATAAGAATTCAACTGCAGCTTTCTGTGTCCTGAAATTTGTGAATGTAATATTAATATCATATTCATGATAATAATACATACATTTCAAGTTACAAGATGTCAAATTATTGACAAGTCTCCCCACCTGGCCTCATACATTTGGTTCAATAAACTAGAATCCAGACCATGAACCTGAAATAATACATAGTAGCAGTCGGAAAGAGGCACGCATGCTTATTAAGGTTACGGGGTCCACAAAATCATGCAGAAAAATGAATCCATAACTGGTTCCTTAAAGATAAAAATCAGGGGAGATCATACCACAGACATGACTAGGCTCCCGGGAGAAATTGCCAAGCCAAAGCATGGATCTGATAATTGTGCAACCTGCAAAAGATTTCAAAACAATGAGCAAGCAACAGAGAATAAGCTAATTAAGAAATTAAAGCATACATTGCTTGCTCCTTTTCTTGCATGTATATTAGACGGGAAAGGCAACTCGGAGAGGGAGCCTTCCCATAGAATCCAACATCGTAAAGAATGATCCTGGCAATATTAGCAAATTATGTCATTCAGCAACAGATTAAATATAAATGGCAAGAAAGAAGAATGGATCCGAAGACGAGTAATTTTAGAGTAATGTTGATTCCCTTCCTCAATAGAATCAAAACTCAAAAAGACGGGTCCCAGGGCGATGGAGAGGATGAGAGTCTCATTCTCAGAGGCATGATGACAAACATGTAATATGAAGCTCGTGTAACATGTATATTGATATTCGAGACTTACATATCAATATGAAAGAAGTTTTAGTAGCAGACAACACTAATGGGCTGATATGAAATGTTTATACCAGTATCAGACAGCTCATTGGAGAACTGAAGCTCAAACACCAGTATATTGCTGCTTATACTACAAGAATCATATCGATACTAACCAACAAAAGGAAAGGAGAACGAAGACTTTAGTCATGGATTCAAAGAGTGATTTGGGAGATGATTCTATTGAAAGAAAGTAAACAGAGGAATCATAAAAGCCTATTTAATAAAAGGGATTGTTACAGTTGTGCCCTTCCGAGTTTGTACAAGTACACTTATGCCCTACCATTTTTTATATAACACTTGTACCCCTACCTTCTGGTACCATTATATCCCTCAGGTTAGTTGTCGCACCTTTTCTAGTGTAAATACGAAAAGGGTAGGGATACAAGTGTGATTGCAATTTTTTGCAGGATGCGAATATAAAAAATCCTTTTTATCCCCAAGGATTTTCATCAGTTATACAACCTCTGTTTTACTGGGAGGTTGATAATCTGCCGGCCCTATAATTATGATATATATTGATCATATCCTTTACAATTGCATTCAGATTGAACTTAAGGGAAGAGAATCTATGTTTTAAAAAATGGCAAAGCCTTCTTGATGCAGATAAAAAATTGCAACGGCGGAAAATTTAATTTTGGTAGAAAAATTTAGAGAGGGGAGAGAGAAGGAGAAAACGCGCCGGTTACGCGGGGTTTTGGAAAGGAATCGTGAAGAACACGTTGAGAGAGAGAATAACGAGAGAGGGATAAAAAGAGATAAATCTCCAATTTTCATTTAATCTGAACTGTCTTTACAAATGATTGCCAACCTCTTTATATAGTAGAGGTGCATCTACAAAAATAGAAAGCGAATCAAAATTGAAATCTGACTCAATCTTAATGGATTTGAATCGAGATTCAAATCTACATTATCCTAATTTGACTCTAATTCAAAATTCGAAATTCAAATTTAAAATTGACTGACTAATTTAGAGATCACACGTGATCTCTTTATTTAAATAAAAATGTGGCGATTCGAATAAACGTAAATAAAATTAACGGATAAAAATATCAAGCCCTATATTTTAATTTTATGCTGCATCAATTCTCCTCCGCTTGAAAAATTCGTCTCCCGACGAATTGCTTTATCTTCGATCCGTCAAATTCTACCTGAATTGGTTGAGTAGATATCCCAATTTTGCTCCTTTTCACTGTTACGTTTATAATTTCTTTTCACTTGAGGGCGAGGCTGCAATTGTTCTACCCCTTCAACTAAGATATCCCTTCTTAAGTTGCCACCATCTTTAGCACTTAAATAAAGTTGTTTTGGTGGGGGTAACCTTTTGCAAATTTTTCAAATCAATCTCAAATCCCTAAAATTGAGGGATTCGGTTTCTATTGCAGGGAGATCCCACGCTAGGGTTTCTCGCTTCCAAGATAAGAGGCGGTGGCACTGAGATGGAAGAAGGTGTCGATGGCGGGTGTCTTCACTAGCGCAGCCCTCTCTCGGGCGAGGAGGGCGGGGACGACGGTGGGAGATCGCCTGGCTGTAGCGGTAACGGTGGGGGCCTGGGCGGGACTCACACCCGCGGGGATGGTGCTT